>JBCFXI010000011.1:0-565000 GCA_038496175.1 Ampulex compressa
ACTAGAATCATAAAAGGAAAATGAAATACCTGAGTTCGTCGATCTCTTAATTTAATTTAAAAAGAAATGGTCATCTATTGAAAATAGAGCACAACTATTTTATAATTTGGATACGTAGGGAAATGTAATACCGAACAATAATTTGTCCTGTTATTGTTAGAAATTTCCTTGGTACATGGATCGAGATTAAATCCAGAACTCCAATGGCGAACTGCCGACGTATCCGCGTGTGCGTGTATTACGACCAACGCAAAACAATCCATAGATAACTAACTCCTTACGGTCGACAAAAACCCAGTCGACTTAATCGCGCTATTACATGTCAGCAGACAATTTGCCACGCCTAAAGGCGGCACAAGAAAGATGTAATCGCGACACTAACGCCGATATGTTCGCCACTGTTAAAACCGTATTACATGCCAAAGAAGCTTACGTTCCACTCCTGTGCAACATATTGGTAGCCGTGTAATATGACCTTACTTAAGCTTATTTACGCAATTTTCTCGAGTTGCAGCCGCAAAAAGAGCGTCGCTACACCGTAGCTTCTTGCGGGGAAACAAACTCCGAAGGTTAATCTTCGGCCACCGCCAGGCTGGAATTTATCGGGTGTAAAAGCGGTTTTTTGAAACATTATCTGTGTTTATGTGTCGTATAACTTATGCACAGTCGTTTAACTCGTAAAAATCCTTATTTCTTTTTTGGCTTTTCATAAATATTCGGCCAAAGATCGTCGTGAAAAGATTTGAAACGTACTTTATAGTCGGAATTTGTATATCTCCGCCATTGGACGTTTCTTGAATGATTCTGAGAGTATAAAAATTCCTTTCTCTTTTATATTGAACCACTTCGAAGTTATGGCTGCTTTAACGTCTCCATGCATTTCTACCACACGAAAATTTTTTCTTATACGCTACCTACCATCGACACTTTCCCCGATATCTCCTATAACGCCCCCATTTCAACGCCCGATTTGGAATGTAACATTTCGATAAAGAATAGCAACGCCTCCGATATGACCTGCGTTATACCAGGTATCCGCGTTAGGCTATATATTAAATGTATTTCAACGTGATTTTTTGTTTCGCACAACGCTCGACCGGACAAAGTCGTGTAATATCGATACGTATCGTAACGCGTATAAAGTTCGTTACAAGGATTCATCGCAACGATAACTCTCCAATTCTCAAAATTGAACAAAAAAAAAATGTTTTGCGAAATGCCAATACAATCTGCACATTTTCATTTTTCAATGTATACATAGACACTCCTAATCTTATCGCTCGTGTCATTATTAAGACAACTTGCGTGAATTATATTGATCATTAACGAGCAATTAATTCTCACGCTTCTTAATCATTTTTAAACTCTTTATATGATTTTTTTTTGGAACAAGAATTTCGGTCGAGAGAACGACATTGTGCGTGAGAAAGTTTCTAGGCACTAGCTCATGGCTCAGGTTATTTAAGGTTATAAAATTTGACGAATTAAATGAAATTGAGGATCATAAATATAAGGTGAGGAATTGAGCCATATCTTTGAAAAAGACGTGGAGATAATTGGACACTGCGACAATTGGACAAGGACTCGAAGATTTTCGCGTTTCAATAAAACATACCGAAACACTTCCGAAACATCGATAATCTCCATGCTACCTTAGAAACCCGTTAAACTCTTCGAGCTATCTCTTTCTGTCTCGCACCCACACACACCTCACACGTAACAACCCTGAAAACCTCAAACATTGAAAATCCTTATCTCGAGGAATCCGCAGCGACCGTGTTAGACTCGGAGCATAAAAGAAACACTCCGGACTTGACGATATTCAAAAGTCAGCCTTCCATCGACGTCCAACATAGGAAAAAAAAAAAACAAAAAAAGCTAAATCTGAAAAGAGATCTCAAACAGATCGTACCGAGAACTTTTAATTTGCCTCAACAATGAGAAGCAGCGTACAAAGCGCCCCTTGAAACGACCGGAAGCATCTCGAACCCGTGACTCGCCACGGGCAAAAGAATCCACCGTGGGCTATGATGGATCCGCGTCCATGGGCGGCTATCAGCGGCGTCTTAACGGGGAGGACGCCCGGCATCGTTATGGGCACGACGTTGACGGACGGCTCTCTTACGCACGGTTGACGGGAAACACAAATTGTGGGCGCAGCTGCGCCGATAGTAATCAAGAAACACGGTAGGTAGCGGAGTAGAGTGGCCGGATAATAATTCTCTCTCTCTCTCTCTCTTCCCTCTCACTCTCTCTCTCTCTCTCTCTCTCTCTCTCTCTCTCTCTCGCTTCTCCTCTCTTCCTCTCTTCCTCCGCGTGTAAGCGTGTACACACACGGCCGGGGTTATGGGCTAGGAAGAGACGCGCGGACAGGAAGGAGGGCGACGGGAGTGGAACAGGACAGGGCTGGTGGCACTTCACGGGAAAATGATGTTGATCCAGGTCGATACCTGTCATCCGCTGGCCGATCCACTGTCGAGATTGCTCCTAGTCCCGGGGTCCGCCTCGCTTTACATTGATATTCGTGTGGCCCCCACTGCTTTACAATGAAGACCGACCGTGGTTCGGCGATGACGCCATTGGCGTAGGATACGCGGGCTCTGCAGGCGGCTTTTCGGGCCGCATTATGCGGAAAATGGCGAGAGGGCTCTCGCGGGATTAGCCGTTTCGTTGGCATCGGCGCTTATAATCTCTCGATCTTTCTTGGTCGCTGTTCGCTTTCAATGTACTTAAATGGCGATGCTGCTTGCTTTGTGGTCCTTTTGCCTGGGGAATGAGAAGCATGCCGAATGTTGTGCGAGAGATGAATTTAAAGAGGACTTCCGTATTATGAAATCGCTGCGATTAATTGAAATGCAAATGTTGAGGGAGACAGAGAATCTCCTTTGACGGTTTAAATAAGTTTCGTTTACTTTTACAATTTCGATGAAGAAAATTCTCCGACGCATCGACAATCGTGGTTCGCTGAATGACTGTTCATCGCTGAATGAACAGTTCCTTGTAAATGTTTGTATTTAATTATACAACATTCAACATGCTTTGTTATTTTAATAATTATTTAACATAATATAAAGATTGCAAAAATACAGGCAAGCGTTCCTTGCTATTAGCAACGTAAAGTGACTAAGTCGAAATTTTCAAGGATGCTCATCGCGTTGACAAAAGTAATCAATAAATCTATAAGTATCGACGTACAGTGAAAAGTCTCTGTAAATGCAGCATGACAAAATTTCTTAATTATTCTAAAAAAAGTTACCGAGGAAATTTGAAGTAATTCGGTAATAAGCACTTGTGTTAACCCATTATATGCCAAAGCCAAGTGTAAACCTAAAAAATGCACTAATTAATTCATTTCCTACAGTAACCTAATTAAAGAAAAGATGTCAGTATTGAGTTTATAATTTTTATAGCAGTCAGTACAATATTTAGGCATAACAATGAAAACTAAAAGTTCCACTGCCTAGGTAGAAATAAATAAAAAAACAAGCGGCCCAAGAAAGGGACAATGATAAATAATGGGTTAAAAACGAAAAGGTATCGAGCTGTTAATATATAAAAGCAGCCGTGTAGAAAACGTATGCTATTCTGCGGGATGCAAATGGCGCGGCTGGCCGCATCTAGATAATCACCTAGATTACCACGTTACAGAATGATGCCCCGCATATAGGTTTCGTGTCCGCTACTACCGTTGATCTAACTCGTCTACGGGTCTAAGCCGCTGCTCTCCACCGGCGTGTCAAGGCAAACCCGTTAATCTGCCGAGGCATGCCTAATTCCATCTGACGCGCTCTTTCGTTTGCCCTTCCTCGCATTCTCCTCCCTCGTGTCCACATTGTTCAGCATCACGAGGAGGAAGCAGCGAGTCTGCGTGGTGCACGCTCGTACGAAAGAGCCGTGTCACCGATGTTCAAGCGCGCCACGCGATTCCACCAATGCGGAATCCCTCGCAACGAGGGTGCCACAGGCATATTTCGGATCTCTCTCCGTACTCACGCTCGTGTCCTGGCTTTAATGGAACTCCCAGCATGGCGAGAGTTTACTACTTTTTTTTTCAAACAAAAATCAATATCTTTTCCTACCAGATATGCGCGCTTAAGATATTGCGAGTAGAAACTTTTTGCTGAATCGCTTGTTTGGTCTGAGAAGCATTTTGTAAACGATAATAAAATAACGTGACGTATGCTACATTTTATGCAGATTAAACAGCGACGTATAGAGTTACGAATGAAGTTATTGTAAAGTGTATATTGATTGGCGTATAGCTAAGGTCATATTAGAAATTCGCCGTAGAGCGAAGATCGAGTTTAAATATCTTACGATCCTCCGCAGGATTCCGGGGAAAATGTATTCCATTACCAGAAGAAAAAAGCGGTGCATAAGAAAGGCAAAAGCCATTATGTTTATCCGGAGCCATTCTCATCCATTGTAAAATTCGTGGGAGTACCAGGGTTCTCGTGGGCTTAACCGATTTCCATCGACCGGTATCTGCGTAAGGAGGGCCCCGATCTATGTAAACCAGCCGCGCGCATACATAATTGACTACGTAATGCACATACAAATATGTAACCACTTCGTATTCCACGGATGGAATGAGTTACGGCCAGATCCGGATGTACGATCGGAGAGTTCGACAGAGCAGGCGACACAAAAATGCCATTGGTGGGGCTAATAGAAGCGGGAAGATGCGACGGCAGCTTGTAGGGATTAGAATGCAAATTAGCTTTGAGCCCCGTCACAATGCGACCTAATCTCGTTATGTTTACGAAATATGATGCTGATGGAGCGCTTGTCAGTCACTTTCGGTGATAGGAGGCGGCGCCCGTTGGTTAGGGAGCGGCAGCTGAATACGGACCGGGGGAGATATCGTTATTTATGCCATAAGTGTCCCCGGAACTCTCCTTTGGGCCGGCACAAAAGGCGAGTTCCGTGAATCATGACGGGGCATTCAAATAGGGAATATTAATAGAGTATCGCCCTGAAGGTTCATCGATCGCGGGACGAAAATCTATTTTCTCCTTTGGGCTTCGAGAATTCAATGCTCCAGTCTTGATGACGAAACGTACCGCGTAGATCGATCACCTGCCTTATTCTCGTGTATCGCGCCTCGATGATCATTAGGTATTAGCAAATGTAACCGCATGCTCTTAGCTACCGAGGACAGTGCAGTATTGATCGCGCGTAATCAATCAAGTGTCGACGGGTATCAGGCTAGAAATTTAATGGTTTAATCCAGGCCCATTTGCCCCTCGAAATTAAGGTGCGTTGTCATAATGATAAATATTCATCTCGAATTGTACCCTTACCTTTTTTTTTTAATACATGCTCTTTACGACTGGAAACAGTAGAATTGCCAATCCATTTTTGCTTCTTAAAGAAAATTTTTACATTTATCAGCCACATACGTACCTATGGTAATATGAAATTAACTAACAACTGGTTTAAGCTTTGCAATCTTAACATTCAATGCTGACGAACGATCGAAGATACAATACCGTATCCATTATCTCTAAGTTCTACCATATGCATGCGTATACCGATAACCCTGTAATTTGGAGCTGGCCTTAATCCTGGATTAAATGACGATAGTAATCAATGCCAACGATCAAAGGCAAGCTGCGGTATCTTCCTAACCCTTTGAGCGTTATAGATACATATGTGTCTCGACAAACGTCATTGGAAATCACCATGAACATATATCACATATGTGATCAGCAAAAATTACCAGCATAGATACCATACGTCTCAAAACAAATAAAAATCGCGCAGTACACGGCAACGTATTCCGTCCGTTTAGATAAAAAAAAAGAACTCAATACATTGCATACTATATCTCTGACAGTTCAAAATCCGCTTAAAGAACAGCAGATCCTCATCAAGTGACCCTAGAAATCGGTGTCAAAAACTAAATAAAAAAATGTTATCTTAAAATGTATTCACATCATGGTACGTGACACTTTTTCAAAAGAAGTTAATAAATAAAGAAACCACAAGCTTGAATACATCGAACTTTATTAGACTATATAGCGTCGCTCTTCAGTGGCTTAATTGAGAAATACTGCGCGTAGTCCGCTATTGAGAAGTAGTGATCGGTTAATCGGATAAATAGTGATCGGTTAATCAAACTCGTGCCCGACTCTTGCGATTTTTGCGTATTTTCTTATATAAATCGCTAAAAACATAGTCAAAATATAAATATTCCAAGTTTGTATCATTTACGTTACCAAAACATAGTTCATCAATTGGTTTTTCTCCCTAGGTCAACTACTGAAACAAAAGGATATCAACCACTAAATTTTTTATTTTTGCTGGATATCAACTATTGCATACAATTTTACTTTTAGAAAAAAAAATCTCTTTTGCAACCACTATCAGTAATGAATAGCTGTCATACTATAATGGAAGAATAGTTTCTACAGCGACTACTAATCATAAATTTTCCATGAACTTAGCCTGAGCGATGTGAAAAAATAGGCAAAAAACTCCCTAAAGTGTCAGCTGCTGATACCTCTACCTTAGTTGCTCGATAAACATAGGTTCAGACTATAAAATCAAGAAATTGGCTCTTCGTTCAAGGTCTAAGATTAAAGAAGGAGAAGAAGAAGAAGAAGGAGAACTCAGCGCACAAAGCTTTAAATATCCAGAAAGGACGATAAACCACGATTACTCAAGCGAAATACCGACGACGCAGGAGTTCGAAAGTGAGCCCCGCAGGTGCGTTAACACGTGCGTCCCGCTAGTGGCATAAAAGACTCGGGTGATGGAAGGCTAAATAGCGACGGCGTCGTGTCATGCAACGGTGACCGGCTGGCCAACTGTCCTCACTCGCCGAATGGAGTCACCGCGGCGGGACAAGTTGACATGTTTGTACAGAGGCCGCAGGATGATAATGCGAGCATTAACAAATATCGCAGTGGCGGCAGGGCGAGGTGCGTACACTGCATTACACGTGTAGTAAGGGGAAGTTCATCGGAGACAGGTGGCCACTAATCGTGTTATTCCGTGGTTAACCACTGGCATTCCGTCAAAGGTACGAATGGAGGCTGGTGAGTTTCCTCGAGAAATCATCGGAGAAAATGCGCTTCTGAATGCGAACGCTTGCTTCGTATTTATTTATCGATGTCGATAGCCGCGTGGCGTCGTTCTTACTATTCAAACATATTCCTGCTCATGTATATCGCATCTAAGTATTCAGATAGTACAATTTCGTTTGTTAGATCCGCCAAGTAAACTGCTCGTTTACTTTAGTTATTTTTGTTATACATTTATTTTACTTATTCTTGAGTGTGTTACCCGAGACACTGTACCCCCATGAATAAACTACATATTAGCTGAGCGAAGCAAGCAAAAAATCATAAGCTACATTTTTCCCTTAAACCGATGAACTTATATTTAATATCTGATCAAAATAACCATGGCTTCGGGAAGAATTTTTTGGTTACCCTGAGGAAGACACTGTTCGTGAAGATTTTTTAAAATAAAACAGATTTCATGAAAATATCAAGAAATGCAAGAGCAGAATGTTTAGAGTTTAAGCTTAGATGTCCATTCGTGCAAATCCGTGTTTCCGTTGGTTGAACCATTCTAATCCACGCTATTTGTACATTCTCCACGCTATGGTCACAATAAGCAACCGAATCTCGTAACTCTGTACTACCGGGCATTGCCTCCGCCACGAAGCAAAAGGCTCCAGTAAAATTTACACCGAGCCACGATCGTTCTCGGTACTCCTGGATGATACGCTCGAAAATATGGCAGCTATTCTCAAACGCGGCCAGTGACAACGTAGCCGTGATATTCCATTCAGTTACACGCGACTTCTTTTGCACGACGTTAAACCTCTATACAAGTTTCCCTCTTAACGCTTCCAGTAAAACCAGAGATAGAGCTATGGACTCGCTCTAAAATGAACCTCTGCCCGGCTTTGTGTCAATGCGTAGAGAGAGACCGTGTACCCCATAAGAAAACGCAAACTTTATACGTTACGGTAACAGTACTGCCAGGAGAATAACAAACGCCTTTCAGAGGATATCGCAAAGGAGAAAGACAGACGATATTGTAACTGTTTACGAATAACAACGGTAGACACGGTTTATAAACAAACGAATGGATTGAGAAACTTTCACCAATTCTTTATAAATGTTTACAAATACATTAACCCCTTGACGTGCAATAACGAGTTGGAGTCGTCATTCATTTCATATGTCATTGTAGACCTTGTCTAACTCGTCAAGAGCAGTTTTCGGCGGGTGCCGTACAGTGTATTATTAGATTGCTCAGCTGCTTCGCTCGTGCGCCGATTCTGATATGTTTACAATGTTTAAGATGCCCCACCCTCCCAATTGTTCAAGAGTACCAACACAAAGTTGCATCCACAAATCGATAGATCAGAAAGGAACACATTGAAAGCAGTTTTCAGTACAGCAATGATCTCGCACGGCAAATGCCATACCAGACAATATTCGAGTTTAGTAACAATTATAAATAATTGTGCTCCATTAATGTTATATGTCAACCTGAGTAAACTTTATATAACAATCCAAATTTCAAAATATAACGTTCTCATTCCTAGCTAGCACATAACTGTTCGATTCAATCAAGTTAAATAGTATTTTTCGGATGCTTCAAATTCCGTTTTATTTGTATATCAAGAGACGAATGAAATATATCGAAAATGTGTTATTAAAAAGACTCACGCGTAATCAACGTCAAAGCTCAAGATTTAGGCGTAAGTATTGAAAATTCGTAAACGAGTCTGCTAACTTAATATATCTGTGAAATAAACAGCTCGAATATGAAGTAATCCGTTCTATATACCATAAGGTACGGCTTCTACGTGTTCTGGATATTTCTTGGAAATAAAAATATATTACGTCCTGAGACACTGGCGCTGGGGCGTAATATCGCATGGCGAAAGGAACTGGACGGGCTTGAGAATGCTAGAAATCGACGACGCGAAGGTATCTGAAGAGAGATAGCACCCGGGCCATTTCGATAGCCGGGCAAAAGTCCCACTCCGGGCAGAATATAATTTCTCTTTATTGGATACAGCGGGTCGTTCTCTCGGCGGATAAAGGCGAGGAGATAAAGCCAAAATTCTTTTGATATCGGGACACATCGCGGAGGAAAAGAAAAGGTGCAGAACAAAAGGGTATATCCTTCCTAAAATGCTTCCTCACCCTTGTCCCGAACTACCCGGCGAGCAGTATTAGCCGGCGGCATCTTGATATCATCCGGGGAACTTGCCAACTCCTTTATACAGACATTTATTTCCTGGCGTATCTGTTACGGCCAAGTGGCAGTCCCGCAGATTGTACTACTTTGCCTCCCCCCTTCCTCGAGCTTCCCACCGACCGAGGAACGGCCGAAGGAAAACATAATCGTAAGTCATTCGTTATTGTTGGGATCGGGTAATTACTTTCTGGACCAAACCGTGGAACTTATTTCAGCCGAACGACGTGGCCGGCTTATGCAACGCTGAAGGAAGATGGTGCACTCTCCAAGAAAGATTATGCTTTCGGCTGGAAATTCTGCGTAAGGAATCATCGTGGAATATATTTTGGAACAGGAACGAAGACAGAAGTGTTATTCGCTCAGCTGTTCTCAACATTTCTTGTGCTCGTGGTACTGTCTGCTTTAGTTTAACACGTTCCGTGCCGAACCGATTTTTCGTTACTTTCGGATTTCTTTCTGATTTTCGTTCAAGCAATGCGAGGTATATCTCGCTTTGCCATTAAAATTTGCTTTCAATATAAGTCTTACGATTTTTATAATTGGTAAGATACAATTCCGTTTTAATTTTTCGTTTTGGAAGCAAAATTCTTAATAGCCTGAATGGATAATTCATATACGTATAATTTGTATACGCACCACTCGGCACGGCACGTATTAATAAAGACAAAGGTGGCGATCATTATTACATATCTGTTAATCAAATAATGCATACATTCTTATGTCTTTGAAAAAACATTATTTACCGATCGGCAATATTTGACACTGAGTCTATCATTGACTATATAGAAATATTTTAAACTGGATTTTTCAATCATTCCTAACTAATTTTGGCTAGAGATCATACATTTACAATGACGCGCCGTAATTGATCAAATATATTTGAAATTACCATTCGCTATTAGCATAAATATTACAAGAAATATGATAAAAAAATCCCGCCGCGCGAAAGAAGCCCGGTCATGTCAATGAAATACCTACCAGAGCCTTCCTCCTAAAAACTCAACTCCCTCTGCATCACGAATCTGAACTACGTAACAAATTCTACGCAATGCGTGAACCAGCTGATAGCAGATCTAAAAAGTGCACCCGGCCTAGGAGGATGAGAAGGAAAGAAAGGACAACGTGTTGGGCACAAAGGGAACGGAAATAATCACAGTGCGTTTCGTCGTAATCACTACCTGTCCGTGAAAAGCGCACTGAGATCGGCGATACGGAGGAAAAGTCCTCCGGCGCTGACGGAGGACATTACGATTTTCCGCGAGGGAAATTTATGGCCCGTCCGTGCGACCCGCCCAGAGCGATCATTGCCGAGGCCGAGGCGTGCTTCGGGTCCTTTGGGCGGTCGACAGAGGACCGAGGGAAATTAGCAGCGTTATTCACTCCTGGTCGCACGAGGAGGACGGTCCGTGGCGGAAAATAAATTACGGCGTGTCGTGCGTCAGCCTCGGCTCGAAAAAGACGGTGGTCGATGCCAGATACAAAGTGTTTCATAAGTCGGACCGAAGAATGATGCCCATTGTTCGGTATGTAGTCGGAAACGTACTATCGACATGGCCTACCAAACTCCCTGTATCGTTAGATTTATTGTACGCTCTACCCTGTAATGTAACGCATACAATCGCCGAGGGCGCCTGGACGTCACGAGGACTGGGTATTGGAATACAATGACTTGGAAGTGCCGACTAATGCGACCTTCCATTTACATTTTTTTTCCCCGAGACGCGCCATTGAAGTCTACGACGCTTTTGCGTATGTATGAAGATGTAACTCTTAAGCCATTGGTTAATAATTTGTAAGAGATTCGGCCGAGTTGCGCCTTTATCTCGGACTACCGTGTCGTGGTAGCACCGCTGGAGAAGGATACGAACCTGTAATAAGCTGTTGCAATGATAGATGCGTTGATAATTAGCTTCGTAACCGTAGTTAGATTAAAGGCAGATTCCTCCAAGATTCCCCATTAAGTTAAACTCTTGATAGTCACCAACGCAATGTAGCTTAACGATATAAAGTATCTGACATCAATAGGTGAAAACGTGTTTACGTAAAGTGCGAAATTTGTTCCGTGCGATTTATAAAGAGTAAACACGATATGTAAAACATCGACCAGATTTTATCCGGATAAACAATTAAGAACGCATGCCTATTAACAAAGTCGATTAGCAGTCATTATCGCAAATGCAGCCTGGTGGTAAAGCAACTAATTTCTATAATGATTCTACAAGGAGCTTCTCCCTGAAAATGCCCTTCATACCTTACGATAACAAATTTGCAATACAGTTCTCCAACAATGTATTTTATCTCTTTTATTTGAACAAACAAACCATTCTCAATGATGCCCCTATATATTAGACCTATTAATTAAAATACAGAACCAGCCCTGCCTATTCTCCGTCAACCATACGTCAATTCAAAATCTTGTTGCATTGCGTTCTTATCGCACGAATTACGGAAAAAAAGTTGTAAAGTACGTTATCGCAATGATCGTAACAAACACTTGACAAGGAAAACGACAGTATCATCCCACATCCCTACCAGTCCACCCCACAAAGCTCCCAAAGAAACCGCAAGGACAACGACGGGGCGCCTCCGTCGAGATCGCCGTATTAAAAGTCAGCATCCATCGTCAGACTCCGCGAGTTAAGCCCACAAACTCGGATCCTTAATCATCCAAGCCGCTCGTTGTCCAAAGGCCGCACGGCACGCCTGGCTCCCTTTCGGTGGACGACAAAGTCCGAGAAGAAATTAGCAGCGTTATTCAGGCTGGCGACAGGCACTAGGGACGGGCAAGGAGGAAGTAAATCTCATTGTGCCAGTGTACCAGGGTCATTAGTCATGACCTTTGTGCGAATGAATGCAAAGATTAGTTGGTAGGCGTTGTGTAGGCGGCCAGCTGAGTTCCCTTGACACGGCCGAGCACCTGGAGGATCCTCCAACGTGGAATTACGTGCGTGCGAGCAGGACGGAGAGTGGAAAAGTGGAGGAGGATCGCGGGACGCCCCGGTGCGGTCTGCTAATGAGAACCTCCGTGGAACATTCGTCTTTCACTCTGGACACGTTGACACGTCTCTACCTCCCTCCGACGAAACGGAACAAGATGCACAGCCGGGCATCTGCCAGGCACCGACTGTCCTCCTGTTTCCGAAGTCGCTCGCCTGTTGGTATTTACACGTCTTTCCAGTTAACGCGCGTGTGTACCGCTTGTTTGTTTAATCTATGGGATAGACTGTTAAAAGCTCTTGAGTCCGGGAACTTCCACTTAAGGCGGCCCACTTACGCCAACGAAATTAGGGGAATTTGAGTTATGCCGTAGGGACTTCTCGTTGTTTTGATTTGTTTGCCTCTGTGAACTTCAGGATGGACTGCTGGTATAGTTAAGGGTGCGTGGTTTTTCGCCTTATCTGAAGTTTTCGAACCATGAAATCGGTCGTGAATAGAAGTAGATAGCGTTTGTTATGATGTATCGTGCTGTTTTTTATTTATTGATATATTTTGCTGTATACGATTGAACATTTTTTTGCTGATATTTTACGTTGCAATTAAGATATTATAGATAAACTTTGAAACCCCAGAATAAGCACGTCTGTATCCATAAGCCATCGCATGCTTCGTGCCTATGATTTTAAAAACATCAAACTTTTATTAGTAGCAGTAACATAGACGATAACTGCCTTATGCATAGCACGGCGTACAACTTTATATCTTCATAAAAAAAGTACAAGCAACATGCGCCAAGATTGGTACAGAAAGCCAAATACTGATATATCTGTTTAATCCTGAATACCATTTTTTCTAGCTGTATAAATCTTATATATCTACAGAAGGATAATACATTTCATTTTAACCTAGCCACGATTAGATTAACTCGCTTGATCTCACGGCCCATCCTCTCTTCGCTTACAATAGCTATGAAAGGAAAGGCTATAGTAGATTACTTCCACGATGTTATCGCTTATGCAATCCTACGTGGATAATAAAATACGATGGAGTTTGGTACATCGCACAAAGGACGGCATGTACGACATGGCCTTCCGTTCGATGTCGAATCGATGGTCGTAATCCCGCAACTGTAAATTTAATCCCCCGGACATCATTAACCGTACGACGACATATCCAATTGTGTCGTACGATCGTACCCGGTTCTTTTTCTTTTTTTATGCGTTAAGAATTATTGTGGGCCGCGGTCCTCGGATTAAGTTATGAGAAAGGCGAGTCGCTTTCCTAAAGTAGCCGATCGTATCTCCCGACACGATCAACGTGCGCGATCGTGTAAAAGGTGAAAGAAACACGTGGCAGTGTCGTTTTATATCATTCAACTGGCCCTGCCTACACGGGAATGCCGGGTAAATCGACGATGGTGAGCGTAGCAGCGATGTGTTATGGGATCGTGTCATAAATCCCGAAGTGCCGACCGATCGGTTCCACGGTAACCTGTCGCATGTTCGTTAGAGGAATTTACGTACGGCCAGTTGCGCAAGGAAAGCCACGCTCATTAAACGAGAGAATTTCCCCTTGGGCTGTAAATAGAAGACATCGATTCCACGGAGGGTTTACGGTCGCCAAATTAAGCTTCACGAATTATACGACGCGTATCTCGTGAAAGACTGGCACACAATTAGCATCTGACCATTGTCGGCTATTACAATTTTTACACATTATATGTTTGGAATAATATAAACGAAAAATGCAATGTTCGAATATCCAAATGGGGAGTAATAAGTGAATTTGTTTAATTTGTCGTGGGCTAATCCTGAGTAAGGTAAGCACAAGACATTCTGCTTTGATCTGTTCCAAGGCCCTTTATGAGGTGCTTTCTTCAAATCCTTATTATCGTTTGAGCAGCTGAGAATATACCGCTTAAAACGAGTTTGAAGTTATCTGGTGTGGGGCGTATGAAATGGGAGAATCTAGAGGTGGGCAGCGCTTAATATATATCCACTGATATAATATATTGACTACTAAGTATCTACCGAGTATCTGATACATAAGGTATTAAGCATTGAGGCCTATAAATCTGTGCGTAGTTATTTAGCATTATGGTATAAGATTTTTTTTCCGCGCGCTTGTGTTTTAGTACTGATAAATTTCACCGACTAATAAATCGTTGCTATAAATAATACATATTAGAAGTAGTACTTTTTCTTTACTTAATTATCATCTGGCTTTTCAGTTCGTTTATTTAAATTCCATTACCCCCCAATCGAAATTCGAGGCTTCCAGCGTACATCCACAGAATAAGCAACAGTATCCGCGCAGCAAATTAATAAGCTGTCACAATCATTGTGGAAAAAGTCAGGAAACGTGATATTGAAAACCCGGAGTTTCATATTTTCGTGTACCGAACGGCTAATAATAGTGAATCAGTATGATAGGCCAAAGAAACCCGATCTTCTATTATATTCCGTTTCGTACATTCGATCTAGAGAGCTATAAGGATGGTAGTCTATGTATGAAACCGAAGTCTCTGCGACAGTGAGAATATTAGATATCCAGCAGTGCTAAGATATATATCCCGAGTAAAAATGATCGCTTGGGCCGAAGTAGACTCATCTGGAGAGGTACACGCGCGAGAGTATTAGCTTTCGTTCACGTTAAAGGCAACACGCTCGTAAACATTGGTTGCCCCGCGGCTTTTATCCCTTTTCGCCACGCTGAAATGAGACGATCAGCTACTCAAACCACAGCGAATTCGCAATATCTCTACCAGCTGTTCAAGGACGTCGATGACAAAGAAAAAAATTGCTATGCAGCTCATAATTCTCGCCACGCTAAAAATCCATTTACCAAATATCTGCGACTACCATTATAAAACTATATCTGCCATGCATCATCAATTTTTATGTCAATAACATGTACGAAAGGCAGAGTGTAATAAACGGATTAAAAAACGTCTACTTCTGGTGGACACTCCAATCCGTAAGTAAATAATTGTCAAAGTAAAATACACGCGTAGAATAATCGAAAGATGCTAAACGTCGCATATTCAAAGCTATATTGACATAATGATAGGTATGGATAAATTTGTTTATCTCGTTGATATTTTGTATCTACCAAATCCAAGAAAACAATTCCGGGATTGCGCACTCTGATACAGATATGTAATAAGGAAGCATAAAATTAATCTCTCGATAATTAAAAAAAAGCCCTAGTTACTCTGATTTCTCTTTTACGGTACTCTCATTACCTTTATCACTGTCAGATAATCCCTGCAAATTCGCAGTATTTCTATTCACGGTGATTCCGAGAATTTACGACCTGTATTAAACGGTAGACTAAAGAACTATAGCACAAAATTCCAAGAGACAGTAATAAAAAATAAACAAATACGACACAATAAAAGTTCGAAGCGCTTTTGATAAAAATAAATGCAGAGTGTGGTGTGAGAAGAAACTAAACTCTGAAGAAAGTAATCATGATATCCGGTGCTTAAAAAATAACCAAATGCGAAATCAGATTCAAAAACCAGAATAACGATATAATTAATTTTCTATACTACAGAAATAAATACAAGCCCATATTTAATAACCCTGCGAAACATCATCTTTATATTGGAGTCCTACCAGAGTCACTAGTAGAATACACTGAGCGTCACACGTTGAGTGACTATAGCCACCAGAAGTACACAGTAGGTGTCACCTGTTGAGTGACTATAGCCTCCGGCAGATCACAGCGAGCGTCACACGTTGACTGCCGATGGTCACCAGTAAGTCGTACCAAGCGTCAGACATTAAGTGTCTATCATAGAGATCGGCAAACTCATTAGTCAAAGGAGCCAAATTTTAGCAGTAGAACAATATATTTTTTTTCAGATCAAAATTTACAAGAAATCTGTTGCAAAAAACCTAAGAACTAATAATGTATAATATATCCGATTAAACACACTCCATGTATTAGATTTTCTTTTTCCTCCACTATATTATAATAATAATTTCCTCCACTATACTATAATTTGTAAACTCATAACGTTTGAAAAGTTGATTCCTCTGGCGATCCTTGCGCTAATTTCTTCTCTACACAGCCACAGAATAAAGTGACAGAGAGATACCAGCCGCTCGTTTCCTAAAACTTATGGTTTCCGTATCACAAGTTCTCTCTTCCAATATCCTATATAAATTTTAAACAAAAAACTTGTAACACGGAAACTTTTTATGAAATGGACCCATTGTTTTTTAAATACTATATTACTATCATTAACACTCAAAAAGTGTAATCAATGTACCAACTCTGACCAATGCATTTTGACTTTAAGCACAGAATAAAAAAAAAACGTAGATACTTATCACAATTAACAATAATCCTGTTTATCGAAAAAAACTATTTATATTTATTAAAATATTACATGCCGCATAGTCATTATCCACGCTAGAACCACATTCAAGCGACGAAAGAGCCGCGTTTTGCCGACCCCTGGCCTATAATCACCAGCAGGTCACAGCGAGCCTCGGACGTTGAGTGACTATAGCCACCAGCAGGTCGCAGCGAGCGTCACAAGTTGAGTGACTTATAGCCACCAGCGGGTCACAGCCAACTTTAGACATCAGGTGCCTATAGTCAGCGGCGGTATCGAAAGGGTTAACACGAACCGCGGTCGGCCGTCGAAACCATAACTCCGCTCATTTCCCGTGGATCGATGGGCCACGGACCGCGGGTACCTTAATCGCCGGCACGTACACGGATCGGTACACGCGTCAGGACGCGACGACGTAGTTAACGGCTTCCTGGAATGGTTTCTCGCTCGGCACCGACACGCACTCGGCGGCCATATCGAGGCTTCATCTGCCGCTACCGTGCGACGCCGACAGACGTTTCGCCGATCGGCGATCTCTGCCGGATTATTATGCCTGTCCATCGGCTATGATCGCCGCGGACACGCCGGTATGCCGACCTCATTAGCCGCCCCGAGTCCGCCCCGGAGCCAATGAATAATGGGGCCCCGCACGATGCGCCGCCGTGGATGGTCATATCTTTCCCCCAAGGATTTATTGTCTTCCTTTAGCGGCCGCCACGCTAAGCCTGCCTCGCTGGTAAGGAACGGGGATGATATTTTCGATGGGAACGGAGGGAACGGGGGGAAGGAAGTGATTAACACACAGCCGGCTAGGTAACGAACATTTCTGGTTTCGTTATCGGGCGCCATCGATGGCAGAAACCGATATTGGAATCTGGATATGTGTGTTAAACGATTGGTCTTTGCGAGCAACAATGTTGTCGTTTGTTGCTGACAAAGATCAATTGTTTAATATATATGCATAATTACCGGGCAAGAAGGCGGTTAGGAGGATACATGTTTGGAATGTTTATATTTTTATTACAGGATTCAGGCCCTTGAATGGTTATCGAGGTAGATTCGGAAGAGTTGAATGTTATACGATATTATATTGCAAATACCAGGACAGTCGAGTGCTCCTCGTGGAAGTGTTAGCTTTTATGTTGGGTATTATCGTAACAGTAACGAAAGGAAGTGAGAACTTGCGACGGTTCTCTATTCCGGTTTCTTGGATTATTTGCGTATTTCTTATTCGATAAGTAGAAGCTAAGTACTAGAATCTATAATTCGAATGTGCACAATTATCGAGAAAAACATACGATTTTGTTACTGAAATAAAAGTTAATAATATAACAGTGCAATATTTTATTATGTGAGGAAATAAGCCGCTAAAAAAAAAGCTAACTTCTATCATCATCGTAACGTTGCACTCGACTTATCGAGTGAAACCCTAAATACTCAGGTCCTCTCCTTCTAGGGCGCAACCCTCGCCACTCCACGTTTTTTGTCAAAGTACTGTTAACGGCTGAAATGACCGATGAGTATCTATCCTTATTCGTTCTGCGTTTTTATTCCAACATCCATCGAGAAGTTCGAGCAAAGATCGTCGCGAGGCTAACGTAACGTGCTGCACGCATGTCGAATGCCTCGTGGTCTTTCAACAGGCACGCACGTGTCCTCGGTGCATGTCAACCACGGTGGAGAAAAGTATAGCGGCTATGATGATCACGGTCACGCCGGTATGCCAGGCTCATTAGCCGTTCAGAGTCGAGCTTAAGCCAATGAATAATGGGCTTCGTCCCAATGCTGCCGCCGTGCCGTTTCTCGTATTTTTCTGCACGGACTTATTGCGCTGACCCGCCAAGCCACGATTATTTATACCGCCGGTTCAGGAACGGCTTTCTTGCCTTTTGTCAGCGGAATAGGCAGCGTGCGCCGGGCTCGCGGAATTTTTGCACGTTCGACGACCGTCATGCTCAGACGAAATGTTCGAAAAAATTGTCTAAACGAGAATTATTATCAGGATAAGCATTTTAGTATATGTGCGTTCTTATAAAGGATTCTGCACAGTTGCCTTTATCATATATCAAATACGTATCAACAACTCCTAAGGTCGCTAGACTTAGGGTATACTACAATATTTAACTCTTTAGGGTACAGGATTTTAGGAAATAAAGTAGATCTACGGTGTATAGACATTCTATTGCGCTCTTAAATTAAACGAAATTAGTATTTTTTTGTTAGCAAAGAAATCTCATAATATAAAAACATACAAAAATAATAATAATTCAATTCAATTTGTTGCTACAGGGTGGGATTCAAATAGTAAGACCAAATATAACCCTATGTACGTGCAGCTATTGCAATATTTCGAGCTGCGTCTAAAATTGTCTCACGATGCATTACCCTGCATGAAAAAAGTGTGACATTTTCAATCCCACTGCGCCGCAAAGAGTCTCACGCCGCAACAGAGCGGATGTCGCAGAGACGCGATTTGTAAATAAAGACCGAAACGTCGACTCGAGCTTTCGCGAAACGAAACGAAACGAGTCAAAATCTCTGCTCAAACTGTTTTTCATCGCGGGGTTAAATTTTACCACGGATTTCCAAAGCATCTTGGTCTGGGGGCCCCCTGATCTTTTTCCAAGCACATAAGTTATCCACGTAATCGCCGGGGATGAGGAAAATACGTTACGCGGCGCTCCCATTACTCACCGGCCTACGCTTGAAAAAGAAAGTGCCGATATTTATGGATAGCCGAACCAAATCTACGACGTGGGTCCCGACAGGCGTATAATGGACATACAATATCGAGGTGCCAGCGCTTTATGGAATAAAAGATATGTATTTTTCTTGGGCATTGATAAACGCCCGTGCAGCGCCCGTGAAATATGTTTCCACGGATACGCCTGGCCACGCTGCTCTTCGGATGCCCCGCAAAGGTGGGCACTCGAGGCGCATAAATCGCATTCCAGCGGACTTGGAGAGGCGCCGGGATATAAATATCCTGCGTAATAATTAAATACCAAAGGACATCCGGAATATCGATCTAGCCGTTGCTCGCATCTCGCGGTCTCCTTAAACATTAACTTCACCGGCAGTGCTCTTTAATTACGGTCAATATTCGATCGGTAGTCGGGGTAATTAGAAGTTAATTCGATCAGGAAGTCGAGGTAAGTGTATATTAGTCCTTCACGCGCTCCTCGTCTGTTACGGTTTATTTCAGTCGGTGCAAATGAAACGCTTATCGAGATTAATGTACCTACAATTGCCTTTATCCTGTTCTATCAGAACTATATACTTTTCTTCGCTTGAGTCGATAATAACTAGCGCAGAATTTTATAATAGGGCGTAAAGTCTAAGTTCAATAATGAATGCTCGATAGCAAATGGGAAATCCGCGAAATTTCCAATGTGAAATATTTTGCGAGTGATACCGTTTAGTAAGCTCAATCCTGATTAACTCCAAACTAATCATTCGCGAAAACCGACCAATGTAACGTATCTGGGTCGCGCGTCATTGTTTTATTCCGGGCTATCAATTTCATCTTTTCAGCGATCCCTCTTCGTCGTAACGATTTAATGCCCGTCGTGAATAAGCCAAAGAGTCTCTTACCACTTCAATGAGCGGAGATGGCAGTCCGGAGGAATTACTTCTTTCACATTTCATTTCGTGCTCGTTCCTCTGGGTGATGTCCAAGATACCGCCCACGCAACGTCTATAAGAGCCGGCTGATATATCGCCTCGTTAATGTTTCGCTTCATCAGATGTTATGACTGAACATCCTTTACCCTGCCACTGGGTGGTCATTTCTGGCTGCTCTTGTTGCGAAACTCACTGTTATAAATTATAGCGAACGTCGGTTCGCGCTCGTAAGTCGCGCGTTTCGTCTTTCGGGGCGCATAAACAGACCAGTGCCTACCGATGGAAGATTATTCCGATTGATTGTAACGGCTTCATATCGATTTCGATCCCCGCTTCTTCGTAATTGTATTTGCATTCGCAGAAAGCAACGTCGGCGAATTTCTCGACATTCGACGAATCCTCCTGTGCACGTTACTCTTATCTCTCAGCTTATATGACGCGCTTAATTTTACAACCTGGAAGTCAAGGCGACCTGGAATTATTGTCCAAAGATCTGTACGTCGCAATTACCTTTATGAGTAATTAAACGATAAAACTGATGATATGTTTTCTCGAGAGGAATGGCGAGCTCGGCGGTTTTAAGATTTTATTGGGCCCGATATAGCAGTCGCAACAGTCCCCTCGATAAAAATCAAGGAGCAGCCACGGGCGCTTAGCAGCGTTACGAGGAAGTTTCGCAGAGAGGGAGAGAAATGATTTGTGCCCCGATCGCGATAAGCCGTCCAAAGTAGATTAAGCGAAAGACGGTCAGACGTTCTCTAAACGGTGGGTGATGAACGTGTTTGCGCTACGAACTCTAAGAATAAATGCCAAGGTACACAAGATAGTTCGCGGTAGCAACAAATCTTCTTGGCTTTGCATAACCGCTGAAAACACTAGATATACAAACTCGGATAAATACAGATCGGCATTTCCTACAAGCCGGGAGGGTTTCCCCATTCCCCAATGCTCCTTCTCAATGTCAGGTTCGCATAAACTTGTTAGTGCATTAATCTTCGCGACACTTGGCGTCACTTGCTGCCAAGTTCTGTAGAATTCTAACTTCGAGGAAAACGGTGAAAATAAAATATCGTTGCTATTCGCGTATTCAGCGGGAATAATACATAGCATACATTGCATACGAGAAAGCACCGCTTTCTAAAATATCCATTATTCGGTCAATAGTGTAATGTAATCCGTGAGTCGAGAATCGGTGTTCGTGCAGTAGAAGCCATTCGCAGCTTGTACAAATGTCGAACATTATGATTTGCTTCCTCCATTGTTTAACGTCCGCGCCAACCGTTCACGTTCTACAGTTTCGCCTTAACTAACTTCCACGCTATTTTATTACGCGTCACTTAATAGCACTTACGTGATTGAAAAATGAGCAATATGTAGAAACATAATACTCTGATATTAACTCCTCATGCCCGTCGGCATTCTTCCTTCGTGCAATTTTTAAAATCCTTCCAACAATCTAAGGATAAACGCGTAACGTATCCTGATTGCTACCACATTACTTGCAGGACCATCATCTCTTTATCGACTCTCGCAACTAATGGCGATGCGATCCCTTATCTCGCATTCCCCCTGGGCACTCCTGAGCTCGACGGTCGCATCTCCTTAAAAATCGCGTGCAAATATGAAAACATTACGTGATAAATGTTATCTTCGATCCCGGGCTATCGTCCCTCCCATCCAATTTCCTATTCATTCCCTGAACTTGACAGTCAATCTATGCGTATTACGAAGGGATCCTCGTAGACGACGTATTTGAGGGTGAATGCCTTTTCACGCTGCGTACACACGTACGTTAACCAACACAGGGAGATGCATTGGTGAGCGCACGGTCACCCTCTCCCTCCTCGTACGTGTGTGTCGAAGAATAGCGTGGGCCACGATCTCTGTAAAGGCGTCGCCGTTTAGATAATAACGCGCATTTTATCTCCCTCATAAAACCTAATTTATAGCCACATCCAAGTCCATAGGCGTGTACGAACGGCCGTCGGGAATAGGAAGAACTCCGGCAAAGGCAGTGGTGTAGTTCCAGAGGAAGCACCCTTTCGAGCTTTTAGCTCCCCACAAAAATTTGAAAAATACCTTTACGGCCAGTAAACGGGAGATTAGTCGGCGTCCTCTGATTTAAGTACGGCCGCCAAAGACAGAGACTCGAAAAAATAGATGAAAGGAAGGGGAAAATTCCTATAAAAAAACTCCGCAGCTCCTTGAATCATTCTCCTGGCTGCGATCTGTGCTGTCGTTAAATTCGTATAATATTACTACTGGCGTAAATTAAGAAATGATAATTAGCTAAGACTCGTCTTAATTTTGATACTCCCTCTCTACACCTGTACGTGCTAAACCTCCACCAAATCAACCTCTTCAGATCGGATACTTTGTGATTCAAAGCAAGGAACTTTTTTAATTCTTAACAACTTAGTAATGTTTTGCGAATATATTTGCAAATCAATTTACTAACATCATGAGAGTGTTCATTTTATTTCGAAATTCTTCTCCCTGACTTATCTATATTTCTTATAGATACACACATAAGGCACATAAGCAAACAACACCAACACGGGCGATAGAAATAGTTCCACTTACGCCACAAACGACGCAAGAACGATACAATCATAAAAATACCATAAGTAAGTAACAACTCTTTCTTCCCCTTCAGACATACCGCGGCATATAATTTGCACGCGTAGCCAATTATAAATTTTCTTCAAACGGTTCTTAGCTTCAAAAGTATCGCCCATAAACTAAGAATAGAACCTCTTATTTCGACTACGATAATAAATGACACTCCTTTTTATTGTATCATCATTTACATTCTATTAATACGACGATGAGGACATTCAGCGAATTGTCCACCGAACACTACCAGTGGGTTACCGTACAAACGCGTAGGTTTGTCAAGGGTCAATCGGAAAAGCGCGCGCTCTCCCGGCGGTTGGCTACGCCACTGTGCGGAGGCAAACTCGAGGAGGGGCCCTGCAACGGCAAAGGTCGCCGAGAGTGAATAGGACAGTAATATTATATCGGCGTTGAAACTTCCCCCTTCGGCATTTAGGTGACGAAAAATATGGGCCGTCACGTGTGCGCGCGCTCACTGCGGCACCGGCGCAGTTACCGACAATAAACCGCGTGCATGTTTACCGTATAATCTCCGACGAGCGCCGATAAATCCATGATTTACTCTCATTACCGCGCCTCCGAAGCGTTACTGCCGGTGCTGTCGGCGATATACAGCCGGTGGTATAGTTTAATTTATTCATATCGGTCCGCGACCGTGTTCCACTTTGCCGGTCCGAATAAAAGGTGATACACGGGACAATAACGACATGTGTCGTTACTCGACTTCGAACGGCCCCGCAATCGCCGAGCTGGATTTATGAATTCTTCGAGATACCGTTTTGACACCGCGACAAGGGCGGGGAGCGGAAGGGGGGCGAGGAGGGCTCGAAGGAGGGCGGGATTACGAAGCGGCGACGAGGGATTCCGGTTTATCGTCCTTAAAGGAGAATCGATGGAAACGACGCCGGATTTACACTCGAGTTCGAATGGACGCGAGGCGCGGTAAATGGTGCCGATGATAAGCCACGATAAGGATCGGGGATGTAATACATCTCTACGGATATAATACGCGGGTTACGCAACGGTGAGCCGTACCGAGCGGTATCTGGGGGTACGGGGATACGGAGATAAATCGGGACGCGATACGAGTGACACGATTTCTCGCGGTGGCTGACGTACCGCGAGTTTTAGCCCAGTTCTCTATTAACGCTAGAAACACCGCGCTGCTTCCGGACATATCTAGGCGCACCGCGTATATCTTGAAGTAAAGAGGACGACGCAGAAATGTCGATAGATCAATATAATCGTGTACATGTCGCGACAAAACTATATGGAATCATAGGAAACGCGCCGTTATAAAGGATGTGACAATTTTTCTAAGAAACGATTCCGGAGTCGTTTTCACCGATTGGGTAAGCTGGGGCGGTATAATCGTTATCAAACGCGTATCGTAACATATATATTGTACACATAACTATCTCAAATTCACCTCTAATAACAAAGTCGGTCTTGCGCAATGCTGTTTTAATCATTGTTCAAAACCCATCGATCTTGGATAATATGTCACAGCCCAATGACCTTCAGCGAGAATACCGGATATTAAACGAGTAACCGAAGCAAAGAGCTGAAATGTCGCTACTCCTACGAGCCACGGGGAAAATAATCGGGGTCCTTCGGGTACTTCCGGATGCGCGATCGCATGCGTTTCTCTTGTTCCTGCCCCCGCCCCCCTTCCTGTCAACCTACCAATGCGAGAGGCGCAAATTTCACGGTAGCACGTATCGAGAGTAACGAGAGTCGTGTGCGGACGTATTGGACGAGCGAGGAGGGGGCGGGTGAGGGGGGGTGAGACCGGCGCTGGAAGGATTGCAGGAGAAGAGGGTATAAGGTAACATACATCACGTTCCCAGTTTATGGTCCGATACGCTCCTAGGAATTGGCACCCGTGCTGAGCTTTCCCGCAAATGCAAGGAACGCGGGGGTACGGGGCAGCTAGATACGAGGCGTTATGGCTCTTCCTGCCTCGTAACCTCCGGTCATAAAGCTACTGCACGCTAAAATATTGTCCGCCGCCACGTCTCCACGCCTACGCGTCTATCCGTCGATCTATCTTAATGCTATTACCTCAATTTATTATCGGCATTCCATGGGAATAAATTGATCCACTATATTCGCCGAAAGTCGGGCCGCGTATGATGCAAAGGCCGGCTTTAACAAACTGCCACGGTGTAACGAGGAGAAGGAGGAAAACATCGAGTATTGATATATGAGTTTTCGACAATTCTCGAATTAACGTTCATCGCGATGAATTATTGAGATATAAAGGAATCGGGGAAGCATTCAATGTTGATAAGACGTATCTACAAGGTGTTTTAATATGTACAATTTACATAACAAATGAGCGATTGGTTATTGAATTCCTTTACGCGTAATTTGAGCGAGATAAAAATGATTAATGTTCTTTTGAAAAAATGAAAACAGCAGTTTTCATTTGACGGCACTTGTCGAATCTGTCGTGGTCCTCGCCGTTTTACGTTAGCAGAAAATAGTAGCGCTTGTCGTCCATTATTTTGGCTTTGCAATTTCCCAAGTCGATGCTTCTCTGCGTAAAGAAGACCGGTTTACGCGCTGCGACGATTTAAAAGCCGTAAGCGTAGGGTACGCGAAGGAAAAGCAGCTGTTTCATCGACGAAATGTTTGTACAACTACAACGTGTTAATAATCGTTAATTATAAACCTCCATGCCGTCGAAAGGCCCGCGGTCAATACTTAGAAATCGGCCGCCAGCCGCGATAATTTAAAGTCGGCCGTAAGATCGGCGTCGGCATAAATCCCTCGGCGCGAACAATGTGCGGCGCTTCCCGAACCTCGTAAAAACGAAAGTTGCCTGGTGAACGCAGGTTTAAAAAATATAATCGTAATAACGGCCGTGCTTGCGCAACGCTCTCTAAGGTGTTGGTGAGGCTCGTTCTGCTTCCAACACCGCAGTCTTGGGGATCATTAACTTCGCCTCAAACAAGGTGACGTTCTAAAATGAAATAACGGCGCACATATCGCAGTTCGTTCTGTAACAGACATTTATTTCTTTTAGCTATGACATTTCCTACTCGGGCACTCACCTATCTCTCTTTCTCCGTAGCTGTTACGTTCCCTGTGATCATCGTCGTTACACTTTAAATCGTTAAAAACACAGCACTCAGCTCGTATCTCGTTTCGCTTCTTCGAAATACGACGCGTTTCCGTATTAGACCCACTTCCGATCACCTTTTCCCTGCAATAAGCCGTACGTAAATCACAACGTCGTCGCCAATCACGTATTTTCAGTCGAGAATCGTTGCACCAATGCCATTCGCATTTCTGCTCGCTGCTCTCGTTGCAAAGGAATAATCGTCCCGTACGATTTTAATATGCAATCGTAATAATGACCGGCTTGCGCAATGGTCTCTAAGGTGCAACCGCGTCTAACGGCCCGAGCGAGCGTGCGCGCACAGGCCCCGCGATATTATTATCTCGTGATTCATAGCGCGCATTCATAAATGTTCCCGGGCCGTATAACGGCGCGGTACACGGCGGCGTGTATCGATTAACGTCGCTTCCCGACGGGATTTACAGCCAGCGACTAAATTATTTAAAGTCTTCATTTGTAGCGCGACGGATGGACGGACGCGAGAGCTGGCGACCACGTAGCCGGTTCTTCTTCGGCCGACGGTATACGCTCATTGTACAATCGAGAACAAAAGTTTCCGATCGAGGGACATGTCAGCTTAGTGAAGAAACCTCCGAAGGTCTCTCCGAGGGAGCCAAGATTATAATGTGGCAAAAAAATTGCGCGCGGTGCTTGTACGGTGTACGCATCCGCTGATGAATTTTAGAGGCGGTGCGACGAATTTTCAATCGGATGTTCAAAGGCTAAACTTTCATGGACCTCATAAAATTGGGATACTTGGTCCTTTCATAAATTCACACTTTTTTGTCTTTCCGTATCGATTAGCATAATGATACAACAGTGGACGGCAATAAATGGTATGTATGGCTTGAAAGGGGCAGAAGATATATGCCGTCTTTATAATTCTTTAAATCAAACGTGTCACTTTATTTAAATATTTTTTTACCTCCTACCTTTTATCCCTGCGAGCAGAGTTATTACCGCGCCTTTTTTCCTCTTGACTTTTAGACAGAATGATAGACTGCAGATTTTGAAATACAGGAGTTTGCCTGACAGTGTGCAAATGCTTTTCTTGGCTGATGTCTCAACCACGTTGTGCAATGCTTTGGAATCTCCAATAGATCTACGAGCGGAGCCTGTTTCCTATTCAAACTAATGTGATCCGCAAAAGATTTCTTAGAGCAATGTTAGTAATGAATAGCGTCACAATTCCATCATCGTCCACTTAACAAAGTCGTTACTTATAACGGCACTAGAGCACCTCTTTTTTACATCGTTCATCCTGAAAGGGACATAATTACTATACGATACAAATGGTTTTTTTCGGCAAGTTTAAAACTACATTACGAGCTTTTTGATCATTCCATCCAGGGTACCATGGATGAGTCGCAAATGGTGAATTAAATCCTGAGATTGAAAATGAGATCGGACGTGGATGTACCATTATACAATAGCTCTCGTGAAAGCTAGAGCGCAGACACGATATGAATATTTATGGAGGAATATATGTCCTATTAATCTCGATTGGGACGTCCGTGAGATGTTAATCCCCCTAGCGCTGATGTATTCTAACGATTCATCAGGAGTATACTATTTTCATCGTTGAATAGTAGTGACTCACATTATCACACTGGTCGTGTCAACTCGAATCAACAGGGAACTAAGGATATTCATTTAAACGTAGTTCTCAATGCCACTCGCGCCATCATCAAGATAGCTTTGTATTTACTATCGTCCCAACAGAACTTATAATCAGTCTGTATTATGAAACGCATTGTGCTGTAGTACATTACTCATTTTAAAAAAGATCAAAGCAGATTTGGAATAAGCGTTCTATTGATAACCGCGACTATCCGACCTCTTTTAAATTCTCCTTTCGGGATTTTTTAGTTCAATGCGGGAATTCAATTACCAAAGTTATTCAACTTATAACGCAGTGTTTTAAGTGGCTACCTCGCCACAAAATATGAGGTATATACATCAAACTAAAAGATCCAAAGGTGACACGTGCAATCTAAACTTGGGTTTTCTACATAAGAGACCAAGTTTCTATTTTTCAGTTATGATGTAAAAATCTTCATACCTCCAAATAAATTACTACATAATCGAATCGAATACATCATAACATACGCTTCTTTAAAGGAAAAATAAACAAGTATACAACGAAATAAGTAAGCTTGACCAACTTTACAGTATCTTTATCAAAGGTCCACTTTTAAAATAATTACAAAAAGCTCGCCACTA
The DNA here is from genome assembly GCA_038496175.1 of Ampulex compressa. Classification (NCBI taxonomy): domain Eukaryota; kingdom Metazoa; phylum Arthropoda; class Insecta; order Hymenoptera; family Ampulicidae; genus Ampulex; species Ampulex compressa. The sequence goes on from JBCFXI010000011.1 coordinate 28,107, forward strand.
ATTAATTCATTACACGTAACCTAAATTTCAGCAATCTCTCTTCCTCTGTTGAAAAAAAAAAAATCACCCAGCAGCGAGGCGACAGTAGGAGCATCGGTTTCGCGATGCTCGAAAACCGCTCATCCCGGGATGAAGAGTCCTAGAGGGCGAACTTTTGCGGATGAGTATACACGACAGAGATCCTCGGATTGTGTTGGCGTGCCGCGGCTGCCACCGTCCGCGCCACGAACGTCCAAATGCTCCGCCGAGAGGGAAGGAGAGAGAAGGAGCGAGCGACCAAGAGAGAGGAGAAGGGAGCGCGGTCGCGAAGCGAGGGGGATAAAGATGAAAAGGTAAAAGGTAGGAAGAGCGAGAGAGGGAGCGTGTGTTCCGGGCGCCCATGGAAGGCACGTCGTGCACAACGTCGGCGAACTCGTGTGTGTTCCGTGTTCCGAATGCACGGAACAAGCGCTGCTTGTCCGCGGCCACCTGAGTTATGATCGCTCTGTGCCCACCCTGCCTGCCTGCCTGCCTGCCTCCTCGCTTCCCTAACTGCCCTCTTCTTCCTCGCCCTTCTACTTTCACAGCGGCCATCTTGACTCCAAGAACCGGTTGGCTCCTCCGGCTTAGTCGGTATATTCCACGGCGCGGCATAGCGGCGGTGCGTTTTACGGGCACACATAAACTCCCCCTTCGAACACGGCTGGGCGACGTCGCTGATTCTAGCGCCCTCGGAAGTCCCTTCGAGGCTGCCCGACGTTAATGGCCCGTGTGGCGCGAGTTCCTTTGTACCGTTTAATAACGTCGTTACGCCGCCGCGCCGGGGGAAAGAGCGTTTTTTTGAGAGGCCCGCCCCCGGCCCCGACGCTCCGATCAACCTGGACCCTCTTGGCGGCTATCGACGCACGCGGACGGCCTGACGGAAATACGATCGCACGCTTTTGGCGCTGTGCACTCTGGTGCCAATTTGGACAAATCATTCGGTGTGCAGTAGGCAATTGTGCATTGGTCAAAAGTCTTTGGTGAGAAGGGAAGTCGTATTACATTGCCTCGAGGTTATCTCGAAGTAAATGGTTTAGCCGCGAATTTTCGTGGCGAAGCATTGAATTAATCCAGTACACGATACTGTATACGGTGCACGTGTGACTTGTAAGAAGCTTGCTTGTGCTCGTAACTCGCGAGTCCCGCGAAATTAGTTCAAGCAATATCCTAATGCTCGCTCGTCTACCAGCGATACGCAGTAAGATTTCTGTGTCTTTGGACTGGAAGGCTCTGTGACACGTTCCACGTTCGCGGTTACAACCCACTGCCTCTGACTCCTTCCTGCTTACGCTGTAAATCCTTTCGGTCAAAAATTCACGCGCAGCGCGTGTCGCCGGCGTCGATGTGTACCAAGGAAACGTTGATCAAGCAACAGATTCTTAGGCACCACGCGCGATAACTAACCATCGTTCGTTAGCACTCGATTCGCCTGGAATAGACACGTTATGGGTTAACGGGTTACTCGCTAATCGTTCGTTCCTTTTCCTCTCCGATGCGGCGACGCTGCCAACCGGTGCAACGGTTTGATGGTTTGACAGGATACACGCCGGATATTACGATGGCTCCAAGCGCGGCGTATCGGACTACGGTATGCGAAAAGGTGTAAGAGAGCCGGCCGCAGCCCACGGCAATCGAGGCGTGGTCGCCGCAATTACCTCGATAGAGTTACAAGACTCGTTTTATGCCCCCGCACAAATTTATTAGCCCCATTCGCGTCAGTTTAATTACGAACACGATCCGCCGTGATTCTTTCTCTTTTTCCGCCTCCTGCCCTCCCCCCACCCTCGGCCCTCCCTTCCCACCCCCCGCCCCGCCCCTGGTGAAAGCGCGTCGGACGACGCCGACTGTGCACCCGCGGATCGGGGACTTCATTTAGCTGCGGCTTGAAATTTATGCCCCCGCGCTTATGCGCCCCTGTATCAATCGCGTCCGCTTTACGCCCGGTGCATTCCTTGAAATTCAAGCGGTAATTAGTTCTACCGCTAAGCGCTTAGCGGAACCGGAGAGGCCGCTAACTGCCTTTCCGCCTACGCACTCAGCCGCCGTCTTCACCCCGCGGCGCCGTCGGCTAATTGTGAGCAATTAAGCGCGGCAGAGCCAAGGAATATTATGAAATTAATTATATCGCGAGATTGAAGCCGCGGGCCCCGGTGTGCGAGGTGTAGATAAGCGTTTAAATTAACGCGTTTTTGAAGCGTTCACGGGCGTATCCTGTTTATACCCGGCCCCGCCTCGCCTTTATTGCGAGGCGGCCATTATTGTCGGACGCGTAAATTCCCGATTTTTATTGCAAATGCCTTCTACCCCTCCCCTTCTCCTCGCGGCCCAGCCCCCGCCCTCGGCGTATTTCTTTTTCCTCCTGCCCGATTTCTGCCCTCGCATTACTCGCGGCCGTAAAGCCGATTAAAATCTTCATAACGTGCAAATTAACGTTCGCGGATTTAAATGACGTCCCCGCCGGTGTCTTAATGCAGCCGTAATTTTGGATGGTATACGAAACGCGCGGTGGATACCGTACCTCCGGCCAGATACTGGATACGGGGCGAGCCGTTTTGAAAGTCGTGGTGGCTCTGCCAAATGGTACGCTGTGTGCCGTCAAAAGGAAAAGCTCGAATGGCTTTGTGTTTTTAACACCGATCGGTACGTTCGAGCGAGAAATGATTTCTTTAAAATCGTACATCGTGAATCACGCAGCGCACGGATGTGCCTGCATATACCTCGAAGTACTACGTCGATCGGACATTCGTCGAAGCGTCCACCATTTACAGTATCGTCAAGGAAAAAAAACCAGGAACTATAAACCATCCTTCCTAAATAACGCAAACCCCGATTCGATCATCAACGCAGGTTGAAATCGAGAAAAATCACGAAGCAGGCGACCTGTCAACGACGGTGTCGGCGGCGAGGTTGTCCGGAAGAAAAATAGCGAAGAAAGACACGGCGTGGTTCTCGCCTCGCCCTGTCCTTTTCTCGAGCACGAATAAGAAACTGGGAGGAACGTCAGCGAGCGTGGCGCTCGGCATCGAATCGCAGCCCCTCCGCGAACCTGGAAGACAAATCGGCCCCGGTGGGTGCAAACGTCGTAATTATCGGAGGCGGTAATCTCTCGGCGCGGAAGAGGAGGATGGGAAGGAGGAAGAAGAAGAGGCGTTCAGTGAAAACTGCGTGACAGAGTGGCTCGGCCCGTTCACCCTTGGCGTCCTCCGGGCTGGTGTACCCCTTTTGCCCGGAGTGTCGGCCATACATTACCGCCGTTAGAGCCCGCCGGCAGTATATTATTCCCCGGCGCGGCGTGGCGCGGCGAGGTCAGGGCGGTCGAGGGGGAGGGGGCGAAGGAGTGGTGGGGGGCGGAGAAGGCGAGGAGGAAGGTTGGAGAAGGAGCGAGCGAGAGAGAGGGGGGACACGGCGGAGTGCAAGGGGAAGAGGGAGAGGGAGAGCAGGCTCACTCGGCCGCTGATAAACTACCCTCCGCGCTCACTCCGCAGGTATAATAAAATGATATCTGGCCGGCTGTATCGCGATTCTGGCTGCGAGCGGTCGGCCCGGCACAAAGTTGCCGCCTGCACGCCTACGGCGGCCGTGATAAATAACGGTGCGAGAAGCGGCATAGCCGCGTCGCACCACCTCGAGTCACGGCCACGCCGCCGCGCCGCGCTCGCGCCACGCCACCGTGGACGCTCCGCTCGGGCCACGTCAAGGCTGTGGGGCTACCCGGGCTCCCAGCTCGTATACAATCCCTCTACAAGACCGCAACACCTCTCCTATCTGTACCCCCGGTGCTCGTCCGCGTTTCGCTCCTCGCCGCGGCAACGGACGTGCCGGAGACAGACCGGCGTGCACTTATGCGCGCTTCGTTCCGTCGACTCGTAAATTATGAGCGCGGGGCCTGACCGCCAAGCATGCTGTTGTTGCTCCTTGATTTTCGAGCGGCAACGTCATTTGGCCCAAGACCTTGCTTATTCTTGTTTCGTTTCGTTTCTTTTTGGGCAGCGATTGCTAAAGTAGTTTGACCCAGGAGTTGCATCGTTCAAGGTGGATTTCGAAGTGTCAGAGTTACTGGGTTATTCGATAAGTTCGCGGAACGCCGTTTATTCGTCGACCAGTAGAATTAAAACTCAACGTCATTTCAATATTTCATGTTGCATACGAGACTCGACTAAAATTTCAATATCTTTTTACTATATTTTGTATAAAGTTCTGGGTTTCAAAAAGCTGTGTGCACAGTGGATGTCGCATTCGCTGACAATGCGACTTTGTCAGCAACATTTGCAGCATTTTTTAACGTTCAAAGTCTTCTTAGTTAATCTTAGTCTTAGTCTTAGTCTTCGGTATAAAACTTTAGTATAAAATTTTTTACTTTTAAAGTCATTTTTACAACTATAAATTCGTTTTTTGACTTCCGTTCCGCGAACTTATTAGATAACGTAGTACATTATGTATATCGTATGGAAAAATATCCAGAGATGATAACTGGATTCAAACTCGGATCTCTTGCGTGAAAATTAATATGTTGTTGGTGATAGTGAAAGAGGAAATACATTTTATTAGGGCATTTTACAGAAATATCTTTTCCTCTTCAAGGGGATGGGGGGAATGAACGGTAGAAGCGACACGCTCGCTATTTGATTAACGACAAAGATACATACTTCTTCTACACTTATACCTTTACCATTGATTCCAAAATATTCAAACGAGTATATACCGCATGGAGAATTATTCGAAGATAATGGGCTGAGATTTGAGCTTGGATATTTTGCGTGGAAATTCGAGCCTTTATCCACGGCATCGTCGTGACTCCGCATAGGTCGTCGGCCGAGAAACATTGCGATTCAAGCTCGCTGCTGCTATCGTTTCTTTCATATCACGAATAACACCGCTTAGCTTAGAATCTACTGCTTAAGATGACTTCCAAGCCACGAAGTATCCGTATTGCATGACATAATCTAAAAAATGATAGGCTAGAATTCCAAATCAGGTACTTCGTTGAAAATTCCGAACTTCTCCGTATTACATAAAGAATTCCGTGAGTTCACTTCTTGGCTTCCACAATCTTCACAACCAAGCGAATTTATTCAAATCTTAACACCTTCAAATTATGGATCTGTAATAACCAGACGTATCGCGCGATAATTATCGCATACACTTCATCGCAATTTATAAAAATATAACTCCAAGTTCGTTAACCTCAGGCATTACCCTCGAGACGTAAGAAAAGCTCCGTTATTGCCAAGCCAAGCGACACAAGCGGTACGCAAATTCTAAAACCAAACCGGAGGATCCGTAGCAGATCGAACCTGCGATACTTGGCGTGAAAAAGTCCAGGTGACGAACGATATTCGCACCTTAGAATCCACGAGAGTCCAAACCTCCGTCCCGGCATGTCAGCGCGCAGTTGGAACGAGTAAACGAACGGTTCGTCGAGCTGGAAAACGGCGAGGCACAGCCCTCCCGATGGTGATGTCCAGGACGCTCGTTCCAGTTAGCGCGGAACGTCGTACGCTGGACGTAAATACGTCCTCGCGTGACAGCACGCTCGTATACTTCACTCCGGCGACTTTATCGGACGTGATATCGCGGCTGAAGTACTCGATGATGGTATCATCGGCCGGCACGTCGCGGACAAATGAATTTATTCCGTTTCCCCGCTAGCCTTAGCGCTAACGTTGGCTTTATGTTAAACGAATCCTTTATCGGACCGTTGGCGCTGCGGTATATTTTCTTAACGTTCCACGTACCTCGCGTTTCGTAAATCATAAATAAGAAGACGTTAAACTCCGAGGGCGAGCCGCTGACTTTTACGCTTCCACGATCTCAGGAATCCTTAAATCATTTCGGCCACAGGAAGTAACGGCCCTGTTTGCAAATCGGCTAGCTGTTTTAGAGTCTCTCGGGCTGGAGGAGTAACTAAGAGCTGAGGATATATCGCAACGGCCGCTTCCACGATGTGTCTTGAAATAAGAGGAGTGAGACGCGGACTTCGGTATAAAGGTATATCTCAAACATAGCGCATTATGGAGGACTTTCTCGTAGTAGCATATGCGTGTGTTAAAAAATAATCGTCAAGGTAGCCAATCATAATTCGAGTCCCTTACGAAAACTGAAAATCTGCTCGCGTCGGTCCTATTTCGAGACACGTCCGTCGAGGTATTAGCTTGGTTAACGAAACGTCCCAAGGACGAGGTTGATAAGGGTCCCGCCTCTTCTCTACATGCAAAAATAAAAACGCCACGTCACTCCGGGTCGTTTCCAAGTGTCAACGGGATCAGTTAAGGACTCTCGAGCCCAAATCCAAAGTGACGTCGCTGCCAGGAAACTTCCGTGGAATCGGCTATCGATCAACGCCGGCAGAATGCTGATGATCCATTACCGAACAATGGACGGTGATTAACAAACGGCGGCGATGCTAACGACAACCAAACAAATCGTGGCTTATCCCGGATTACATCTCCCCAAGGGGTACTTACTTCGCTGCGATGTAGCAGGGTCTATACCCCGGTGCCTGCTTTCGAATATTATACACTGCCTGTCACTTCCCGCTGTCATGGCTTATGTCACCCCCGGCCCCTCCTCTAACCTGTCAGGTGAGAGACACGGTACCAGTTACCCGCCGGGAAAGTACCTTCGCAGGAACACGGGAATAACCGTGGCCATCCAATGGGGCTTCTCCTCGAAGCGAGAAAACTCGGAAAAAGATAATCGGCCATCCGGCGGTGCGTGAAAGGTGCTCAAGGCTACGGTCGGTTTACGGCTCGTGGGGATGCTTGAAATTAGATTTTCGTGCGAGGATTACTGGCCGATTCTCCTTCGGAGCCGTCGATGGTCCCGGGATATCCCGCCGATGATCTGGGATTGGAAAACCACGAAAGGCAAATGCCACGGGGAGGATAAATATCCTGGTTCTCGACCGCCCAGGAGGAAGCACATGGTAGGGAGAAGGGAAGTGAATTTAATAAATAAACTGCTGAAGTGAAGGATCGTGCGATGGTTCTTTAAGGTGACTTGTGGCCAAGGGATAATCGTGTAACATTAATATTTTACACGCGTAGAAATATGTTTTATTATAATTTTACCGTGGTTCCATGTATGAAAATTCAATGGATTGTATAATATTGAGATAGGTTCTTTTGTTTTGTAAGTTCTTTTACAGCTTTGATGTCGATGACAGCCTCGAGGAAGTAGGAATAAGTTACGATAATATATCAATCCTAATGAGAATTTTACTGTTTGCGGAGAACGTTTTTAACGTAACCCGATATGGATACACCAGTCATTAGCGCGATACTAGTTTGTCACAGGGTTTTTAACTAAGCTTTCTATACAGATAACGCGATAAGGGCACGCTAAATCATTGATACTCAATAAGCCGATTCTCATTTGCATAGAACCCACTGACGCGTGAGATAAATCGCTGTGATGTCTTCCGCGCGGTTCCAACAAGACCGTCTTACGCGATAAATCGCTCGCCATTGGATTTATTGTAATGTGACGATCGTACGAGCTTTTCTTATCTCTTGCATACCTACCTGGAGAGTTTTACCTTCTATCGTCATTACATACTAATTTTATCGTAATACATGCACGAGCCATTAATAACGAACATCGCGAATCCGTCTAAGTCCAAATTCGAGACGTCTCTGTTTTTCACAAGCATTACAACTAATTTAATTCTATTCGCATCATTTATGCGATACACTTTTCGTAAAAATTCAGTTTTTCCTCGAGAACGATTAACTTTTTATCCTCCTGTCTTTTATCCGTACACCAAAGTCTGCTTGGTAGTTCTTTATATCGACTACACGTTTCTCTGCCGACGAATTACTGTATTTTTACTTTCTACTGTACTCTACATTTATTTGTCATTGTAGCTTGATAGAGATTCCACATGCGGCTCGTAACGTCGCTCTTATTAATAAAAGTATCGCTTTGCCGCTAAATCCAATAAAAATTCCCCCATTGACAAATTTCTACCGTTATGCGAAAACTGTCAAAACTTTAACATCATTGGATACTTTCATTATTCGAAGACCCTTCGGTATCGTGAGCGATAAACCTTTCACCGTCGCGCAACGTCGCGTCTCCACTCAGATTTTTGCGGTGCGAACGTGCAAAAACGACGGAGCTGTAAAACCGAGATATTTACGCGTCGTCGCTCCCGACGAAAGGATCGCCCGGTTTCCTAAAATACCGCTGTCTCGATCGCGATCGTAAAAAATCCAGGGCGTGACGGAGTTAACACAGTCATTCTGAGGGCTTCTCCGTCAAATATAGCGGAGTAAAGTGGTAGGTTAAACGAGGCTCGCGAATGCAATATGTATAATGCGCGCCGGAGATAATATAGAGCCACGGGGAGGTGGTGGCTGACTGAGTTTATTCCGAAAGACAACAATAGAATGCATCGGTAGAGCGTATTGTATGCAGGAGGGCGCGGTATGGCTCACAATGCCTCCTGCATTATGTATCTCATGCCGGTGGTTATCTCTGTGTGTTGTAATCCTAAACAACCGTCCGTACGTACGCCCGGTGTGCCGGCCGTGGTCCCAACGGCGTACCACGGGCCCTCGACGTGCAACGGCCCATTTCTGTCCGTTTTTCAAGAAATTATATACGACTCTACCGATATTAGAATTTTATGAAACGTATTCCTGGAACGCCCTTCCTGCCTCTCGCTTCCCCGCCTTAGAAGCGGACAGAACCGTTTCAATGACTTTCTTTATCGGATCCCCGTATCCTCGGCTAACATCTTTGTTTCCGCAGAAATAGCCGAACGGCTGTTACGTCTCGCAGCTTTGGTCGAGTTAAGAGGTCATCGTCGCGCAGGGACGAAGATAGAGGGACCCTTTATACTTTGATGCAAAACGGTTTGGGATGTTGGATCTTCTTCGAAAACTGATCTCGGTTTGGCGGAAGTTCTGCACTTGAAACAGCGGAGGGTACGAAAGCTTATTTTGCAGCGGTGTCTGGTAGGTCCACGAGGCGCGTCGTTTCAACTTTTTTCTTTGACCTTCCACGCGGAAAAACTCGAAGCGGGCCTGAAGAATAGCCGAGCTCCTTCTCGGAGAACCCTCGTCCGCGAGGAAAGTGCGAAATGGTCGAATTCATTTCTTCCCCAACCAAGATGGTTTCTCGGAAGCTCTTTAAAGGCGCGTCGGCTCTGCACGCGCTTCAGTCCCCGCACAATGTCCCAGCAGATTGGACCCAAGGGATCGACAATTTTGACCTCTGCGAATCTTTTCCGTGAGGGCGTGGAAGCGATTCGGTCAATCCCTTTGGTGTAAACCCCACGGTGGTACCCCCCCAACCCCCACCCACCACCCCTATTCTCCACAGCCTTCACGGATCCTGCCCAATTTGTATCTCCATTGACGAGCCATCGAGCTGCCCACGAGCGCCTTGAAGAAGGAAATGATATTTTAAAGTACAAAGAAACGTTCCGCCGGCCCAAAGCCAAACAAATTGGCTGTTTTGGTCGGTTGAAAGCACCTTTTCGAAGGCCACTCCCCGTAGGCTCGAGCTGTACAGAACGATTCCGCATGCCGATCGACGACGTGCGACGCGTTTCCTTGGCGTTCCACGAACGTCGTAGCCTCGAAAGGGGTTGGACTTCCTACGTCGCATTTGTTGCTCGTAAACTCGTGTATGTCGCAACCGGGCAGAGGGAGGAAGATGGGTTCCACAGAGCAGCGGTAATGATAACAAAGGCGGATAGAGAAAAGCCGAGCTTTCAGGAGCAGCGGGAAGGATGAAAATGGGTGCATAAATCTAGACGGCCAGGAACACCGTCCGCCAGCTGGTCTCCGTCACTCACGCGGCCGCTTTGATCTCTCGCGTGTCTACCGTGCACTTAAGCGCGTTTTCTCAACTTAATTTCAACTCGGCTTGAAGCGAGAGCAACACCGTTCTCGCTCCTGGTTTGCTTCCGCCCGGGGGAAATGTCAAAGCCAGAGGGGCGCTGCGTGGATTCTGCTCTCTTGCCGCGTTTAGAAGGGCCAGGCCGCTTATGCTGTTTTACGTTACCCTCTCGGTGTTTTAAATACAATCGTAGGAAGGCCGCAGTGACCGACTCGTATGAATCTCGCAGCGAAGCACGGATAAAGATGTGCGAGGAAAGCTACGCAACCATAACAAAAGACGCTGCTGCGTTTTACGTACCTAGATAGTATCTAGCATCACGTATGCTTTAAGGTGGGTTTTCCTAGCTGTCGGCTTTTGCGCAGCTGGAAACGAATTTACCTAAAAACGTTGGCAGGAGTGCGAAATATATACTATCCATCGCGCCTCTGCCAACGTTTTTAGGCAAATTCGGTTTCTGTCGTACGAAAAACCAGCCGCTAGGAAAACTCACCATTAGATTCTTAAAAGCACCGTAGACGATAGGAAATTCGCGAAACTGTCTCTAAAATCGATATCCCGGCCTGAACAAAATAGGAGGTTTTCCACATAAACGATCATGCTTGCTGCTAAAAATGGAGACCCAAAAAGAATGACTACGAAGCATCATATGGACCGTTTATTTTGAAAGTGGTGTAAGTCCATTTTCTCTTGTTTCGAGAAAATTAAAGGTTAGCATATTTGTTAATTAAAAAATACGGGTTAATATTGTCGATTGTGGCAATGTTTCTACTAATTTATCAATATGTTATTTGATTATATAAATTTGTTTTAAACGAATTTAGCTAAAGTAATGTTTATTTACGGGCTACAAATGGACTTACACCGCTTTCAAAACTAGTCAATTGTAAAAATCGTTTAACTTCAATTTTGAAAAAACTTAAATTTTGTAAAAATCGTTTAACTTCAATTTTGAATATCACTTAAAATATGTTTGATATTAATCCAATTTTGTTTAGAAATAATAACAAGAAATAAAATAGGAGTAGTATTTTTTAATTTTAACATTAATAATATCTATATATTGTTAGACTTAATAAAAGATATTGGTATTCTCTTTTCATGTTTTTCATGTGACAATGTTTTGAAATATTGATGATATACAAGAGATACATAAACTAATAATTGCTCCATATTTTTATATTTTTCGTGTGTAATAGGTCTTGCATGGTGATACAAAGGTGTCAGAGCGATTTTTTCAAATTTTGGTGATCTTCTCCGACATGTAGGTGTTTTAAATCTTAAATTATTGAATCTAAAGTATTAAATTCTGTCTCCTCCATTGAGGTTTTATGTAAAATAAAATACGGTGCACTTTTGCAAAATCTCATCCAATATATTTCCAACCAATTTACTTTTTCTCCATTAGTGTTTCTTCTCATCGGTTTTTTAATTGCGTTTTGTATATTCTACAAACGTAAAAAGCAGTAGCCACAGACCTCATCATCTGTCTATCGAAATTGGACTTACACCACTTTCATAATCAATGGATATGCAATTTCTTTAATCGGCCAATATTAAGTTGAACAAAACGTTGGTATTTTTTAAGGTATTAAATACTAATTGGTTATAGACAAAAAGTTCAGCATAAATGACGTGATATCTCATTTTTTTTTTAAATGGACATACACCACTTTCAAAATAAACAGTTTATATAATCGAACCGGATACACAAAAAATAGTTGCATAACAGCCGATTGGTGGACTATAAATGTAAGAAACCATCGACATAGCGTACATTTACTTATAACGATCGGATGTTGTCCAATACCGATCAACAGATAACTCATCAACCCCAATTGCCGAGTCCGATTCTACACGATCGATCGACCTCTAAAAACGGATGCTTCTCATTAACCTTCGCGTCCAACAATCCGAAATACATCGGAGAGAATGATCCGACAAATCGTGGTTAATAGCCATCCATAAAACAAAACAGCGAATGGCCAGTCATACAAGAAACGAATCCCCCACACAGCCACGCTCGCCTTCTGCGCAGCAAAACGCGTATCGCGCTGGTCTCTATCGCAACGCGGCCTTCATTGCGCAAAGGGATCGTTGCACAATGCGGCGTTTAAAATCGTTTCGTCGACTTTGCACGGTTGCGCAAGGACCGCAGGTGCGGAGGGGAAGGAATCGGGAGACAGATGGCCGGCATCGGGCCGAGCTAATAGACACGTTTTAACATCAAAGCCGCGGAACGCCGGGCGATCTCTTCGCTCCCCTAATTAAGTCCCGCTCCTAGATCCTTAAATATGGAACGTCCGTTGGCAACGTCGCGGAACGGGCAGCGATGCCGGCGAATGTCCGAGCGGACGCAAAACACGGCGGTCGCAGGCGCGCCATTTGTCATGGGCACAATTAAGGCCGAATTTGTGACAACCACTTAACGGAATAATGCATCAGGACGCGAGACTGGTTTTTGGCTCCTCTTAATAGTCGAACGACGAATGTAAATGCACCGAGGGCGCAGCGTGAATTCCCGATGCCTGAAACGAGTTTCGTCTCTCACGGGCGGCTCGCGCAACCGGCGATCGGCCGCGATGCGATTTATGAGCCTTTCCGCGGTATTGTGGGAAAATTCGTCGCGTCAGGACTCGTTCACTGACGAGCTCGTGGCGTCGAGAAGCCGGAAAGATTTGGCTTCTTTAACGAGATAGCCCTGAATATTGTGCGCGGATGATTACAGGTTTTGTTCTTGTTTGTTTGCTCGATGATCAAGACCTGTCTTATGGAAAAAATCCGATGTAAAGTAAAAGACGCACTTAACACTATTCCTACCTATCATTTTCCAGACATATTTATGTCTACTAAATATATCCTTAAAGAAAAAGGGGATGAAGGAGAAATGTCGATAGATTCATTTATCGATCCGTCCACTATAAGAAAATCCTGACAAATTGCAGAAGTAACCGCGTCTCAAAGTTCTTATTCAAAGAAATCATTAACCGGTAAAAATAGTGTTAAAGCTCTTACTGTCATGAGCCGTACTCCTCGATTCTCTGTAAGATCCATTTTTTGGAAAAATCGAACCAATCCTAGCGAATAACATGCTCTTTGTTACATAGCCAATTTTGGTTTACATTTTACAATAGATCCTACTAAATTTACAGCTATTACATCGCACGCGTGATTTCTCGTGAAAATTACAAAGGAATTCCGACGGATATTGGACGTGGCGTTTCGTGAACTGTAAAGGTGCGCGGTATTGTAAGATGAGCCGTGAAATCGCTTACGGGCTACGCAACGAAACGTCGATGATCGAGAGGAGCGTAAAGTCCTAAGAGGCCGATGGAGGTACCCACAAAACGCGGTCTGGCCAAGCATCGATATCGTCGCTGTCTTGACAAAGGGGCGGTACATTAACATAATGCGTTCCGGTAACACAAATTTCACGCAGGTCCGTTACGATGGAGGCGATGTCACGTTCTCGAACCTCACAATGGACCATAAATATGTTCCGGTTGCGCCAAAACCTCCATTCACCCAAAAAGCACAATGCAATCGTGTCGCGCGTTGGCGTCAAATGAGCGGCTCGTTTAACAGATGGGTAAGAATCTAGTACACATCCGTGACAGGCAGATGGAAAAATTTGAGGCATCGACATTCAATAACCGATACAAACGACTGCTGCGTGAAATATACTACCCAAGCTATTGTTACTGTACAAAGAAAAGAATGTATCGAAGGATCTGGTGAAGTCAATAATAACATTGGACACAGTGCGGACAAAGGTAGCGGCAAACGTTTTGCAGAATTCATCGCCTACGACGATAACAAGGATTGAAGTCGGAGCTTTTGTTAAATTTAATATCAAACGACGATTACAATCTTTTTGGAATAATGCATCGATGCACCCAAACGCGGTAAACATTTAAATTAAAATATTTGTAAGAAAATCTACAAGTTACGCTGTATCTTAGAATTACAATATCCAAGATTCTCAGTGTTTAAATGTGTGTTTGAAAACGACAATAGAAGTTGGGTAAAGTTCCTGTTAACCCAGGACGCGCCCTAAAAGGATGGCCTCACAATTCAGGACAGGGGACAGAGCAAAAGTTTAAACCAAAAGATCTGATTTACGACGTGGCATACACAAATACAACATGTATCATTCCCTGACGTCAACGAGAGCCACGAAATCGAATACGAGGACGGCCCTTCTCAAACGTATGCGTTACCATAACATTACTAACGATATCCTTATTGCCGTGCACTTCTATCTCGCGACTGTTTCAACACGAAGCCAAGCAGAGCAAAACGCAAAAGGTATACGGACACAATATAAAACCGCCGAGGCACGATAATCGTGTACGATTAAAACATCATAAACCAGGTACGGCCAGTCCCTAAGAACCCATCAACGAATAGCCTGCGCACACCCACGCCAATGTCAACTTCACGCAGAAGTAGCCGTATCAAACACCCGCCGCCGAGAGGAGGACCTCGCTTGGTACCGCAAAGGATTCACAATGTAAAACGCGCGCGGCCACATGGAAGGGCGACAATTGTGCGGAAGGCGCGGCGGAGCGGTCCCTAACAGAGAGCTGACGGAAAAGACGATGAAAGCCGACGGAAATTCACGACTGTCAGATCGAAGGCTTGTCCCATGCAATAGCTAGGCGTCGTAACTCCTTGCCCCGGCCTCCCCTCGCCGGGCTCCCTCCCCCTGTGGCACGTCGTAACGAGGTACGAAGGAAGGCAGTCAGGCAGAGTCAGGCCAAGCACCGGGCGTCACGCCCGCCAGTCATCGAGCTCGTCAGTCGCCCACGAACGCTTATAAAGATTCTCGCGGGCAGAATGTAGATACGAGCTGTCAAGCCGACATGAAGCATGCCGCCGACAGTGCACAGACAAACAGGACAGACGGCGGGACAGGCGAATCTGTCTTCCCCCATCCGCCAGCTCTCTCCTCCTTTTTCCCCTTAGGCCTGTGCTCCGTTCGATTCGACTCGTCCTCTCTTTCTGCGCTCGCCCCTGCCGCCGCCTCCTCCTTCTCCGTCTTTCTCCCGCCTCCTTCGATCGCGCCCGACGAGCAGTCTTTCGCCGTCTCTCCCTTGGTCCTTCCCTTCATTGCGCTTACGCCTGTGCGACTCTCCCCCCACCCCCACCGCACCGTGTGTTTCCACGTCGGGTCCCCTGCTAATCATTATGCCAGGCGAAGCGGTACGACAGGGCACCGTGCGCGCCTTCTTAACTTTTCATTTGCTCGCCGTGAAAGAACCCAAGAGAGGACAGTGGCTCTCATGCAGGGGCTCGGTATACCCCCCTATTTCCGGGCAGTAGTTATCCAATTCGGGCTTTTTGAGTATCGAACTATAAGGTTAATTACGAACTATTGGGTTATAATATTCCGTGGATTTCAAGATTGGTTACTCGAAAGTATCTCATTGGGATACTCGAAGCGGAGAGATTTCCAAATTCAGATTTTCCAGGCTTAAGATCAGGTTTCTGTCGAAGATCGGGGGAAATCGGTTAATCATTTTAATCCGCGATCCGATTTGGGATAATGATTTACGTTTTACCAGCCAAGGCATTGTGAATAATATAATGTATAAAAACAGAAATAAAACTTATCATAACAACACGAACAGCTGTATTGAAGAAAGCATTATATATTAATAATGCAAATCTAGACCGTGAATCAATTTTACGAATATTCTATTATCTTTAAGAATATTTTTGTTTTCAGATTATTTCACGGCCCAGATATACCCAGCGACCCAATTTTGGATCACGAGCCATAAGTGAAGAAGCGCTGGGATAGATTCTTGCGCAAGGGTGCGAAGACGTTGGGTTATTTCTTTTTCAAATACCACGGCCCCAAAGTCGGGCGAAAATCGAAACTCGATAGCGCCCGACGGGGCAACTCGATCCTCGAACGCGGAATCTCGTCGGGCGCTTTGTTTTCTGTTAAGGCCGCGCGGCTCGATAATGGCCGGGTTAACGGTGTATTTTTATCGCGCAAATTGGGCGCCCCGTATAAAACGGGGAAGGGGGAGGCATAAACGTACGCCCCCCTGGGCGGTAGGAGGGGGCGAGGTACGTTGAACTTTCAGTTTGTTCGCCGTGTATATGAGATAAGCCGAAGGCATTTCCATAAACGGAGCGTCGCCCGTGTATTTTTCCTCTCACGGCGTCGCGGCGCGTTTTATGCCGTGACTTCCACTCCAGGTGCTAAGCATCGCAATGGCATCGTGAAAATGGAGTTATTTTATGCCGAGCTTATGAGGATCGTTCCGAAGAAAGGCTTCCGTTGAAAATGGTTACCATCCTTGTACGGTTTGGTATACACTCACGAATTTATACAAACCATAACCTTCGTCCTCATCGTCAGCGACCCCTCCTCGCCGGTGGCCTTCTCTTTTGTCGAGCATACCCGTGCAATGGCCGATCGTTTCAGAAACGATGCCGAGAATGAAAAGGCAAGTGCTTCCCCGCACCGGTATATTCGATGCATCTTTTAATGGCTCCTACTTCAAGAAAGCTCGTAATGGCGCCTGCTCCCTTTTTGGTTAAGGATCTTCGATATGCGCTTTAATTTCGTACAAATGAGGCGAGGATTGCGACGGCACATTTGATCGTACGATTCTGATAATACGCGATAGGTTTTATGCCACGACAGCGACGGCTGAGAATGTAACATTTAGATCCTAGATAACTCAAATACGGATCTGAAAAAAAATGGCACAACCGAGAATGCCACTAAAACGAACAGCGCGCGATTATCTCATGCCCATGAACCAGTAGATAAATTAGTCACAGCACGAACATTATACAAGCAAATAGGTCGATATCATCGCTGACCATGTTGACAAGGTCATTGTAAACTCGTTTTCGCAATCATCCACTTGAAAACACAACATTTCTGGCCCCTCAAATTCCCAGAAAAATTGGGCCGAACCGACGTTTTTATCGAGTTACCGGACCCCGAGAAGTTCCATTCCGCTCGAGAGTCTGTACAGAATTGGGATCCATTTTCCTTTGTGCGTGCAACAATGGGACTAGGCTCAAGGAGGGTGGAGGGTCATCGTGGAGGCGAAGGAAAACCTCGAGGTTACGTGATCTGGCGGCAGCATTAGCGTCGATCGCGTCGTATCCGCAGTTTGGTTTCAACGATAGCCCCCGCTCGGTGGCTCGTTGAGAGCTCCGATGTCCGGCCCTCGCCTCTTATGTGTTCCGTAAACTTTTCCCGCTATCTCCCGTTTTACGGCCTTGTCTGACTTCGGAAAAACGATTCGTACTTCCTCGCCAGATTACGCGGCATGACAAGTGGTTTAGCACATATTTGCGCTCGCCCCGTGGACAGGCTGGACTGCCCTCGTCGAGCTCCCGTATCGAACCTGTTGAACAAAGGAAAATCCTTTGTTAAAAGCATTTCGCCGAATAAGGAAGACGGCCGGTCGTTTATCTTCCACGGCGATTGGACGGCGCAAACGTCCATTAATGTGGCCTAAGGGTCGAATATCGCCCACGATGCGCCGCCGGATTTATTTTGGATCCCCTTTTATTTTATCACCGGCCACGGCTGGCGGCCGTGCAACGGAATTTTATCGGCGGCCGTCCGTTTTGAAGCTCGGCGCAAGATTGATGCGCGGCTATCTGAAAAATGTTGCAAATACGGCCTACGCCAGGGGGAGGATTCGATATTACGCGAGCCGTTTTTTAGGCTCCTCGAGGAAGAGAACGCCAGAACGTATGTGTCAACGTTAGCTATCGGTTTTATGGTAATCCATATCCCCCCTACTTGCCTCCTGGTAGCGCTGTCCTAAGCAAATATCGCTAACCGCTACTTCGCCGCTGTAAGCCGTTTGGAAATTTTCGGGAAGGCGATTGATCCTCGCGTTAAGGACGATAAGTTTGCCCTCGAAAGCGCGCACACACTCGTCACCGCTTTCCTCGGCTGACCGCATTGCAGATTCGTTTCAGCGCGCACGGTGCCCTCGGTCTTATGCAAACGCGTGCCCGTCTGAAATTTAACGCGAGACATAAATCCGTTTCGAACGTGTATTGCACGCGATTCGCGTCTAATGCAACAACGTGCGCCGACGTGCACCGTACTTTTTCAATTTGTACGAAAATTACGATTTTCTTATTACCACTTGCGCAACCTTTCATTAAAGCCGCCGCTAATGGATATTCCGATTAACATCAGAGTTAGTAGCGATTATTTTTTAATTATTGAGAAATCGCTGGAAGAATGGAAACCCTTTTTTCATGTAGGATAGTCATGGAAGCTAATTGCCCTGGCCATTAAATTCAATGGTTAACCGCGAATGAGTGGTAACTTCGTAAATAACGGATGGATGAAAAACGTGAACCATAATTAACGCCCACGAGGGCCTAGCATTATAAAGCAAGCGCCGCGGTGGGCGTATAAGCACGATATATCGTAGAAAGTTTCAGGAAGACATGTGCAAAGCGTAATTGTTCACAGCTACTACTAATTAATGGCTCTAAAGCCGATTAGATAAACTTGAAGCGAATATCATAAATATACCGGGTTATTCTTGTACTGCCAGCCCGATGTGCCTTATCGAGCTTTCTACTCGTAACTCAAACAGAGGTAGCGAATAAATTTCCACTAACAATCAACAATATATGGCGGTTTGAAAGGCGCGTTAAGGCAGCTTGAAAGTTAGTATTCTTTACGTTCCACGCGTTTTATCGCACGGTTAAAGGCCTTCGCATTTCGATGCTTCGCTCGCGGCATTGCGGTTCAATTCAAGCGGCCCATCAAAGATTCACGTCGGCTGATTAGGAAAACGGTGAATAACGTTTATTTCCGACATGTAAGTCGTTCAAGAACGGTGGATAATGTCTAGCTGAAACATGACGTATACGCAATTTTGGTCCATGAATGTTGCAATATGAAATATTTAAATACAACCGATAATCGTTTCTGTTTCGATGTGCGCCGCTTTTTTCCATCGCCAACGTAATTATCCCAAGTGTCGTGCGTGGTTCAATGGAAGTGAAACGAATGGAAACAAAGCCGAACAAATGGAATCTGAGGTGAGGATCGTGAAATTATTCTCCCCGAGCCACGCAGGTATGCCGTGAGCGTTGCCATAATAATCGCGATGATCTTTAGGCACCGCCTCACGCCACTCTACGCTCAATTATATTCTCGTAAGGCGACCGTTGATGATCTCTGCCCGTGAAAAACAGTAGCCGCCGAGGGAAGAACGGGGAAATCATGATGCACGACCAGGTATATGCATAATATCCCGTCCGATGCAATTACCCACTGCCATTACAAGAGCGAAGCGGTAAAATTCGCCGGTTACAGCGGTAAATGACCACTAGCCCGCCTGGAGCGGGATAAAACTCGAGTAGGAACAGGCGCGAGCCACCTGCGCCCCCTTTCCTCCTCACGATCGCGCAGCCTCGGAGAAAGCAAAGCTCAGTTTCAAGGAAGACAATCGGTCCCATCGATGCCGAGCGCAGCATTCCTCGACACGCTTTCCACGCGGATCGCGGAATCGAGAATCGAAAGTTCGGCAACGATGACGCAATCCAGCGTGCGACCGTCGACGGAGCTTCCGCGGTGTTTAGCATCGTTCCAGGATACGTCCACGGCAGAGGGGTTACGCGGGACGTTGATGGAAATGCCCTAAGAGCGAAATTTATAACGGCAGAAAACTCGTCGGGCAACGGCTCACGCATCGGGATACATAAATTATACGAATCCGGTATACCCGTGGAGCAGCATATGTAAAACAAAGTCGTTACGTCAAAAAGCTATCCTGCCCCGGTAGAATCCTCCAGTCGTGCGGACGCAGTACTGACAACCGCCATATAGAAGCGGCGAAAGGGGCAAGGAGGGGCGGCGCGAGGCAAGAGAGGTAGGCACGGCGCGAATAAATAAAGCTATCTCGACTCGCGTTTATCATTCGCTATCCGAGCGGTCCTCGTAAATCTGCCCGCCATCCAGCCAACCAGCCTTCCTACCAGTTCGCCTGTCTGCCCCCAGTCGATAAGAGTCGGCTACGGGGCAATATGTTGCATCTCACCCCCGGACCGGGCTTCATAGTGCACCGAGTACAATTATGCCGCAACCAGAACCGCCTTTAACCCTGCCTGCTGGGATCCTCTTCCGGGGCCACGGTGCCGTGGCGTATCGAGACCTCGACTTTCACGGGAAACATTCAGGATCGGGTACCGCCGTTTAACTCTGAATGTTTGCATGTACCGTGCACCCCACTGCGCATGCTGGTTCTAACCCACGGAATTGTGATGACTTAAGCAATAAGTCCTGAGGTATGGAGGTATCGTGCTGGTCGATGCTGAGAGTTAAGCGAATGAGGGAGCAGTGGAGAGTCCGTGACACGGTAGTGAGTGGAGACCTGGATTACGGGACCGCCAAGGCCCGACTTGGTTTACAAGAATTGAGGTAATTTCAGGTTTACGCGTACCGATCGTTGAGTAAGCTTTGTTGCTCGATTATTCTCGTTCGTGAATTGTTCGTGTATTATCAATATTGTTTGTTCTTCCTGTCAAATTCGTAAGCCTAAGATTCATTCGGGTAAGAAATAGCTTTGTAACCTGTTTCTAAACGGTGTTACAATCGTATCTAAGTAAGTAACGATAATGAAGGCGTACGTCAATTAAAAGGATCGAATCGGTTGGGATTATGCGCGCGCAACTGATCGAGAATCTTGTCAAGGTGTGCACACCTTGCGTAATTTTCCGTTCAACACGCTCCAGGCATTCATCCTCTGCATCGACATTTGCGTGAGAAATTTGATGAACCGTACGAAATTGGTATGGCAAATTGATTTTCCCCGTAACGAACGTACCTCATTACTCGTTACAAGCGTACGTAGTACGTGGTAACGAGAAGGTCGAATCGATTTACACGAGTGTTGCCAAGCCGAGATTGAAATAATGATCGGCCGTCCACGTATAAGAATAAACATACGAGCGTTACGACATGTCAGAACCAATAAATAATTGCGCAAGTCTATAATTACATTACAGGTGAGAACCGCGATGGCTATCGGCTTTTCATCGATTAAGAAACCGTTTTTCTTCATACAGTACCTTACCAACTTCATTTCCTCCTAGCTCGGTATCCCGATACTCGCTCAACGTGCAAAAACACGAATGATTAGAAACTTTCACGAATCATTTCGATTTCTCGATCGAACGTAAATCGTTTAAAAATTCCGCGAAAGCACTCCACTTGGCATTCCACGCGTACATTAATCCAGTGCGCGAACCGCGCCATTCTCCCAGCCACCAAATAAAATTCCCCGCAGCGTGCCCCCACTTTGCTAAGATCCAAGCCCATTAACCCTGAGTACCGTGTCCGATTAATAAAACGACTCTGCCAACCTGACAGGGCTTTCTCCGTCTATTTTCGTTACCCGCGCCTTCGGAGGCAAAACGCCCGAGATCCGGCAGATTCTTCTCCAACGGTTGGCTCGAATCGCCCTTGCCGGATGAAAGGCGGGGTGGCGCGGGCCGCGTTAAGGCGGTTAGACGCGGCTCTGCTTCGAGAGAGTGGGACAAATCGGCGAGGGAGGAAGAGGGCCGACTCTTTGATCCGCTTAGGCTGCCCGCGCCATCGGGGTAATCCGACGGTAGATTACTTTCAATACACGCCGAGTTAACACCCGACCACCGTGTGGGTGTAGTCCGCCGTTGCGGGACCACGACCGTCGATTTATGGGACCGACATCGCGATATCTCGCTCAAAGCTAGTCCTCGACCATCCGGTTGCTGGTCGACGTACGAAAATAGCGGCGGGGCGCGCAGAAAACTCGCGCGGGATATGCTAGGGCGTTGGCAAGCTCGGGATTGAGGAAAATCTAGGGAGCGTTCAAAGCATTTTCCTGATTGTACCGGGAAACTAAGTTTCCTTCCAGACTTTATTTCTTCCTCTTTTTTTCCTCGTCATTCGGGCTTCGGTCCTTTCACATGGGATTTCGCGCTTTTGACGTCGTCTGTAAAGACATTGTCGCGAAAAAGGGGCCGCTTGATCGTCGAGGGCAAAAGCTACGAATGTGAGAAATCAGATTTGCACGCACACGAGCGTTTTAATGTAACCTATAAAACTAAATATATACTGCGTACGTTAGAGGTACCGAAAAAGAATGTCGTTTCTTTATTGTTGTGCGGTACCCATCTACTGTATTTTTCTGATTTTTGTAAGATTTCTTCAACACTCGACCATGAGTATCCAAGCAATTTTTTCAATCGATAAACTGGATTGCTTTCGATTTCAGCAGTCGGTATGGTATCGTTCACTTTTCTAGGTCTTCCATTTTCAGGGCTATTCTTTTAATAAAAATTTCTCGATTAAAATTTCTCGAACCATCTTTGACACTTGCGAACATCCCAATAATCGTTAAGTACAGCACAAATGTTTTTAGCAGCAGTTGTTGTTGTCTTTTTTTTCAAAAATGATAAACCATTAAATTGTTAATAAATTCTTCACTTGGTAAAAATTGTAAATAGGGGCACAAAAGTCATCGAAGCACAAAACACGTCTTCAAAGGGCAGTAATCAAATCGCAATTAATCCCCGAAACCGGTCAACGAAAAAAACGGCATTCTTTTCCGGTACCCCTAATATATATACATACATACGTACGTACATATGTATGTATTTATGTATTCCTGTGCGTACAGCAAAAATAGCAGAAAAAGCCTCCTACACGTTGACATAACCGCATACAATATATGCCGTGGGGATATAAAATAGTCCTCCGTCAAACTCGTTACAACCGATACGACGCACAGTGGATTTAAATCGGTCCTCGCTCAATTCCTCGATATCAGGAATCCAATCGGTAAATACCGTCTGTAACCGGCAAGTGGATTCAAACGCGCGGATGCCGATCCGTTAATCTCCGGCGCTTTATCGTGCATCGAAAAAGTGTTAGAACGAGAAACTTCTCCCGCAGTGCCGGCAGTCACATTTTCTAAGAATAAATTACCCCGAAGAATCGATTGTCCCATTTAAGCCCCGATCACGCGCAATCAATGCCTCGCGCAGCTATCGTAACGAGCCGCAGATTAATTATAGTGGCGAGGTGAAAGACAGAAAGTCCGAAGGCGACAGCGGTTCCGGCGGGGACTTTCACATCTCCGGCTGCAACTGGCAACCCGTCAATTAGCGGCACTGTCACTGGCTTTAAGCCTCCGCGGGACCTCCTTTTCGCTATTATCGTGAAGAATTACGGTGCGTATACCTGTCGAGCGGTGAGTCTCGTTTCTGTTGAGCCTAGTCGCCTGCCTGCCGTTCGATTAACGGTCAATTAGGTCTATCGGACTGCAGCCAAGGAGCAGCGGTGCGGTGTATGAAATACAAAATGCCCGATACGGACTTCCTGGAGATATCGACGGTAGTCCTAGAAAACTTTAGGCTCGCCTCAAGATGTGATCGGTTGTTCACGGTGGTGAACTGGTAGAGTCTGATTTCTGCCCTCCTCGTGCCTCTTTGCACCGCATTCTTTTCTTCTACGATTAATTGGCTCAGCGATCATGGATCGGAGGAAAAAGATGATATATCCATTCCTTAATTGTGGCTATCCATGAAAGTATTGTGGGTAATCAGGGAGTGAGTTTGCTAGTTGTTCGAAAGTGATTTTCTTTCCAATAGAAAAAAGGGAAATATTGGGAAAGTACTGTGAATCGAAATATTCTTCTTTCGAGTGTTTGTTTAGTTATTTAAAGTATTGTGGTATGTTTTACTGACAAAAATTACCTACTTAACAGGCCGATGTTTTCAAGCTGCAGAGAATTGAGCAAGTTTATTTACCATGTACACTCGGATTTCATAAATTTCAACGATATTGACCGTAATTCATATTTGTATTTACAAAACATCTAATACTCGACAGTTAGAGAGAGATTTAGCTTATGGACATCGTATACTCCAAGTCGTGGAGCCTGCCATGCAAGCAGCTATCGCTTTAGAATTTACCCATGGAAATGTCCATTCACGTCGCTAGCCTCTGAGCGGGCAAAGCACGAGTTTCTCGATATTTTTTAAACAGACGCACAACGCTTTGTTTCAAGAAAAATTATGCAAATCCTTTGCTGATACCTTGCAGCATTTGTATACATATTGTATTATCATACTGTCAAAGGTATAGAAAATTCGAATTACGTATAGATCTGAAACGCTTTCATTCGAGACATTTTATGGATATCGAGCATTTGACATATGTCTCGCTGTCATCCTAAAGCTATCAAACGCCTTATGTATAATCAACAGTCCGGCCAAAGGCCCGAAAGAGGCAGGGCACCTTTCAAATATCATAGAAATACGTTTAATATAATAACGTATACCTGTCAGGTGCCGTAAGTCTCGTTCTTACTAAAGCTACTCGCCTGTTGCTCGTTCGATTAACGGTCGATTAAGCCTGTCGAGCAGCCGTTAAGGAGATACGAGAAAGAGCCGAAGATATGAAATGCGAGATACTTTATAATTCCAGATAACGTTATGAATGGTAACGAGCTCAACCCGCCTTCCGCGCCAGCGTGTGCGTGTGCACACGCGTCCCTTCTCGCATTCCGCCGCGTCGTCGTTTTAATCAAATGAAAAGCAACGAGCCAACAGTCATACGGTCATCCTGACTCGTTTCTTTAATTTTTCGCATGGATGGCCAACGTCGCTTTACTCGGGGCCCTCCGTTCAATATCCACAGCGCGATCGTTCACACATCGCTGGTCTATCACTCTCCAATAAAACGACGTACAAACGTAAACCTGGATTTTCCACATATCTCAGATACGGCGCACTTTAACTTTCACATTATCATCGGTATCTCCTCACGCGCGGCACGAGAAAGAAGAACTGCAGCGGTCCGATCGAGCTCGTAATTTTACGTTGGCGCACTTTTGTTGAGAGCAAAAACAGAGGAAAATGTTTATTCCGTAATACAGTCGTGGCCATTGGATTTATGCGAGTCATACGCGATCGCCGGTGATGGCGGTGTAATTAAGTCGGAATCTACGAGCCGAGATTCGATCGCGACGAGCCGTGTCTTCCGGCAGACGGACGCTCCGTCATTACACGCTTCCGCGGCGATACTTTTGCTCTTATCGTCGGGCCTCCGCTATAATATTAGTACGTTACGGGGACGCCGCTCGATATTTCAATGAGACACGCGCTCCAGTGGTACGCGTCCTCCTAAATGTGAGGTATGGGACGGTGGGCCGATAAAATCTCGTAAACACGATACCCAACATACTCGGTTGGCGGCTACCGTGCACGTTGTGTACGGCATTCTCGACGTGCTGACGGTCGACGGGCGGTTCGACGGCTCCTTGATAAAGCATCTTGCGTAATGCTCGGGCGAACCACTTGTCGAGGCACGATATGAGTCTCTAAAGTTAGATATTTAATTCATTTACAAAGGATGGCGTACGTATGCCGGATGATCGGACATCATCCAGGACGAGTTTGTCCTCTGACTTTAAATATGTTTGTGAAGAATATTATTCTCAACACAGTCGAAGACGTACTAATTTTCAATATAGACTTGAAGGAACTTTATGAAGCACAATGAAAGAGAAATAGCGATAAGAATAGGAAGAAGCGGATGAGAACTCAGGAGAAATAAAGGAAGGTGTATATGAATAGAAGAAACGGAGGACACTAACCAAGAAAGAGAAGGTAAAGTTAACAAGTTTAAGAACTGGACACACAAGACTAATGCACATGCACTTAATACGCAAGGAATCTTCAGAGGAATGCATAAGGTGCAAAAAACTACAAACCGTAAAATATGTTTTAACAGAATGTGTGAAGTGCAATTCTATAAGGGAACAAGTCTATCTAAGAAATCACCAAACCAATAAATGGAATATAAGACTGTAATTAAATGATTATGAATCACACAGTGAAAAGAACTCAAACAGAAAAGGCTAATGATCTTAACGGTCAACAACAATAATAATAATAATCAAAAAAAATAAGGATATTAATATAACTCGTTTAATCTTGCAAATACCGAACGATTGACGGAACCAAATGAGGACGACGTATACGAGATGCATTCGTGGTAACTAGACAAATTGTCGAGTTTCGGATCGTATAATAAAACAGTCGAATGTCTACTCCGTGACACATAGTAATACGTTTGTTTACTAAGAAGTGCTTTAAAAGAATTACAAATTCATTCTCAGTGTAATAATGTGTTCAAGTACGATCGATAAATTTTAATAAATTTCTACAGTTGTAAGAACTTCGAATATTCGATCACTCGATACTGTTTATCGCATAAAACAAGTTGAAACCCTAAAACTAACGAACATCATCGATCAACGCTATCTTTATAAAACATCGATAATGTTTTTATTGAATTTTCTACGCTTATGACAATAACGAACTACAAACATGCAAATTACAAATCATAAATATACAAAGGGAAAATCGTCCCCCTTCCGGGACAAAATTCAGGTCTGAAAGTGTTACGCTCGGCAACTTAGTCTCCCTGACGTATGTCCTTGTATTCTACAGAGACCAGTCGGTCAACGTCCGTAAAACAAGTGCGTCGTGTTTCTTGTGGAATCGTCCATAAGGGCAATGCTTCCGGTTGCAAAGTGCTTAACAAAGAGACCACGTTAACTCGAGCCGCTTCAGACTAGTGGAAAGTCTTCATCGCCAATGCTTCCCACCGCGTCTGCATGCCTGGCTGGATCCAGCCATAGCATGACCGTGTTTATACGCCCTCTCTCGAAACGGTACTTCCGACCGTGAGCCTAAATTTATAAAAGTCGCGCGGGGTCCGTTGGACCATCGATATTAACCGAGCAGGACGGCACGCGCGTAATGCGGAATAATAAACGAACGGCGAACGAAATGACCGTTCATTACGGCTCGGATGACGGAGTGCGTAAAATCAATGAACGAATGCCCGTCGGAACAAATTATTATTACTCAATAGCTCGCGGCCCGGTCGTAAATTCGATTTGCTCGCGCAACAGCGCTGCCCCCCGTTTTTCGCTCTAGGAACATTTTGCGCCTCGCGGAGCGATACGGTACTCCCCGCAATTACGGTGCATATCGTAATTACCGGCAGTGTAATCGACTTCGTTTTAATGACTGCAAATGTCCGTTGTGTTCCGCAGCACGCAATGAAAAGTGGGAAATCGTGTCATGCCTTATTTATTTATCCGCCCCGCATAAATACGTACGGGCCGGCAGATAAGGGATATGTGCGCTTGCGTAAAGCGAACCTTGCTAGCCACTTAAACTCGTGATATTCAGACATCGGTTGAGCGGGTTGGTCCGGGAATTCCGCAACCGACGAAAGGTTCGCCGTTGGAACCTCATAGGAATAAGGAACACAGCCGGTTGGTTATAAGTGGAATAATTAATTTTTTTTTTTAATAAAAAAACAGAAACTGAGTGCAGAATTTATGGTTCTGTTGGGTCAGTGGAAAAGTTCATGCTTAATTTCAGATTCGAATACAGCGAGTTTGGCGTGTGTCAAAATTCAGGCAAGAAGTAATTTTGATAGAAAACAGAGAATTATAATTGAAAATTGTAATTCTGTAAAATGTTGATTATATATGGAACAGTATATCGGGTGAATGGCCTCCACGGCTTTACTGGTACATAGGTTCTCTTTTTTTTTTAATTCATTTTTTAGCACCGTCTGCTAAGGTCATTTGGCCTAGGACCTACTGTTTAAGGTGGGTTCCGAACTGCCAGAGCTACGGTATATATATCACATAGAAAAACTAGAGATGATGGGCGGGATTAGCATTCGGGTCTGCCACGTGGCAGTCTGAGCCTCTATCCACTACTCCACCGTAGCTTCATCTTCTCTTTTGTTGAAATTTTAAATTCATGCGCGAATTTTGAGACAGTTCATTGTAATGATTCGATTTACAAAATACACTTTTATTATAATTCTATTTTTTTAATATCATAAAACGTGATGATTAAATACTTGATCATTTGTGTTAAACGACCGTGATTAAAAATTACTGGCATCGTTGATTTTGCAATCTAAAACACAACTTTTGCGCGTCATGACCTGGAAACAGACGGCAATAGGGTCCTGAAAAAAATTTCTAGCAGTATGTACATTTTCGACGAAACAAAATTATATATAGAATTATACGAAACATCGGAAGCAATTATTTCTTTTGTACGAAATTGCGATACGTAGCACGACGGAGACTTTATCGCGTTCCACATAACGTACAGGTATGACAAACTTATTACTGCACAAGAAGCAATTTATTCTCAGCGGCCCAAAGTCCTCTAAATAATGTTAAGTATCTTTGTAGGGGATGTTTAAAAAGCGGTTTGTAAATTCACAAACAAGTGGCGTTTATAGAAGCGAAAGACTGAACCGACTCGTTATAAGTTTGCTAATCAACCCCGGAAAACATAGAGGCCATAAATTGTACTCCCCTCCGGTGCGAAAATAAATTATAATTGAGTAATGCTGTTAAGATATTCGCATAATTTGACCTTCGCTGTTACATATATCGCTTAGGTATCTTCTAATTACGGTGCACTTAGCACCAACAGTTGTGTTCTTTCAAATGACAATGCAAAGTTGATACATAAT
This sequence comes from Ampulex compressa, assembly GCA_038496175.1. NCBI lineage: Eukaryota > Metazoa > Arthropoda > Insecta > Hymenoptera > Ampulicidae > Ampulex > Ampulex compressa. The sequence continues at coordinate 56,563 of JBCFXI010000011.1, forward strand.
GAGAGTCCTTCACCTTGGCACACATACCCGTATGCCCTTAATTTCTTAAATCCTTCAACCAGATCACCCTGTACAGTCGTCGGTCTGTAACGTATCTAGTATTTAATCCACGCTCTTAATACCGGTATTTCTAACACGGTTGCCTCTCTAATCTCTGCAAATCTTAATAACTCCACAAATCATGTTCAGAGACAATTTCGTGAAAATTACGGAATAATTCAAGCCGAAGCATTATCACGGCTGGAAAGTGCCTCAACCATTGTGCTCCGCTTAAGCCGCTCTTTCATATGCATAGCATGTTTCATGTAGGTGTATATCACGTAATCAAGAAATTAATTCCAGCACCGTTGCCATTAAATAGTACCGCAAGAGTGCTTTTCTGTTCAACCACTTTGCAAATACCCTGCCTAGCGTTACTCGCGAGCGTAATATTCCGGCCGCCGTTAAAGGCGGCATTAATGTAATCGCCACAATGTATTCCTAGATTGTACGTGAGTTTAAGAATGCGACTTCATATTTCAGGACCGCGTAAGAGGATTAAAGGCGGATTTATATTTCTGCAAAATATGGTTAACGTCTTGTCCGCAAAAAAAAACCGGAAAATCCAGGATACGATTACTGCGTTTAACATTTGCGCAGCTGGTGTGACGATTCTTGATTAGTATACATCTCGATGTGCATGCGATATGCATAATAAAGCACCGATATAATATACTTTAATAAGAGTTTCAAGAAAGGAGGTCATTGCTCATGCGTTGTTGTTGCGAGCCTTTACGTGCGCCGTAAGAAGAAGTGAAAATTGTTTTATTCGATAAATATTTTGGGATCGGCAAAGTGCTGATCCACTTTTTAAAAATCGCATGCTATGGCCACCGATAATAAAACACAAAATTAGAGAGCGTTCTGGTTTTAATGATATGACCAATCCCGTAGGATAATTTCACCCTCTTTAGGCGCTCCGCTTTCGTTAACACGCGTACAACCCGCGAATCAGTTAATTAATCCTGTCTACAAATTAAATTCAACAATTTTCATATCTCATGGCATACACTTTTAATCAAACCTGCGTGTTTTCTTGCGTGTAGAATTTAACTGACCCAGATCAACTCATTCTTTCTATGGAAATGGCCAAATCAGATTACTCATTTCTTTTTACAACATGTCAAACATAAGTACATGCAATAATATATATATATACATCAACAATAAGTAACATAAAATGCCTCCTCGTCGAAATGAACTACGGAAGATGCTTTCAAACAGCCATATCCGGATTAACGCACATTCATAACGATGGAATTCTCTAATCCAGACCCGTAGAGTCCCCTTTCAACTCTCAGTACGAGTAAAGTCCCAATACGTCGAACACTTCAGAATCGTCCTGCGGACTTTCCCATTTCCCTCCGTCTCCCTCCCCTCTTTAATCCCGACCTTCGAACCCTTTCAAACCACCCTACACGGTGGAATCTCGTCAACGACGGTATAAAAAAAAAAGGTTCGACGATGATCCGCGGATCGAGATCAAGCCCGGGCTGCGCGATCGCGAGGCAAATTTATGGGCGCGAACGGGACGTCACGGAGCGCGCGGTTCTGTCTCCATCTCCATATCCGCGCCCTCTAAATCGCCCGTGTCCCGTTCTTTGTTTGACTCCTTTCTCACCTCCAGCACCGAGCGGAACGAACGTATTAGGTTATGGACCCCGCTTTTCCAGGCGCCCAAGTTATAAATGGCCGTTGCACACCGAGCTGAAACGTATACACGGAGTGCGCGCTGTATTCTCCCCGCGAACGGTGCGGAAGAAAGAGGGAGAGGATAGAGCGAGAGAGAGAGAGAGAGAGAGAGAGAGAGAGAGAGAGAGAGGGAGAGAGAGAGAGAGAGAGACAGAAAGCGATGAGGGAAGACGGAGCGAGGACGAAGGATAAAGTGAGGAGGCGAAAGAGAGATGGAGAAACGGAGAATGAGAGAGAGAGAGAGAGAGAGAGAGAGAGAGAGAGAGAGAGAGAGAGAGACGAAGGGCGCGAGCGAGACTGGAAGCGGGACTAGTCACCGTAGTCGATGGAGGCGCGCGGGCTAGTGGACTCGGATTTATGAGACCGTCATATTTCGCAAGTTGCGAGCCGGTAATTCCTGGCCGTGCGGCGATTTATGGCCGCGGTGTGTCCCGCCTGCGCCATTAATCCTTCCCTTTCGCCCCGAATCGAACTTCCACCTATCCTGTGCTCTCTCCCTCTTCTCCTCGTTCTGTACCATCCATACTCTTCGTCGTACGTACCGCTCTGTACACAGGGGAAAAGGCGGCCCCCGGGGATTAGCCGGATCTTTTCGTCGTTTTCCGCCTACACAGCCGGCCACCGTAACGCCCTTTTGGGTTCACCGAATTTTTCAATCCTCCAGGAGGATCGCTTACTGGCTCCTCCCTGCCTTTTCTCACCTCGGCTAACAGCGTCGGGGTACCCTTGATACGCGGCTGTGGCCACGCGAATTTTGTACAAATACGTTTCTCTTAACTGTAGAGATTTATCCGTTTGTAGTGCTGTTATGTTGGTTAGCCTTATAGAAGTAATGTATAAAGCGTGTTTTGATTGGAAAAATTTTTCAATTTGTTTTTTTTTTCATTACTCGTGATATTGCTGAATTTAGTGATTCTTGGATGAACTTGATTTTTTTTATAGGTATACAAAAGTTGAGTAATAATATTATTATTGTAATATTAGTAATAGTTCGATAACATCAAATCCATAAGCTGTTTTTTTTACCCAAACACTCATTCTCCAGTCCTTTTCCACCAATGTAAACTCCCCAAGAAAGGTACAATCTCAAAATCGTTGCTCGAGCCAAATCTCCGATTCCATAAAAAAAAACGGTAAACCGTTGCGGTTGGTACGAACAAGAATAAGCAGTAATTCTTGGTCCATCAGAGCAATATTTACACTTTTATTTCATTCTCCATCTGGTCTTATGGAATTCGAATCTCCATCGACAACAGCCACTATTTTTCGTGGAACAATAATCTCTTCACCATTGGCGTGTACCTCAAGTATCGAAATGATTTCTAAATTATAAAATCAAATCAAATCAATATCAGAAAATTATAAGCCTCAAAATGGTAAATTAAACCGCATTGAGAAAAATGCTGTGGAACAAAAACAGACACCGGGGTAACTAATCAAACAAGAACACCAAGAAGAAAACACACCGCAAGATAATACAACAAAACGATGCAGAATCCAGAATCCTGTTTCTCGTATCGTCCACCACGAAGGCGCTTTCTCAACAGTCCCTAACTTCGCTTAACAGTCCCAAATCGTCCTCCCCGGTTTTCTCTCGCTCCTCGTTATCGCCGCGGACAAATCTTTCTCCCTGTAGAGATCGCAGGCCGGCCAAGATCGGCGGACAGTTCTGTTTTCCCGAGGCTCGTTCTCTGTCCGCGTAATTGTTACGTCCGTCGGGCGCGTCCCTCGTTAATTCGCGCATCAGCGGGCCAACGAGTCGCGTCCGTTTCCCGGGGGGAAAGTCTCGCGGATTATCAAAGACCTCTATCATCGTGCCAAGCGTTAAGAGTGCAACGCATCGCCGCTGGCGGTTTTCAACGAGCCTGACTGAGATTATAGCCCCGTCGTGCCACTAAAAACCGACCACGGCCGCGTGCTAAATCGCGGAATACTTCTCGTCCGCTTGATGGGTCAATTCGACGGTGAAAGCACCGTTGGGCGGCTCTCGTTTTTGATCCTGCGAACGAGACGAGATTTCGTCGCTCGATTTAGAGCGCCGGAGGGGGCCGAAATCGTCAGAGTCGGCTGTTTGCTGGCTGTACGTACGCTTTATTCGCGAATTATCTTTGCGGCAGGCCGATTATTTACAAAGTTTAGGAACTCGGTTGCTATAGGTTGACAAACCGGCCACCCGCGAATATCGCCGCCTGAAATAACTTCCGTTGGGCCGAGATGGGGAGAATGGACGTGCAAAAGGTGAAATAGAAATCGCTTACAATCTGGAACACGGCCGAATGAGATATGTATCTTTCAAGGCGCGTTTGAATTAGACGAATGTTGTTTGGAATATTGTTTCTTTACATGCAATCGGTCCAAAATTTACAGCCGCCGAGGCCAGCAATAGAGTTCTCAAAACTCGAATCGGAGTAAATCGTTTATGTGGAACGCTGATCAGAGGCATCTCTACCAAGCTGGTGTACACTAGCTAAATATAAAATGAAATATCACTTGTTTGCGGCTTGTTTTTTCAAATAAGCCTGCAAGCACGAAGATAGAGTTAAGTGGTTTTCGTATTATCGGTTTGGCTTTCCGGTTTCTAAGACGGACCCAGAGTGACCGAGACTATCCTCGACGTGACATGGAAAAACCCGGCTTTGACAGCTTCGGAGATGTGGTAACGCTTTACGCGTAACGTGTAATTATTTATGAGGTGCGACGAGGCGCGAGTATCTCGCCAGATAACCACTTTCTCGATCTCCCCGTACCCCAGCGCCGATCCGATGTGTGTATTAGTCCCGATATCCCACCGTGAGATCGATCCACGAAGCTTTCCTGGTAATTTGTAATCGGATCGTGCACCGATCAACCCATTCATTAAAGACGCATAAGTTTATAATGACATCGGGGAGTTTTAAAATCTCTAATAATATACGGCCGGCCGTCTTATCGGTTACGCTTGATCGGGCCGTTTCAACGGGTCCGCAGGTGCGAACGCGTTTGTCCCAGTTTTAACCGCCGCTTATCAGTACACATTTCGTGACAATAATTCACGCTTGTAACAGTTTCGTAATTAATTACCGAGCCGGCGGATCGATTTATCAGTTACGTAATTAAATTCAATCCAATCACGCCGAGGCGGATTCGTTGCCGATATTATGGTTACACGGGGGAAACCGGTAAACATCGTGTACGCACGCCCGATTGCCCTTGATTAACGGACCATCGAAAACATTCGAAAAAGTGTGCTATCGAGATTTGCTGGCCCGATCGTGGGACGATCAATCACGGCCAGCGTAATTACCAAGACCGTCACGAGGATCGCAAGGATGATAATGTATCATCATCGGCGCGGCCGTTTGTTACGTTTCCGATCGGCGGTGATAGGCGGCGAGGAGGACTTGTAACATTAATTCACCGGTGCTGGCCGGCCTCTTAGAAACGCGTAATAATTCGTAATGCCCCTAAGTCGATAAAAGCGAGATTAAGATCGAGTTTCGTAATGCCCTGACATAACGAACGCAACGACGATATATCTCGTGCCGATAAACCCGTCGATCGTTGCTTACCCGATTACCATCGGATCTCCCCGTAACTCTTTCGAGACTTCTGATACCAGAAAGGGGGATATAATTTATTCGCTTAATCCGTACCGGTGCTCTTTTAAGAGGGAATAATATTGCGCTCAAAGTGGTGCCCTCGATGCGACCGCTTGTACGGAGCTCGAAAAGCGATCTGGTATTTCGAGAATGAAATTCTCAACTCCCTTTGGCAGTGCCCATTTTCGTCCTTGCCCGATTCAAGATCCCAGTGCGGTTTGCGCGAGGAATTAACTTCCGAACAGAAAGTAATCCTGCGTGCTTTACGAGCTGCGATCAGTCATCGTGTCTCCTCGGTGCGCCATTAAGCGCGCGAGTAAGTTCGAGCGAAGCTCGTAAATTGGAATTCTGCGTCGCTCTGCCTCGGCAGCGTCGTAGCCCAGGGGCAAACTTCCGTGGCTCGAGAGAGGTTCTTTAAGTTGCCTCGAATCATCCGGAGCTCCGCGACTGGTGTCCGGGGGCTATCGACGGAAATAACGCGTCTACGATCGGTTTTGTCGGACTCTTAATACGTTGACGCTGATATCGGTGGCATCTCGAGAGCAAAGAGATCGTCGAGTATTTTGGAGACAAAAAATAGCACCCGAGCGGGCAGATTAGAGGCGATATCACGAACGGCCGAGATCGGACGAATGGAACCGCGATATAAAGAGTCATTGAACAGCTAACAAGGAAATTATCGGCTCGGATGATCGAATGCCATTACAGAAGGAGGAGCTACGAGTGACGTGTACTTCTCGGAATAAACGTAAGATGAAAGCTCGTATCTACTTCCATTCCAAAGCCACGTGCAAACGAGTAATTCAAAGACAATCGTAATCGAACGATGCATAAGTATAGAACTGCTATAGCCTTACGCCAAATAAGATAATGGTATTCAGTACAAATTCCCAAAGAACATTATCCCCTAGGTGCATAGAATTGCTTTAAATAATTGAAATTTGTGGTCAAAATTAACCAATGCTCTTTTTACTCGATACAGGATCTTATTTCTGGCGAATTTAGAGAAGAGCAAGAAAATCCCGGCTTTATCGTATAACGTGAAATTCACGCGCGAAAAAATGCCGCGAACCTGTTGGTATGCTTAAAAATATTCTCGAGTGGCGAGGGTTAATCTCGATGATCGGTGCCGTCGGCGCTTCTCGTCGAACGTGGCCATCCGATTAGAAATGAAATCCGGTAGACCGGTGGACGAGATCGGGGCACCAACACGGATGCCTGTCAGCTCGGTGAGTTTTTTTCATTTTTTTTTTTTTAATCGCGTCTAACGTCGAATACCAATGGCGCGTATCATCGGCGCGACAGGAACCGAAATACCCTTAACATAATTCAAAATGTCACGGCAGGTTTGGTCGCTGCGTGCACCGGTCCCGATTATAAATCATACATCCGGACAGCTGCCGCCTCGTTACAAATATCTCGTCGGCAGAGCCTTACCGAGCATCCGCATCGAGATGTGTCATTGATCAACGCGATTAATATCGGAGCCAACGAGTATCGCGCACTTCCAGCAAAACGATTACGGCGTGCAACAAAACGACCGCCTGTATCGGCGCTTAACACATAGGCGGCCAGCGTTCAATTTGCAGAACTCCTTCTTATTAAATAAAGTCCGCCGATCGATATCTAATTTTATGCCTATCCTTTCAGCACCCAAGGCTCGATTATGTCGCAATGCTTATACGCGTTTGCATCGATTTTAATACGAGCCTTTATGGAGAGTCAAGAACCCTTTGTCGATGGAGAACGATAGAGTATTAATGATGATGTAAGAATACCCGATGCGATCGTACCGAGCCCTACACGATTTCGCTTTATTCGAACCCTTCGTATCGACAAACCCCCACAGCCGGAAAATGTAATCTTGAAGTAATAAACAAGACTGACTGCGCCAGTAGAAATATATGTACTCTCCGCTGAAGCATAGCTATTCTGCGGCTACCGTTTCTGTTGGTATCAAAGGAATTCGCCGCTTATCTTTTTACCACCCAGATTCTTAAATTCTGCCAATGCTCGGAGATTGCAGGCAACGTTTTCCACGAAATATTGGCTGCGCACTCACTAAACACCTTTTACCCGGAATACATTTATGATACCAATACCCACCGATCTGCAAGATCGCCGCGCGCAGTTTGCTCCAGTTTACAAACAGCCGGTCTACCTGGAAAGTCAGCTTATTGGAATCTCAGGTTAAGTACGCTAAACGCAAACCTCGAGGTGTTCCCGATGAAAAAAAAAAAAAAAAAGGAGGACAAAAAGTCCATTCCCAATGGAAACACGTAGATTCCAAACTATGCAAATCACAGCTGAACGCTTCACCAGGCTGGATAAAAGGCTAAAAACAGGGTACAGCGTCGAGAGTTACAAATCAACCTGCGCACGGGGTAACAGTATTCGGTGTAAACCACGAGCCGTAACCGGTAGCTCGCAGAACGAGAGTTTGGTACCCCCTTGCACCCAATAGCCGTGATTCGGCGGGACGCGCGCGTGTAATTCGGGCGAGGGGAGTGAGAAAGGGAAAAAAAAAGGAAAAGAGGAGACGAGGTGGAAGTCAAAGGCGGCCACATAATCGATTTCGGGTCATCATACCGGGAGATGGAACGGTACGAAAAGTTGTCGGCCCGACGAAATAATTAATCTCGACGATCGGCGCTGTCGGCGCGCCTCGTAGGAACGAGGCGGCCGAAGAGGAGCCGGTTGCACGTCAAGTATGCGCGGAATGAAAACTGTCAGTGGCCTGACACGGCGGACTGGTTGGGGGCGACAGCTCGCTAAATGCACAACCACCCCGCCTGACTCTAGTCAACGTCTGCATACCATCTACCTGCTGGCACCCCGGCCGCCCCCGCGTCCGCGGCGACTGGAAGTACGCGGCGATATTGTTGTCCACGCGTCAGAATTTCCTCCCTGTCGGCGAAAAAAAAAGGGGGAACGAAGAAAAGGGAAATAAATAAATAAAGAGAGGGAGGGAGAGAGAGAGATGGAGGTAGGAAGAGAGAGGGAGGGGAGAGGAGGGGACTGCAAGCGCGTGCTATTGACGTTCCACGACCGGCGGTCCATTAACCCCTCGCCAAAGGCGGAAAGGTACGACGGACCGCCAAAAACCGCATTAACTGCTTACCGCATTAACTACCTCTCAACGTCGGATTCCGTGGCCTCTGTTCCTCGAAGATTATACCCTGGCTGGACTGATGATCTTCTCTTCGAGGGGCTGTTGTTAGTGAAAAATCTCCGATACGTTTAACAATGGAGGAAGGACTGAGGCCTGACGACGATGTTGTTTTTTTTTTCTTTTTAATACATTTTCGGCACGGATTACTAAGGTCGTTTGGCGTAGGAGCTACTGTTTCAGGTGGATTCCGAACCACCAGAGCTACCGTATACGTGTAATATTAAAGAAGACCGAAGGTAATGCACGAGAGATGCCGTTTTAAAAGACTGGATTGTTATCGCAAAATTAATGCCGCTTTCTGACTTTGCAACGGAGAATTAGATGGAAGGCATTCAATTTTATAACGGAGATTGCCCGTACGAAAGTGAAACTATGAATATGTTATTATGGATTTCCTGGAAATGGTTTCCATAAGTTATTTGGGATACCATTGGATCGGGAACGTGTAGGTATCATAACGATGGTAAACGTGCAAGTTATTTATATAAGGTATACCGTGTGCCGATATTAAGATGAGAAAGCGATGAGAAATGTTTTAAAAATGCACATGAATTCCTTGGGGTCAGGGCTATTGCGCTTTCTCTCGATCATTTAGATAGTTCATTCAGCTCGGACTAATTCGTTCGGTTCGTTTATCCAGTTGCTTCTTATATAACTCGACGTCCAGGTGTGGTGACGTGGTTCATATTAGTACAACGTCAAACTTATAATTGGCGTGTCTCGATCGATATTTTAATTTATCTAAGGGGAGCGCTCCAATGATGCTGTCAGTGCACTTAACGAGTAAGGACAGCTTGGCGAACCGGTGAGTAGAAAATTGAAAACGTGACGCCGGCTATTCAGATGTCATATACCCACATCGTCCGGGCTGCGAGGAAGTAATAAGTAAAAATAGATCCTTCCCTTCCAGTCGCCAATTACTTCGACAATTATCCAGTTACCGCCGTGATTTTCAAGCGAGAAAACCGACCGCGTAATTGAACGACGCGAGATTCAACATTCTGACGCATCGAGGATCTTACATTTTCAAAAATAACTTCAAAGTGTCCGCTAGTGCCGATTCAAATCACCGAATCACTTTGAACATCATTTAAACCATATATCATTCGCGTATCGTTATATATATGAAATAAAATCACACAAATTTTACGTTACCCTATTAAGCTATTTTTGTTGAGTTTTTGCACGAAATAAATTCCTCCTTTACTTCACATTGTAAGACCACGCTTATTTTGATGAAAATTCAGTTAGCCTTGAAAAACTTCCAAACTCTTATTTCTGCTATTTACCCTTCCTGCTTTTCCATCTCTATCTTAAACAGGCGCATTCGTATTTGCCGATGCGATTCTTCTCGGAGTAAATCACCCTCCACGCTTACGTTGGCGTTCGCCGATCGCTCGAGGGGATTTCCTCTGTCGATCTATTAATTTAAATGGATTAACCGGGCACGAATGTTTTCGTCAAATCATCAATCACGAGCTACGGGGATGGGCATAAGAAAGCGTCTACCCAGCGAATTAAACTTATTCTTCGAGGGCCCGGGTATCAGGGACGAATGAAAGATGAAGCAGATTTGAGCCGGACGGATGAAAGAGAAGCCAGTGCCGATGGCAATTATTACGAAGATAAGCCAAATCCGCCGATGGAATTAACGTCCCACTGTACTTCGTTACCCGGCCATTCTGCTCTCCATTATCGAAGTCGCGCTAAATAATCTAATGGCAATTACTTAACCGAGCCGCGTCTACCAGCCGCCATTAGCAGTGACAGGCGATATTGTGCAAGTGTCAGTCATCCTGAGATCAATCATCGCGGCCATCCGTACACGGCCGATACATATTGATCACCGTAACGGCACGGGCGTGGAAGGTGCTGAGTAATTTCGTGCCCATTACTTAGCCGGTACGTGCCAAGGGAGGCGACAAAAGCTCTATCAAAACACGACCGCAGCCGTGCAACTTTTTTCCACGATCGGCCACGTCGAAATACCCAGGCTTACGGCCCTTTGTTTACAGCGTTACCCTTTCTTGCGGCTGTTCGATCGTTTGTTCATGGTCTACCATAAACGCCTTTAGCTGACCGCGTAGACCTGCGAAAGTCTACTCACTTTGCGACCATGAGAATCATAGATAGGAAGATAGGAAGAATCGGATCTAACCTTGAAGCACGAATGACCTGATCGAAGATTCCATGCATCGAGAATAATTCTCTTCAGAAATGATTCTTACGATCAGCCAGAACCTAGATTACCGACGGATCGAATGCACTGCCGTTTACGCACGAAAATGAAATATAACCCAGCCCATGAAAATTTCATAAGGTCGACCTGAGAATCGAGAAAAATCGTGTTCCCTCGAATCATAGCTCGAGCACCGGCAGAACGAACCGGCCGATACGTGTGCTGAATCGGCAATCCTTTGGGGCAATTTTGTGCTCCGCCTCTGCGGCTTGCACGCCAATTATTTTGCAACGCGTGACGATCCAGTGCAACCGCAAGAAAAGTTAGATTCGTGGCCGAGATTCGGTCGGAGGAACGAGAGGGGGGATCTAGTACCCGTTCTTGGAATGGGGCACGGATATCCAAGAAGAAAGGGGGGTCCGGCCTGTTGATGCAGAGCCGACGAGACACGATCGAATCATGCTGGCCCATTGTCCCGCGGTAGATTGGCTGATTTCGTCGGGACGTTTGACGAAGCCGCACCGCAGTTACGTCCGAGATTGATTGGCAGTGATAGGGGCGATCGACAAGTACGACCGAAACCGGTACAGAAGCTCAATAAAGGTAATTAATGGCTGGCTCGAACCGTAGGTGTTCCGACGGAGAGGAAGAAATAAGGAGAGATCGAGAAGTGCCCATCATTCACGAGTAACGGGCTCTTTCGAAGCGATATTCTTCGGATCGTGCTATTTTCCTCGCCGTAAAGCTTCACTGCTGCCTGCGTACACCGTGTTTTTGATTATACTTCAAGAATAAGTAAACTCGTCTTTGCGCTAAATGCTGATTGCTTTGTAAATTGCCAATTGCTCATTGCGCATTAAAAGAGTACGAGCAAAATATCGGGGTTAAAATCTTTTTTTTTTTTATAGGAACGGCGGTATTTTTGATTTTATTACTAATTGTGTATGTTAAAAATATCATCACGGTGTTGCGAAAAAAAGAGTGAAGTAATATATTCATTAAAGAAATTGGTTTTTAAAAAGACTTTACAAGGCCCACTGTGCATAATGTGAAGACAATTTAGTTCTAAGTATAAATACAATACATCTGCTCTTTTCAAAAGTTATACGGCAGAAGCTTTGAAGGGTGTACATAAAGTAACTTTTGGTACCTATCTCAATACAAAAGGAATTAAACCTCAACGTAAAACTCTGGGAAATCCCTTAAGGAAGATTCTAATTTAGAAAGTTCTTAAAACTACGAAAAATAGCATGTTACACAGTCGCTTTCTCGCTTTCTCTGCTGGATGGAATGTAAATGTTATACGTGGATTCGAATAGAGGATACGAATGAATCACGATTGGAGAAAAATTATTCTGAACGATATGGTCCTCCCCTTTCGAAAAAAATTTTAATAGATAACCAATATAAATGTACACGCCATAAATTGGAGTGTAATGTAATTTTATACAACACTCCCGTCATTGACATTTCAAATATTTTCTTTTAGCATAATTCAGAAGTATTTTACCATACTTTCGACATAATTGGATTTTTTTACGGTCAATTAAGTGTCTGCGAAATAATAAACTCACCTCGTAGGTATTAAAATTCAACGACCGAGGGATGAAGAGAACGTGAAGAGATTCAGACAGATATAAATGTTGGACAGACGACTGGCCGATGTGCCGTTAAACAGGCCGAGTTTTATCAGAACGCATCCAATTACATAAAATCGTAGACACGAGGCGTGAGTAGCAATATTCTCTTCGTTACTATTCCGACGGCGTCACCCCCAAGCTTTTCAATCAATGTCTCTGCCCGCCACCTTCATTTACAGCCCAACTTTTTTTCCATCCTGAGCTCCTCGAATGTCGTCGCACCTCATGCATAGTCAGTATGCTAATCATCAAAGATCCCCGTGAAGTAGCAGAGCACATACTTCTCGGTGAAAGGAGACACAAGGAGAAGAGGAGGTCGACGCAGAGTAGAAGAGGCGAATCTGATTTGAAAAGAAACTCAAAGTATAACGCGATAGATCACGACTCTCTGGTTGGAACGAACGATCAGGCCTAGAGTGAAGACGGCATTAAAATCCCATACCAAGCTGCTTGATACGAAATAACAGCGTGACATCCGGCGATAGCACGCTAAGTGCATTAATATAGTTATCAGATAACCTTTTCAATGCAAACGTTTCAATTCAATGAAAAGTCGGCTTTCTATTCCGGCAGATGGATAGGCGTAAACGTGTAGGCTTGGATATAAGGAACAGGGTACCTTGCCTTAAACGTTGCGGGTGATGGACAATGTGTTAAAGGTATTCTTCGATCGGACGTGTAGGTAATCCTATTGAGAAATCCGTGTTGATGTAACGAGAGGAAAGTAATGCATCCAGTCATCGTCATGCTAATGGCATCCGGCTGATAAATTCATTATCCGTACACGTGTCGCGCACCGTTATACGAAAAATTTGTATAGGAACGCTGCAACCAGCCGTTAAATTTAATCGTACCAAACAATGATACTGACGCAACTTGGCTGTCAATGCTCGCTCTATACCACAAACTGCCTACACATTGCGGACACAGCGTTAGACGTTCGATAGAATAAAAGAGATACATAAAATTTCTATTGTAACATTCCTGTAATAAGGATCTCTATCATTCCAAACCGTGTGCAACACAAATGGCTGCCTTGCTTTCAACGACATACCACCGAAGTATAATATACACCTTTAACGTCGTCTACAGGTCGTGAAACATATTATACCCGGTGCAAAAAAAAAAACTACGTAAAGAACGTTTTTAAACCACTAGTTTCAGGCGTCAAGTATTTCTCTAAAATAGTCCGTCAATATACCACCATAACAGACAACACATTAGCACATGCACGGTACAGTGCATCCCTTCAAACGCCCCCTCCTAGAAGCTCGACTCCTATCAAACACGTTAAACTCGATATACGACGACATTATACCATACCGTATCGGCTCAGTGTTAGATCTGCCCTCTAGCCAGGCGTCACTCACAGCCCCGACTTATATCAAACATTCGCGCTAAACACGATCGCTCTTCCCTCCAGCAACACAGCGCGTTTCCACTCGCGGCACGAGTCCAGCGCCTTTCAGGCTCGTTAGAAGCGGCGGAAGGCGCGTTCGGAAAGGATGAAAAGCATTTTCGAGGATCGCTCTGGATCGGTCTCGCTGGAAGAAAGCCGTGAGAATAGGCGATCCGCTCGGTTCCCCGTGTCAGGCTCATTCCACGGCATTCGTGCCCCGGTACGTAACGGCGCGGTGGCCAGTTTCGCCTCCCGTGATGCCATTTGTTTCAATCTATGGACAGAGCTAATTACGAACACCATCGAATAACGCTCCGAGAGTGGCGTCCGGCTCGGTTGCTTCACCGGGCGATTTCCACGGCAGCGCATCGCGCAGCGGGCATGCCTGCCAGGGCTGGCTGACGTTACTCCGGCCCAGGACAGTTCCTGTCAGGCTACATGGAGACAAACGAGCGACCGGCAATCAACCGCTGTTAGCCCCGTCCGACCTTTCGCCAACCGCCATCTGACCATTCCTTTTTGCCCCTAGAGCCGCTTCATCATAATTTATTGTGATACTGTCACGTTAATAACTCAATTTATTTCACTGGAGACCCTATTATTTTTATGGTTAGCCTCGGCCTGTCGTCGCTAGCCGTGCTCGGGCCCCGCACTTCATCCGGCCGCAGCGCTAACCACGTTCCGCCCCTGCCCGAGGAACTCGCTTCTGCGAGTAACCCGAAAACAAGGGTGGAGCGAAGTCAGCCCTGCAGACTGCGGGCGACCGAAGTCGGCGTACGTCCTGGGCTTTGCGCCTGGTTCGTAGCTCCCGAGTTTACTTTCCAATCGGATACGCTGGATAAACTTTGTTCCGACAGTTCTTTCGCTTTGTCTCCTAACGGAGATATTGGGCGATAATGATTTCATGATATAATTATATCTATGTATGGTACTAAATCGTTTTCTGTAGGTGTTGTAGGATGTTGTCTTCGATCGCGGGGAGCTAGAAAACTGTATCCGATCGCCGACGGTGAACGAGCAGTGGATATTTGTCGAGATTATAATAGAAAATAAAATTGCGAATGGTTCTTGCGAGTGGAAGTTTTGACTCTTCCTCGAGTGTAGAATGCACTTGTCTTTGGCAGTAGTGGAACGGTTTTCTCATCGATCCTATCCCTTTCTCACGAGGTGGAAGGTAGCCAGTAAAGCACCGATGCTTTATCCTCGAACTAAACTGCCGATTACCACCCCTGAAGCTGTCCGAGACAAGTAGAAATACCGGTGTAAATCACGTTAATCTATTAAAATTCTATCGTTTACGTCAATTAACCGCCACACGAGCACGGCCGCCCGGTCGTTCCGGCGAGGCGCACGGCTGCGAACTTCTAAGCATCAAAAAACCATACTCGTTAATTTCGCACTTTAATAGGCACTCCTCCGTTTCCACTGGCTAATCACTTCATAAATACAGTGTACCAGATACAGCCGAGTACAATGTCCGCATTAATCGTAAGAATTGCTGGTTTACGGCCGGCACGCAGCACGACGTGTCTTTCGTTTCGTTTCTACCGCGTCTGCATTACATCACGCGGCTAATTAAGCCCTCATTATTCTCCGTGAATTATGGCAGTAATTCACCGACTTTCTCTCACTAAGGCACACCGACACGCGAACAACGGAGAGGCCTGTGAGGATCCACCCGTTGAATTTCAAATGAACGTCCATTTCGGCCGATTATAAAGAACCGCTCTTTTTTTTTTCTTCTCCTTATCCCCCCCCCCCCCTTATCCCCCCTCGCCCTCTCACACTCTCTCTTTCACTCTCTTTCTCTTTACCCACCGACGATACTCCGCCGTCGGCGTAAAATACAGCCCGGTCTAACCGGCTAACTGCTAATTTATACGATTTCGGAATGTGCCACTCGGGAGACAACGTAACAACCTGCTGACAAGCATAAATGAATCACCGGTTGCGTCAGCCGGGCACCGGCTAGAAATTTGGGCTACCGAGGACCGGCGGTATTACGGTAGTCGCCGTAAGAGGAGACGCGATTAACGAAAGGACGAGGATGATTCATCGTCGGTCCTTTTGAGCGGCCGCTGTCCGAGTGGCTTTTAAGCGGCCCGATTCGGCCGATAAAACGCGAAATACGGCGTATTTTCTGTCCAATCGGGATTCGCATCGGGCGGTCGTACGTCGTTCCTGGCATAAATTCTTCGGCGGCGGGCTTTATCTTACGTAACGCCGGCCGAATTGCCGTGTCTGGACATAACGCGATTATTAAGCTCGGGACTGCGTTTACGTCTTCATGAATAAAAAATCAAAAGTGTCGTAAAACGAAACGCGACCGAATGGAGAACTCCGGGCGCCTGATTTTCACCGAAACTAAGCGATTTTACGCGCCTGTAGAAGCGTTTGCCCGTTCGGAATAGAGTTACAAATCTTCGCGGTCGGACACTTAGGCGTGTAATTACTCGCTAACACTCGAACTGACGATGAATTAATTACGAACCGCCTTCTTGACGCGATTATGACCGGGGGTTACGTAAAGGAATTAAGACGCGTCAAAATTTAATGCTCACGAAATGACAGCCGGATGTTTTTCGGCCGGTGAGAAGAAATCTGATGTCTCGAACAAACCAAGATTACCAGCCTCTCTCGTTTTACGGCGATGTAAAAAAAGAGGCTCCGAGATTGAAGCCGATCGTTGCAAGATTTCGTAATTGCTGACGCACGTGTTATCTATATTTGTATCATTAATATTTATTTACCACCCTATTGAGACGGGAACGTTATGTAAAAAAAAAAAATATACACGCGTACGTCGGTATACCATCATCGTTATTACATCAATTCCATATTCCCTCTGCACGAATCAATTTCGCCAACGTACAATAACAATGATGATCGACATTACTGCATCACGATTCCATAGAGGAGGAAAATATTAAAAATACGTAATGCCCGGGGAATAAATATCGTTTTCAAACCATTCGCGAGCGTAGCTGGAATCGATATATTATAAGGCCAGATTAAAGCAAAGGTATTATGATGGATATAATTTGCCGGCATTAAAAACGATAATCGTAACCATAGCAATGGCCGGGAGTGTACAGCTCCAACCCGTGCAACACATCAAAACGTTATATCAACGTCAATAACAACATTATCGCCGCACGACTGACGCGCCGGAATACGCGGGCGGATATGCAATTTAATACGAATGCAGACGCGCATATCCACGACGGGTATCATTTTCGTAGTTCGACGCGTCCGCTTCCTCCCTTCTAGGAATTCGTCCGGGCCGACAATTGAATCGCCGTACTCGGAATCACTTAGTCCGCTCGCGCACACCCGACTATGACTTGTATAATTCCATTTGACGCTAATGAAATAAGTGTCACCGACGCTCGGCGGCGATATGAACCCGATTATGAGGGCGGAGATGCCGGCACGAAGCGGAGGAATCGGCAGTTCGATCAAAATCCGGCGGCAGCTGCTTGCTGAAAGCCTGTCAAGCCCTCCTCCCCCCTTACCGCCCAACCCCTTTCTCGTCCGCCAAACATAAGTGCCCATTGCACGTTCGGATTTTCAACTTGTGCGTGTTGAATTCGACTCTGCGCTGGTCCATATTAGATTGGCATAGTGCACAAAACGATGAATTTCTTATCCGAGACACGTATCTTGTGGTTTCCTGATGAGGAAATACGAGAGGATAAGAATGCATATCGATGCAACGACAAAAATAAGATTCGAACTCAAAGAGATGTAAATTACAAAAAAATCTACTCTATTGATACGTTTCTACCTGTATTGATATTTATTTGTTCATATACTTTAGCGAATCAAATGTACATTTTGCAATTCGGATCTTGAAAGTATAATGCATAAAATTAGTGGACCGTGCTAAATGCTATGGTATATTATAAAACAGAAAGCAGAGAGAAAACGGAAGAGGAGGCGGCCGACTATAGGCGGACGAGCAAACAGACGCGGGCGCTTACGGACACGGACGGACAGACGGACGGACAGAATTAACGGTAAATAAGGTAAACTTTAGTTAAAAGACTATTTAATGGATGGATAGTTTTATCAAGTACAGACAGACGTCGTGGGAGTTTGACAAGCGAAAAACGCGAGCACCGCCGTCTCTGTATCACTCCTTTCGAGGCATGCTATGATATAACAACGCGCGTGTCTTTTACAAAAATGCTCTTACGATATAAAATATTCAGAAAACTGAAGTACGTCCAAAGTATTTATCGTTAAAATACCAATTTGTGCGTCTATCTTTCTCGAGGAAACTGCCGATTGTATAAAAAATGCTTTGATTAAACTAAAGCCGACCAAATAAAAGAAATAAATAACACAGAAATCGAATTCCTGTCTTGTCCTTCAATTTTACAGCATGTATCTCGACATTCCTTGGATTTTTCAGCCAACACTCGTGTTTCGCGAGAGAGCAAACAGGCGACGCTGAACAATACCATAAACACGAAGCGCCGTAACTTTAATTTTCAGGGTCGAGGGACGAGCCAGTAATATCGGCCGCTGTGGTTCTTGGTATAAGCACCGAGAGGACATCGCGGTTCATTAAGACGGGACCGCCGCTGATCCTTCCTGATTCCTTGTATTTAGATTGTAAAACGGCGAGATAAGCCGCGTGGAAGCGTCTCGGCACCTCGAGGTATATCTACCCTCCGCCGGATATATACGGGCTCGCAGGATAACGCGAGCCAAGAGATAGCTCGGGTTTAACCCCCTGGCAAGCACCGCTATACCTCCTCTTACTTAGGAACTCCTTGGCTCCTTATCACCGGTCTCGGCTATAACCAACCGAAGTTTGCTCATCAATGTCCTATCCAACGTGGCGTCTGCGACTTCCTGCCTTCCCCCCCTCGAATGTCTCGTTATACGGCTTTTGTCGCTAACATTTTACTTGGAAATTACGCCGGCGTGGCTTACGCCAGACAAAGGCGCGGAATGCCCCGCAATTCCGCGCTCCGGGTATAATCGATTGGTATCTTAACGCTTTCACAGTCGACTCGTGATTTTTGGTTTCGCGGATTTTGCGTTTGAAGTTACACGCGCGTATGGCAAGTGGGACCGTGAAAGCGTATATTTGTGCCGAGTTTTAAGCCAGCTAATAAAAGAGAAGCGCGTGATATTTCGGATAGTCGAAGGATTATCTAGAAGAATAACTGGGAGTATCCAGTAGCGTTTAAATTCTATAATCGTAAACGCCAACGGATTAAGAAAGCAGTGTAATTTTATTTCGTAGTGGAATTACTGGTGACTGCTGAAACGATTAAAAATTGGTGCTCGATCAAGCCGTTTCGGATTTTAACCATTTTTACCTGGGGTGTCATAAATATCGGATATAACAGTATGATTTTCTTTACCGTGAATTTTAGCTTTTCTTAAATGAAACGATTATCTCTGTAATAAGTTAAACGAATAAAAATGTTTATACGCCAGCAGAGAAAACACTGAAAAACAATTGATCTAATTCAAAGACTCTTTCCAAAGCCATCGTAACTGGCGTTATATCATCCAAAATTGGTAATAAATCGACTGGTCAGTTTGAACTTTGGCATCGTACGGTATTTCAGGTCTCTTTATATTACGCACTATCGCATATCAGGTCTATAAAATCGGTGGAACGTACTGCGCCGCGCTGGGAATTATACGAGGGTTTATGTAAGCATAAAATATTTAATTTCTTATATAATAAATTTTTAACGGCGGCTGCTTTTCCAACCCGCCGGCATAAAAACTCCCTGCGCGGTCATCGAATATGATAATTCCCATCGGAATTTTGTTTTTAAATTTTGTTTCATCTTCCGTTACACGACACTTAATGCAGCGTAAGGTGCAGTTAGCTTGTCGTCGCGTTTAATAATTCATAGGGGCTGCCATACGCGATCGGCTGAGGATGGAATACGATCAAAAAGAAGCTTTCGTTTTTTCCCCTCCGTTTTTTTTTCAACGCGTATATTTATACCGATAACCTGTCCCGTCGACGTAAATCGGCATGCACTTACGTGGATATTATTCGGCGAAACAGCATTGACGGCTGTCCATAGTTTCGATCGCGCCGTAAAAATACGTTTCCGGTTATTTTCAGCGTGGCAGCCCCGATCGTTTTACGACGAATTCTGTGGGTGTCAGCGTCGTTGTTAAAAGTAAGGAAGGGGGATGGCGTTATGGTGAGAAAAAATGCGGCCAGACAATCGTTGCGATGCGTCTTCCCCTTGTCCTACCCGATTGATCCCACCGAAATCGATAATTGTCACTAATAGACGGTGGCCGTGGCACCGACAGAGGGAGAGAAGAAGAAGAAAAAAAGGGGGATAAGGAGCCAATAAACGGCTAAATGCTCGCATGTGTGTAAGGCGCTGCGAGCGCACACGCACACGGCCACCCGTTAGTAAGGTCCCTTACTGCTTGGCTCCGTTACACCAATCACAATTACTCCAGCGGCCCCTTTGTAGTCGCCTAGATTGAGAGATAACCCGCTCCTTCATGCTCGATCCAATAATTTAACGTAATTACAAGCGTGGCGTGCTGGTAGGTAGGCCGCGGATGCGATTAAGCCAAACACATTCGAATCCACGTTTTCGAGACAGGACGTCGTAATGCGAAATGTTTTTAACGGCCGACGATCGATGGGCTCCTGAACGAATTCGCTCGGAAGCAGTGGTTTGTTGTACCTGAAAAAGGAACGAGAGCGGAGCGCACCTTGGGATACTCCTTTTCAGAGCTATCGAGGCACTTAATAACACGAGCCGCGAGTGCCCAAGGACGCGGTATGTAAAAGAGCCCGACGATAAGAAAACTCGACATTTTGCTGCAGGAAAACACGAACGTTGTGCCAAAGAAATTCCACTTCCATCGGCCGGGCTGAGGAAAATTTGAGACCCTCGTGAACTGGTTAGAGGAAATTTCGAATCGGAAGTTTGAGCAAACAAAGGCGATAGCTTTTCGTTAAACGACCGTCTCCGGCGTATACGGTTTTATCGTTTATTCGGGGATCGGGAGTTTAGAACTTTACAGGGGAGTGGGCAATGGTGCATCGATTGCACTAGAACTTCGCTCCGGCGAATAACCGGACGCGAATCGTGTCCTTTTCAAGCGCAGACACGCTACCGGGCGGAGATGAAGCCGGTTCCTTTAGTTCACCGACGTAGCGACGAAACAAAGCGGAGTGCCCAGAGGCTCCATTAATTTTCATTACTCATTATATTTCCAACTATTCATCAGAGCTGCTTGTCGGGAGAGATACGAGCAGGAGTCACGTCGAACGTAGAAGAGCCATATAAAAAAAGGTTAATGCCTGTCCATTAAGGGGGCCAGGATATACGGCTCGTGCAACATTATCGGCTATTCCTGTGCATCGGTTGCCTTAGCGAGCCACCGTCGACTCAGCTGATCGCTATGCCGCTGTCGTATTATGTAAATTCCTGACATTGGCTGACCCCACAATTAGTTATTCGCGTACGTTTACGTTTCGCGGAGATTCCCGCGCGTCTTCCTTATGGAATTCCCGGCGATCCTGTATCGACGATCCCGGCCGCGACACTACGGGAGACACGGAAGCGGCGTTCCAGTTGGTATGCATAATTTGCCAGGTGATCGTATGCAATTCCTGCCATAACCATCCGGGCAGTGGCTCGATCGTGGAATCGGTATTTTATCAGCGTCCAGAGCGCTACGGGCCCGTCCTTTATGCCATTTTGAGCGGGCCAGGCTGACGCGTACAGAAGATGGACGTACGTTGCAGATACGAAGTCAGCGTCCAGGGACGTGTGGACGTACGTCACTCAAGGAAGAGCGAGGAAGACAGAGACAGAGAGGGGGGGGGGAGAGAGAGAGAGAGAGAGAGAGAGAGAGAGAGCCTACGAAGGGCTGCGGAAGAAGCAAGTAAAAGAGACAGAGACAGGGAGAGAGAGAGAGAGGGAGAGAGAGAGGGAGATGGAAGTGAGGTCGAATAACAGGGTGCGCTCCGATCAACATTAATCACTATCCGAAGCGAGTAGATAGCCGTCGAATGCTCGCTTTCTAAAGCAAGGTGAAGGGGTGGCTGATAGATGGAGGTGATGAATGGCTCCGTGACGCGGGGCGATCCATCATCTCGGGGCCGACATCACGGGAGCTGCCTACCGCGAGAGCTAGCAGGAGAGATTTCGCGCGAGAGGTCACCTCGGCTAATTCATCATCCGGTCCGTCGCACTTCTTCTCTCTCTCTCTCTCTCTCTCTCTCTCTCTCTCTCTCTCTCCCGCTCTCTCTCTCTCCCTCTCTCTCTCTCACTCTCTGCCACCGTCTCTCATTCCAATCCTCTACACTCGCCTCTCGCTTCCTCGCGGCCTCTTTTCCACCAACGATCCTCCTGATTCGCGGTTTCCCTCGCACTCGACGATTCTCTCCGAGAGACGCCGACTCCTCCACGACGGTGACAGTCGCTGAGAGACTCCCTGTCGAACGGTCAGCCGGATGATATCGTCATGATGTGATCGATGAAATAATACGGTGGACGCGAGACGTTTCCCCCAGAACCGCACACCGCGAAAATAATCTCCGGGAAAATCTGTTTACCCTGGAAACTTCCCGGTTCAGGGCAATCGCTCGAGGACCACGACGGCTCCAGATTAGGATTAGGTTTAATCGTTCCCAGATTTGGATTAGACGTTCGAGGCTTGACGTTGCGCAGGGAGGCGAGGGAGAAATGAGAAATCAATGCCGGGGCCATGGGCAGAGCGGCACGGATGTCCGAGATTTGTTTTACAATCGGTCACCGTGGTGACTATCCTTGGATGAATCTAGGCGTGCCACGATCGTTCCCAAGAGTGATGTATAAATTCCGGGAAGGGCATCATATTTCTTATACCAAATCTAGTTCTCCTAACCGTGGTGAGACTATATATAAATTTCCTAGTCTGGGCGATTTGTCTCCAGGCGGAGAAGTTTCTTGAACCGTAACTCGGTTATCGCGAGACCACGAAAATCCGGGGTTCCGTTTTTAGGGGAAAAAATACGAAGCATTTAATATTGAACATAGGGTTACGGTTTGCAGCCGAAGTATGGGCAAAGGAAAAATAAAGCAGGATTTTTTTTCCTGTGTTTGTAATGTTCGTGATGGAGGTGTTATATCACCCGGCTGCAGAAGAGAAACATTGCTCTGCAGGTACTTTCCTGGCGATTGCTCTACGTCAAAGACGTCGGGCCACTTGACCCGGCGTGATCGATGGAAATAATGTAGTAGCCGTCTAACGATCGCTTCAAAATGGGGAACGCTAAGAATGATGGTCGGATGCTCGCTTTAGAAATCCATCTTCCACGGGCGCCCACGTTGACTGGCGAAAAATCAACGACGTCGCGCGTGCCATAAATCAGTTAATAATTTGAAAACATGTACAGATACACTTCTCATAGTTTTACATACATTCGTAGAAAACGTTTAAAGCTATCGCTTAGTACATTTACTGTTAAACCGCAACTTGCTTTTAAGCCTTCTCGTGAAAACTATAAAATTAAAATATATTAATGAAATTGTCTTGAAGAAATGATCAGAACCCGCTATTAATCGGCTAATCTCGTAGTTTCCATTGAATCGACGCAGAAAATCGCGAATTTTAAGGCGCCGACTAAAGCTCACCGATGCGCATTATCGTTACTTTTGGCTTTGATTTTACACGCCGATGGCGCAGTTTGTCATGCAACGAGCATGGCCATTTTATCACGAATCGAGAATTGATTCGCTACACGATGCACGAAAGAACCCTTTGAAAAGTGCCACCCGGGGGTAGGTCGTACCGTCGAAATTAAATGCGCTCGTACACAAACAGTGGCTCGCCCTCATGCTGGGTGTAAATGGAAGTAACAAGGAGACGCAATGCATCATCGTCCCGGAGTTGATTCTTACGTGCGGAGCCGGCGGTACGATGGCTCTGCAGGAGACGACGGCGGCATGAAAACGAAATCGACGATATTGCCATATTATATGTAACCCAACCGTGCCCGGCTAAAGACTCGCTCGCCATAACCGATCGAATCGATCGCACGATAAAATATTATCCCTCCCCCGTAAAAAAATTATTCGCTCGATTTAAACCCCAAAATCCAAATCTCATTTCAGACCCGAGGGAAGAAGCCCTTCGCTCAGGGGCGTATTTTTTGTGTCCAGACGCGGACTATTTCTTGGGGCGCAATAATTTTTATGAATCGAGGGTATCTCGGCTTTACATAAAGAACACTCCCTCTTCGATCACCTCGTTACGGCAACGAGCGAGCGCTCGTTATTATTAAAAACAACGTTGGCCGACGTTTAAGTTTACACCGCGCTATTTATAGACGCGGCACTGCATCGGAACGTGTTCCGGATTTATAAAAAAACCAACCCCCGCACTGTGAAACGAACGTTCTTAGGCGATCGTAAAGCCTATGCTTATACACACGAAGTCGTTATAGTGGGCGGGAGGGAAGGCACCGGTAATCAGAAACGAAGTGCGCCGAATTTTTCCTTCCCCCCTTCGTATCGTGGGGGTAGGCAGGGGGGGAGGGGAAAAAACAGATTGCACGTTAGAGACACGCGGCGGCAGGAAAACCCACGGCAAGATTTGACCTATCGATTTCGCCTTCCACAATTTCTGTCGAGAGGGATCGGCTGTAGCTTATAGATGAATTATAGTTGCTCTTTGCTGTCGCGCATTCAACGGTGATGTATGACTCGGCGGGAGATGGTAGGTAGAAAACATCCACGATGTACGGCCTGTTAATAACAGCAAGAATGAACGAACGGCTGCGCAGCACGGTACACAGATGCCGCTGGCGGCTAGACCCCCTTTGTGTTTTATTACAAACGATACGTCAGCCACGATGTATGGGCTGCTTTTATCTGCGGCCTGTTATTGATGTGCTAAATTGTCTGCTCCGACTCGTAAGACTGGCCAGGATGGCTGATAGACGTCGCTTCAGGGACGCATTCGTGACGTGTCTGTCCGACAAAAAGATCTAGGCAACGATCCGCGAGCGGCGTTTTGCTACGGAGATTTATTCAACGCCGAATAGAAGCCTTTTCTTCTCTGCCGCGAGGCTCTGCGCGAATCTCGATCGGCGAGCGTGCGCCGGTCAACCCCTCGCTTTATAACCAGTCGCACTCGTATCCCAGGCGTCATTGAATTATGGCTCAAATCTAAAAAAGACAAGCGTGCCTCATGGCATAGATTACGGCCAGAGCGCGACGTACTGGAACGTGTCTTGTTGGCGTTCAAAGGTACGAACTAGTCGGTTGATTGTCGCGCGTTCTTTAATCTTGGAAAGCGATAAACGTATGCGTATAATTCGATAAACGCGCTATCCTTCCGTAATTTTCTCTCGTGCCCCTTGTTTTATACGATATTGAGACGTTTAGTGATATATGGTTAGGAAGAGGAAGGCTCGTACGAAGGACAGTAACTGCCTCTCCGTCTCTAGAAAGCGAATTCTGACGCGCGCAGCGATGAGAAAAATCTCAAGACAAGGGTTAATTGATATCCAAATGCCCGTAGCGATGATTTACAACGCAATTAGCCCAGCGCGACGACCGGGGAGGAATGGTGCGTACGTTCCGGAAATAGCGAGTAATAAATCGTTTATCACTTTTATTTACGGCCTGTTATTCGCGCTGTCATTTTTCTTGTCTATCAGATAAGACCGGACGGGATAAGAGGAAGACATAGCCGGCGCAGGACGGCGTTAATCGTGACACGTACGTGTAACAAAGGAGCGATAAGTTGACCGCTTGAAATACGACGCTTGCCATTGTAAATCGCGCGAAAACGGATAGACCTGCTGG
The DNA here is from genome assembly GCA_038496175.1 of Ampulex compressa. Lineage (NCBI taxonomy): Eukaryota > Metazoa > Arthropoda > Insecta > Hymenoptera > Ampulicidae > Ampulex > Ampulex compressa. The sequence goes on from JBCFXI010000011.1 coordinate 82,075, forward strand.
CCATTCGCGAAAGGGCGAATTCCGCGACGTCATCGACAGTCTGGTTTGCGGGATATCAGGAACCATCAAGATCTAATAATAATGTTACGCTCTGCGCCCCGACAATCCGTCGAGATGCGGTCCATCTGGCGCAATGAAAGCTTGATTGGAAATCTACTAGAGTGCCACTGATGTCTGCGAAAATATCTCACACCATCTTGGCAGTTTATAGCACGAGTATCGTTCGATACATTAAATTCGTGAATTTTCAATAAATACGGCCAACATGATCGTGTATAATGCAGTCTACTCGGGACGAATTTAAATATTTTATTACACTGTCTATGGAACTTTTTTTTCCATTTACGTCGTATATAAATGATACGAGAACAACGAATTTTACGTTTCAGTTTCCATACAAGTCAGCCGTTATTGCGTTTCTGTACTCTTCATTAATGATTAAAGTGACGAATATACTGGGTTTTTCCAGAACATGATTTCCATGAATCCCGAAATATGACGCTCGATAATGTAATTGGAAATTGCAGACGAGTCCTCGGTACAACTCGTTATTTATTTCTGACGTTTGGAATGAGCATCTGCAAATTTTTGCATATCATTTTCCTACGGGCAGCCATCAAAAATATCTGTCGGGACTTGTAGAGATTGAAACGAAACATAACTGACATTGCTTTTTCGTTAAATGCGCGATGTGGATTTATTCGATTAGATCAATCTTGCCATTTCATGATCTGAGATTAAAATTAACCATTGAAAAACTACACGTTAAATCAGAACGACGAAGAGATACGAAACTATTTGAAATTTGAACATTTATACACACATCTAATTAAATAATCCATATGCATATAACGAGCAAAATCGAGCAATCGGAATTATACATTATCATCTTAACATACAAATCCTCGGTGGATATCTCACGCAGCTTAATTAATCGAATTCTGTTGCATTAACAGAGGACAAAACTATCCTAACTTTATAAAAACACCGAAGTCTATTATACACCTAGCAAATTAACCGGTGGCGTTAAAAGCATAGTGCAAATGCCCAAATTAAGCTAAATGGAAGTTTCAAATTTCCGAAAACATCGTTTCCTACTCAACAAATATTTTTTCCGTTCCGGATCCCAATAATCAAACATACCCATTTATTAATCAATTCAGTAAATCGGTATATAGATCAGTTAAACAAAAAACAAACTAAAATTACCATGCTAAATGGAATCGAATAAAGCGATATCATTGTAAATCGTACAAATTCAACGCAACGAGCGCTCATACTCGAAACTGTCTCATACTCAAAAGCTTAACCCTTTGCGCTCGAGAGGCAACTCTCAGTAGCCATGCCTTTTCGTGCGGCAACACGCGTGGCGACTGAGAGACGACAGTCTTTGTTTATGCCACATTTCGTTACCTCCCATCGATAGGAACGCAGTATTGGTTCGTGAATAGGTTCCTTAGCTGTTGATGTTTTTTCGTAGGAAGTGTAAAATGATCCAGCTTAACGGAGATAAGATAAAAATGGAAAATGCTTCCAAGACTGCAGCTCTGAAAATGTCTCCGACGTTAGTTCAGACTCGACGATCGTGGCAAAAGTATCAGAAGATTGTGCATAGAGTGATATGGGTTGAAGCCCTACAAAAATGGATTTCAAAAGTGAAATTAGCTCAAGTTAAGATGAGCTTTGTTTAGAAACGTTCCAAAACGAGATCGTATAAATTATCATACAAATGTAAAATACAGAACTTAACACTAGAACTACCGAACCAGTCAAAATGGCTGGTCAGTAATTTCTTTAAAATATCACAGCGCTTTATGAAAATGTACTTCCTAAAATTTTCCATGATTTTCATGTAGCATTTAGAACATTATGTCGATTTATTCCAATTTCCTTTTGCTCTCTCTTTTTTTTTAAACGTATATAGTATTCTAAGTGTCTCACGAAAGTGACCAGTAGTTCTAGTGTTAATCTCACAAAATTATATTCTTAAAGGTGTAAATATAGATAAACCATTAAAATACAATGTTGTTGTAAGTTAATTTGTACATAAGGTGATTTTATGGTACCCGTAACACACTCGTCACATTTGCAAAAATTACCTCGAATTTCCACCTCGGCCGGCCGAAAAAGTCGTCGAGCGCAAAGGGTTAAACGCCGTGCTCATCGCGATGAGAGTCGCACTCTATAATCGTGGCATGTTTGCCAGTCGACGAGATCGAGCCTGAAAAAACGCGACGTTACAGTACGTTTCCGTGAAAGGCCGGCCCGATGTCTGTCCGCGAAACACGGGAGTGAATCTAAACGATTGTGTCCAACACGCTACCAGGGGGAGGGCATACGCCGCACAGGCGTAAAACTCCGTCGAGGCCGATGGTTGCACAGGCCGATCGTCCGTAAGATTCGCCGATCTCACTTTCCCAGCGCGCTCCTCGGCCGGGACGATAAATCGCACGCCCCGTTTTATGCGCGACGGCGGACCGTTCGCTCGATCTCGCTGACAATAACAAATGGCCCGTTCCTCTGCCCGGCGCGAAAAGCGAAAAGACGTCTCATAGACGTGCCGCGACGACACATCCGAGTGGCAGGATCTGCATGGCGAAGTGCTCACGGTCCGTGCAACGGACGGGCTGAAATGACTACCTGGAAATGTTCACCGAGCAGCCTTCCGTCTCTACCTCGGCTCGCTAAAACTGGAACTACCGAGGCCGTCAAAATGACGGGCCCGTTATTACCGAGAAAAATCCTCCGAGGAAGTACGCGAGGGCTTTTGGAAAATTTTCATCATTTTATTAGGATGCTTGTATTATTGAATAGGCCTGTTTAGTCCGTCTTGTTGCATCCTATTCTTAAACATATAGGAGTACTGTGTTTAGATATGCGAGGTAACGGTTCTGGTGTTAAAACGTGTTGTTTTACGTTAATCGGATGTGTTTAACCCTCTAATGTCCAAATTTCTTGTCGTCGTGCAAAAATTTTCCTCGTATAATTGAAGACCGCTACTAATAAATCTGTATTCATATGTTGGTTCTCGTTAAACCGACACTTGGTGCACCTGTTAAAGGTATGTTTACCTTCAGCCGGGCCTGGGCAGTTATGCCAAAAAAATACAATATTTGAATGTGGCGTTATATGCGATCGAGCGTGATCCAACTTGAGGCGGAGTTGAAAATTAGAAGGTTAACGTAGGTTGAAATCGGGGAAAATTTAAATACCCTGCTAAGTCTCGTTCGTCGCGTAATTATCTGCGAAATGATAATGTACGCTTTCCTGTTCACGATGTTATTATATCGACATGTCGCGTCGCGTAAGTTCTTACATTTACATACCTCATGATTCAGACTTGGCGTATCGCATTGTTAAAAACTTGCAGGAACTGATAATTAAATGCGTTAAATATCGCGTAACAGTAATCGTAGCATTTGCTAGTGAAATAATCATCGCAGTACCAGTGCGGCCGACAAAGGGCAGAAACAGAATTTGTAATAATATTCGAAATATGGTTACCCGCAGAATAAAACCGGGAATTACGACAGCATTTTCTTGCGTCAAAATATCGTCCTCGGAAAAGTATCGTATTGGGTAGCCAAGAACAGGAAAAAAAAAACTTTTAACCCATTTCGCAGTGCGCACCGTGTCTATTTTCGTGGTTGGCAATAATACGCAAGGTCTTTTTGTCCGCCACGTCTTTTTTCTTTTTTTGCTTTCCGTGCAAATCGTCAGCTAAGAACAGCAATAATATGTGCGGTTATTCAAGTGCCTTTATGAATGCCGAGATAAGGGAACGGACCCTCCTCTCCTTTCGGAGGAAAAAGTCGGGGCATTAGCTTATCTTAAACGCGTCTCTCAGGAAATATCCAATAAGTCGGAACAACGTCGGTGGATCGAGTGCGCATTTCTGCCTTTCAAGCTTCCCCGTCTGGCACGAAAAGCCGCTAGCCTTGCCTCTGTCACGAACTCGCGTCACTCCGAAGAGCGCAATAGACCGAAAATTCTGAACATAAGTCGTCGAACGGACTGCACGATCGAATCGTGGATAGAAGCTCTAATTTCCGAACGAGACGTCTCAAATCCATCCTGTATTCTTCCATACAATACCTTTGCCCTGGAACGTCAAAAGTACTCTCTAAACGGCACTAAACGTAAACGACTTCTTTACTCGGCTGCCGACGTCGATCAGCGTCATCCACGATGACGACTCGCGTGCGCGCCCAACTCCCTGTCGGAGGAAAGCTACTAATTGAGACTCAGCGACGCACATAATGGGCCCGAAACAGCACGAATTCCAATCCGCGTATGGGGGAGAAACACGAGCGAGGCCATTCATCCCGCGACGGTTAAAATCACCGAATATTTCACTCTGCTGAGCCAGCTGAGCCTGCCACCGTCCGCCGTGGCGATGGAAACGACGTTCGCGTAGGGTAAAGCGCTCCCATTCTCCCCGTGGGTCTGGAGAAACCTTCAGCCACCCACTCCGTCCTTCTCCGCCCCCCCCCCCTTCCCCACTCCCACGGCGCGTTTCTCTTTCTCCCTTCTTCCGACACCAGGCTGCAGATTTATGCGCCCCGCCTTGCAGCGCTGATATCCGAGAACTCACGACCCGCTCCGTCCGTAATGAAAGAAATAAATTTACTCTCCCGGGTGCCCCGGGGATTGAGACTCACCGTTCGTGCGCGCACACACATGGCCCGGTGGTGAGCGCCCTGGTGGTACGAGCCAGAAGCATGCTAAGAGTTCTCTTATTCTTCTTCCTCTTCTTCCTCTTCGACCCATGCCCGCCTTCTTGCCTTTCGGCCTCCTCCGCCTATCTCCCTTCCCCCTCCCTCTCTCATCTTCCTCCTTTCCGCCCACGGCATTTGCATAAATCGACGAACGCATCGAAATTAGGTACTTGATTATCCACGACCAGGAGGAAGCTTTGAGCGCGTCCGGCGGAAGGAGCGCCAAGGTCCGGGACGCCTCGAGTGTAAAGGGAGATAGAAGATCGAGGAATACGCGCTAGTTACAATCAAAGCGTCTTGGTATAAAATCCAGGCATGATCTCTGGAGCTTTTTTGATTCTACGAGTAAGGTAGACGCGTAAAGAATTAGAGTCACCCGCGGCTGATGATTGGTTCTAAGTGACGTTGTACGATAAAAAGTTAACGATGGTAATGAAAAAATGGCGAAATACTTGCATTGATCTTCATCGAAAGCTAAATACGTAACGACGTTGTGGAATGGAATTTTGGAAGATCTTTAGTAGCAGACCCTGTTTCAGTCCATTCACCGCGATTTTTCTTCTATATTTACTCTCGATTCCGTAGGAAACGTTCGCCTTATAAACTGAACAGAGTACACAGAAACTAAGATTTACGAGGCGTCGCGAAGAAGAATAGGGTGATGGGGCAGTATCGAGTTCGCTCCGCAAACAAAGCGTAGCCTCGTCGCAGAAAAAAAGAAAAAAAGGAACAGGACCATGTAAATGATTCACGACGTCGATAGCGCGGCTTCGGCGGTCAAAGGTGAAACAGGAACACGGTATTAGGTTTCATCGAATTCGAGGGACACGAGGAGAGGTGAAAAAAGCGGAAGAATTTTTTTTTCACCATCAGCAAACTCGCTCCATTTGTAGTCCGTCGGGCGCGAATCCAACGAAGGCTCGCCTCGAGCAATGCCTCGCCCCCAAGATCTGCAGGATGATCGGACGGATAAGCGAGTAGAAAGCGAGTTACAAAAAGACGGACGATTAGTGATTCTACAAACATCGTTTTTATTAAAGCGGTATGGAAACTCAACGATATTTACAAGATGTATTTACAGTGCGATTAATGTGTATCGTACACTAGATTCTCCCATCGGAGCACTACGTCCGACGGTGTGATAGACGAGATGCGGTCTGCTGTGCACCCTCGAGCGTACCTACAGGACCATCGTAAAGATCTCCCTTCGCGATCGGCGAATTCGAGAATTCTCGGAGTACCTTCGTTCCTTCCCAAATCTCTCGCGCGGGCAATGCGAATAAGTTACGACATTACGTGCTGCCACAGAGCTTAGACACCTTAGCGGCCGATATCCTTTCTCGTAACCTCCTCGAAAAAAATAGCGTAATATCACAGTTATATCGTGGACACAGAACATGTACGTCGGGCCGGGCGCCATTTTCCGCGAGACTCGCGTATTAATCGGGCGAAGAACGGACATACGGGCCGACGGGCGATCCTCTCGGTGCATCATCGTCCCCGGAGGAAGTGTCGAATCGCACAGGAGGACACAGGCGCCCACGTCCAAACGCCACTAACGTCCGTCGGACGCGAGCCGACCCTTCGAAAGCACCATCTCGTTCGTCTCACTAAAGCCGCTCTTACTCTTACTCTTACTCTTACTCTCTCTCTCTCTCTTTCTCTCTTTCTCTCTTCCTCACAAATATTCCCGTAGTACGCATCATCTCTGCCGACGCAAGAATCGCACGGAAAGGTGGAAAAGTCGGAGCGCTCTCCCGGGAGGAAGAACGAGCCATCGTGGTTCCACAACAGCCAGCCCCGGTTACCACAATGGACCTCGATCGGAGAGATTTCCGAGGCAAACCGCGTAGACGTGAGAATTCCGCGAGGAACGACCGACGGCGGGGTCGTCGGGCCGCCAGGAGACCTCATAAACTCGAATCTTTGATTTATACACATATATTTATACTCGTATATATATAATTCTTTTAAATAATCTGTATTATACACGATTGGTTATGTACACAGAGCGGTCCGCCTGGGCGTCTTGTCGTCATCGTCGCGATCATCGTCAGGCTCGGTCGCTCCTCCCCCTCCGAATCTCTCTCCGAAAGAAGCTACGCACTCGAGGGACCGCGGAAGGGCTCCGCGATGGGCGCTGATCCTCCGTCACCGTGGACATCGTCGAGAGCCGCACGCTCCTACGGCATCGACCGCCAAGCAGCCACGAGTACCGTGTGCTAACGTGCGCGCAAGTTCCGGCCTGCCGTCGGCGAGCGACGTGCCTCGAGTTCTGTGGAGCAGTGGAACGCGATGAGAGGCCCTCGTGGACGTTCTTAAGGGTGCGCGGCGGCTCCGATCCTCTGCCCGTAGATGGCATACGGCGAGTAGTAGGGTCCAAGGGCGTTGAAGGCGCTGTACGGCGAGGCGGCCAGGGAGGCTGGCAGCGGTCCCGTCGGTGGTTTCCCGTAAGGGTGGTATCTGGCGCTGAGCGGACTCAGGGAGGGCGTCGGATACGAGCCTCCGCTCGCGCGATGCAGAGCAGCCGACGGTGACAGGAGCGGATGCGGATGAGGGTTCGCAAGGAGGGCGGCTGAGGTGGCTGCGTGTTCGCCGGTGGCCAGGCTTGTATGACTGCGTAGATGCTGAAGGAGCTCCTCGGAGGTGCTGAATCGCTTGCCGCAGTAGGTCTCACCGGCGATCCAGTTGCAGACGTAGGGTCTGCCGCCAGGGGCGAGGGTGGACGGGTAGGAGAGCGAGGGCGGCGGCATGGGCCCAAGGGAGGACAGGGCCATGGCGAGGCCGTACTTCTGGTGATCGCACTGCGTGCAGCCGCTGGGGCAGGCGCCCATCATGATCTGGGCGCTGTGCATGTTGTACTGGCAGCCGGTGCAATAGGGGTCCTTGCAGAGGGAGACGAGGGCCTCGCCTCCGGCGGGCGTCTTGACACGCGCGTAGCTCAGGTACGGGTTGCCTCCGGCGGAAGTGCCGGAAGGATAGCCGAGGAGGGCGGCTGCGGCGGCGTGGTGATGCGAGAAGGGCGACGCTCCGGCGAAGGGAGGCCTGAAGGCTGGGTTCTCGGCGAGACCCGGCGGGCAGCAGAGTGGATTGCCCGAGAAGCCGGGTAAGCCTGGTTTATAAGCGCTCAAAGGTGAATCCTTGGTGTGAGCGCCGGAAAGGATCTCCATGCCCGATCGAATGATGGGGCTGGCACCGTTGTTGTTGTTGTTGTTGCTGGCGCCGCTGGAGGCGCGGGGCGAACCGTCGGTCTTCTCACGATCCGCGGGTGTCTTTCTGTCGGCGGAAGGAGTGCTGGTTGCGGTGGCCGTCGCCTGGCTCGCGGGCGAGGCCGACTTACGGCCGACGGGAGTGCGGTTCCCGGAGGACTTTTTCTCGGAGTGCCCGCCTTCACTGGCACTAACACTGTCCTGACCACTCACACTGTGAACACTCGCCTTCGAGGCAGGCCTGCTCTCGTCGTTAGACTTCTTGCTGACGACGTTCGTCTCGTAAGGCTTGAACGCGAGGGACTTCCCGTCGGAAGGGCTGCCGCGCGTATTACGCTCCAGCTTTGCCGCCGGCGGGGATTTCGCGTTGGCACCGACGTTCATGCTCTTCGACGACTTGTCCAAAGGAGAGATCAGGGGCTTCGTAGGTGAATCCGCGCCGATCTGGCTGCATGTCTGTGCCAGCAGGGCCAGCGGACTCTTCTTCGCGTCCAACTGTAGTTGCAAACGAAAGAACGGCTTGTGAGTATTTTTATTTGAGGAAGAACGAGTTCTCCAAAAAATCATCCTCGCGTAATTATTTACTGCTGACCTCGCGAGAGTTTAGATTCTGGTTCTTAAATGGTATTTTGTGAAAATTAAGCGAGACAAAGTAAAAATAAGTCGAATAAGTCGGCAATACGCGTGCCGTCGGACGGCAGCCAACAGATCGAAGGCTTCCAAACCACTATAACTTCCTTACATTAAATCCGATTAATTACTCGCATCGAATGCATAAAATAGCGCAAGAAAACAGTGCCAAAACTCGAATAATCCCCCTCTTTTCGACATTCTTAATGCTGGCCGAGCCAAGTCTTCGGTAACCGTCGGATGCAGTAATAATCCTTTCTCCGCGGCCGACGGCTAGCAACGAGAGTTCGGCTGAAAAAGTCGCATACTAACCGTGGTTGGAAGCGGAGAGAGATAATCCGGCTGTAGGTACTGATTGTGTCCAGTTGTCAGCATACCGCCTTCCTCGAGGACAACCATTGGTTTTGCACTTATTAGACGGTCACTGCACTAAACCACAGGTATTATCCACACAATCCGCGGGCAGTGATACGGCGGTTATATCGAGGAGGGTGAGATGCCCTCGACGCTCGGCACACGGTTCTCCGTTTATTCGTGATGCTAGCCGATCGATCCCTCCGCGCGAAGGGATGGGACGCAGTCGACGTTTACCGAACGAAATCCAGGAAAATAGTGGCGGCTCTCGGGCGATCCGCTCGGTGCACGGAGCGGAATGCGCCTGCAGCGCCATCTGGCGAGGCCCGATCTTCCCCTCCTTCTTCGGCGAACCGGGGTGTATAACCTGTCCTCTCCCGTCAGCCCTACTCCCTCGCCAGCTCGGGGATTATGGTGGGAGAATTGCGGTGGGGTTTGGCCCCGTGTGGGGTGTGGGAAGGCATTCTAATTCAACACGCCACCCATGATGTTGGCCCGACGATGACAGCTCCCATCCCGGCTTTGATATTTCACCGCTTTTACAGCCGTCCATCCCCTCTCCCGCCGCCCAGTCCCCCGCGCCGCTCTCCTCCCCACCCCTCCCGGCTGTCCCCACCCGTGCAGCCTGCCATAGCTACCACGACACGGAACCGTCCCTGCCGCGCCACGGCAACCCGATATTTTATACCGTGAAACCTGTCTGTCTCTTCGGCCGGCCCCGCTTAATAAGCAGCTTTCAAAATAGAAATGTAATGGGCCGGCGGGGAAGGGAATGTCGGGTGATTGATTGCTCGCTCAGCGACTTACCGACTTGCCACGGCCCACGGGGGTAACGAATGACAGCCACTTAAGCGCTGTTTGCCTACAGTTTTGTAAAAGCGTTTTAATTATCGCCCCGACCGCACCACGGCTACGACGCGCATTGAGTCACCATATACTAAACGGTGGGAGCTACCGATCTTACCGGCTCGCCTTCTTATTCCCGGGCTCGCCTCCTGCCCGACGGAAATTCCTCGCTTGCTCCGCGACGGAACAAATGCCGCTCCTTTGGTAACGAAGTTGCTGAGGAAAACTTGGCTCCTCGAGCGGGGCTTTGCCGAACGTGCACGCGGCCGCTGTAATTCAGGAAAGTGGAAACTGTCCGTTTCATCTCGGCTCTTTCCGCGATGTCGAGCGTGGGAGAGAGAGAGGGGGAGGGAGAGGGAGAAAAAAAAATTGGAGCTCGAATCAATCGACGTTTTACCCTTTAAACGGCAGAACGGCCGATTGCTCGAAGCTGAAGTCGGTAGGAAAGACTGGTTCTTGGATGGGGCATTGCTGACGCTGTACGCGGTTACAGAAATTCATGAAGCCGCTGCCGGTCGATTACGCGTTTCTGCTTGAATCATTCCACTGGCTCGGGTAAAAAAAATTATTTTTCGCTTTGATCAACGTTTGGCGTATTTGTAACACGACAGTAAGTCGAGAACTGGTCGAATCGATGACGACAAATCGTATCGTTGCTGCGCACGTAAGAGCTGTTTTCTGAGCAGGGGCAGCATGCGTAAGCAACAACTCGTCCACTGGCGTTTGTTTGTTTTTCGATGTCAACCATGTTGGTTCAAAATCGCTCGATTCAGTGAGCTTTTGAAACGCTTAGCTGACGTTACATCGTAAAAGCAAGTCCAGACGCGAATAGCGGAGTGTGAATCTGGGATATTCGCGATGGAGGTACGCCACACGGGCGTAAAACACCCACCGCTGTGTGGATATCACAGCTGTTTTCGCGTAACACAGCCCATTACAAAGGTATTATTCGTATCCATTTAATGGCAATAGCGAGCGTCTACGATCTCGCGTGAAATCAAATTGTTCATCCCGTAATTCGTATCAGCTTCGAAGGCATCGAGATGCCTCGATCGTAAAAACCTCGATGATCCTCGAGCACCGAGAGCGAAAAGCTTAATTGTACGATGATGAAAACCTCCGCGAGGCCCTTCAGATTCCGAGAAGTTCGTTTCGGTCGCGAATGGGGCGGGAGTGTCGAAGGTCTCAAAAATATCGTTGGCCGCGTGTGCCAATGGTCGACAGCGGCCGCATTATTCTCGCTAAATCGTCCCGCTGCGATGGACGTCACGAGTCCATTGCGACACGCTGGTTCTCCTTCCAAGAGCAATTTACGCGCGGAATAACTTCTTTTTCGCGACAGCTGAAAACGACGTTCGGTGCTGGCCACTCGGTGTCGTTACAAAAGTCCTGGCCGCTCGGGCAAAAGGCCGCGTACGAATCTGGCTTATGCAAAATCCGGGGGAGCGTGTTCGTGCGTGAAGCACGTCTACGTGTCACGCATCGGCCGTGCTCTGTTCGATGAGCTCCAGGGCCGTTAAAAGCGCCGATTGTGTCGAGCCTTCCTGGGCTCAAACGTTCCGCGCTTAGGCGATTATGGCCGTTTTCCTAAGCGGGACTTAAGTAAGATAAAGCGATCGATGAAGTAAGTATGTTACAAGGTAATTACGGCGAATTATGACGATATCCACACTCCTGGTACGCGGGCCGCATACCCGCGGTAAACAATAATTAGCCCGGGGAGAGCCTCTCGCGCAGGAATGCGACTGAGCAGCATCTGAGAAATGCATATAGCAGTGTCGGCTGTAATTTACGCCGGAATTCATTAACGTCCACGGTGTCGTTAAGTATTATAATATATACCACGAACAGTACGCGAAATGAGCCGGCATCACTTTTCGTCCGTCGGTCGGAGGACGGCTGTTGCATGTTGTAATAGGAACCTACCAGGGATATTAATGGTACGCTTTTATGACGCGTCGTCGATACGGTTCGTTCGATAATGATTTAACCCGATGCCGAGGGCCCTCTCCTTTTCAACGCGCGCCTACGAGCATTACTTTTAAAAATACGTTTTTCGAGAAGTGGCAACCTCGTATTTCTACCGACCGTGGAGTACCTCAAAGTTGTACGCTGTTGAACGTACGTCGTACGACGACAGTGGCGAATGTAATTTACGAGAATCGATAATGGAAACTTATAAAATCGGTTGGCGATGCATAAATGATTGGCGTATTGAAGAGTATGAAACATTAAACGTATCATAATCACGCCCGTAGAATGACGGTATGCATAATTGATTTTCAGCTCACGCGGAAATTGTGTGTTAATGACAATATGCGCGTTGTGCATTTTAAAGTTCGTGGAAGGAAACGTTTAATAATGCAGTGGGCGTACAATGGTATACGACCGACGTATCGTAGGTTAACGAGAATTCGAGTCGCTTTGGAAATTCAAGACGAACGAATCGGGCGTATCGGTCTCGAATTTCAATTTCTGTCGAAAACGCTCGGACGTGGCCGAGCTAAATCACCATAACATGTAATATTTCCCCGAAGAAATAAAGGCCACCGGGAGTTCCACTTCCGCAGACTCTTTCTCTGAAGTCGTGCCACGGCTTATACCCCAACGGCGAGTCTTTGACGTTTTGACACTGACGGATGAGTTTACGGCTAATATAGTTCTCTTTCATCTCTGCCGCTCCATCGTCCCGCCTTTCGAAGATTTCAAAACTACGATAGCTACCAGGCCGACAAAGATTCGGCCTGGACGCGTTATTGACACGTGGACCGTCAAGAACAACGTTTAAGGAGCGAGATTTGACGTTAAGTACATCTGGTAAAATTTAGACATTCCTAGAATCTACGACAATGCTCTTATTCGTGTGTACGTCAAACAGGCCTCGCGCTTTCTAATCACAGATCCTCGGTATGCTCATAATTCTCCTATCAGCCTAGTCCGACAAATATCAAGCTGTACCGCGATATTCTCCTGCATTACTATTGCGGTAAATAAAACGAGTCCGGTGCTCAGGTATAAAACGAACGTTCTTATTACGCTTAGCGGCAATTAACGTCGGCGGAACAATGCGCGGAGTTTCGAAAGAGGGCCAAAATTTCTCGCAACCTCGGCACAAAAATAGCTGGACATGGAATTCGTGGCCGGCGTGCACCATCCGTTAGGTCCGCAAAGAATAGGCACCACAATAAACAGGGTCGAAGTTCCCCTTTACAAACGTAGAGCGGCACATCACGTTCCGCACAATTTGTTGTGACAAGGTAATAATGTTTCGCGCCATTGTCAACCGGGATTAGGACACTGGTTACATACCTCAACAGATCAAAGAAACAAAAAGGGGCGGGCAGCTGGGGAATTTTTAAGGATTTATCGTAAATTACTGGACACGACCCTGGCCCGATGAGTTTTCGAGCAGCAATCGCGGTGTGCCGTTTTAAGGATTAGCAGAGTTTTGTTCGAGGGATATACCAATAAACGGCCACTGCTTTTGGAAAGTTCTACGTTCCCCTCGTAGCTTCCTCCCTTTGATACGAGATACACGCTGGAATCTAGTTTTACGCCCACAGAGTAATCACGGAAAGGCCAGCGTTTTATGCGATCTAACTTATCTTCGTGGAAGGCATAACAGAATGGGTCGTCCTTAAGACCGACTTGCTGTCGACGTTTCACGCTTGCCGTTTAATTCTGTGGAAAACCTGGCGAATAGCTGTCGCCGGTTATGGAGAAAATCCTATTTCGTCGATCCTCCTAACGAACTTCGAACGCCACCGCCACGAGCATCCTCCATCTCTGGTCAAAACTTTGCGCGATAATAAATTTCCAACCGTGTAATGGAATCGTTAACGATTCCGGAGTCACGTAGGCCGCCATTCTTTTCCAGCACTGTGCGTAATTTCATGTCGACGAATTTATAGCACCCGCCCATCTGTTCCGAATTTATCTTTACAAAGAAAGGAATAATCCAGGGGCCCGATAATTCATAACCCGCGGCGGTGCATGAATCGCAAATTAAACCCGAAATGGCTTTTCGTAGATCGGCGCGATCTTTGTCGCTGTTCGACAATACTTTAATAATACTCGACGACGGCCGTCCTTCAGGTCGTATTGTGACCGTACGAATTCGCTTCGGGGACAATAGATACTAGAACGTTGGATAAAAGTGTAAAAATGCTGACAAGCGGATAATAAAGGAGGCAGTCAGTCACTTTGAGAGATGGTGCGGAACAAAGGGGGTGAGCGAGGAGGGTAAGGGGAGCGGAGAAGGGAGGAGGAGGCGAAGGAGGGGAGAGGGGGGTCGACGAGCTGGGGGAAGGTTGCTCGGTGAGCCGTGAAAGGGAAAAAGATGGATGAACGCAAAGGCAGTTGGCGTGCACAGAGGAGAAACAGAATTTGCGGCGGGTAATAAATCATAGCAGTCTTCTTTCTTCTCCCACCGCGTCTCGGCGTTATTTCTTATACGCGGAACCCGCAGCGGAATGACAGGGGGAAGGGCGCTACGTGCTTATATGCATATCGTCGCGGATACGACCTGTTTTGTATCAACTCCTGCGAGAGAAATCACCCACGTTTCCTGAAGTGCGCTTTATACGTGAATTTCCCTCATTTTGCGGAAAGTCTAGCCCACAGTTTATGTCTATGAAACGCGTAACGCTCCCCTCACGTCGATGACTCGCGGTTAATCGAATTGTTAAGACCTCGATGGTCGTTCTCGCGTAGAGAGAACGTACGTAATGTTTGGATTGTATGCCGCAGCCCTGGGAATTATAGTACGTACTTTATATAAAATATTTCTGACTAAAGTATCAAACGTTTAGCATTGGTAAGAGATTCAGATCTTGCAAGTTGCTGAATAATGAAACTATTCATAATGGCGGAAATGCAGATAGCCGCTGCATAAATAAAATATCCGCGAGTGTTTGCAAGGAATCGCGTTATCTCGATTTTGCCCGTATTATCTACTTTGGGGTAAGTTTTCTGTCGATTTTTCAGCGAAAGAATATGCTTAACCTACATGCCCGAGATTTTGCTTCGCCTGCGAATACCTGAGGGCAATTCCCCTATGCCCAAATATGCCTATGTCTTATCTACCATATTCATCACGGTATTTATGCACGTCTTTCTCCACAACAATACAACTCGCGTAATTTACATTGGAAGCAGGTATTTCACTCGGTTGCTAATCCACGATCTGCGCAATCCCATAAAAGATACGCGCGTGAGCCGAGAATTTTCGCGCAAACTGCGCAATTATTGACATATTTAACAAAGGAGGGAAAAAAAGGAGGCTCGCCAGCGCCATCGACGAGAAACCACTTCCACGTTTCGTCCTCGGAGCCGATGGTTAAATTGATTTCGTCCATGACCTACTGCTCGAGGTGAGCGTCCAATCGTTGGGATCGTGCCGCTCATGTGGCACGAGAGAATGCAGAGGTGATGGATGAGGTTCAAGCAGAGAACCCTCGCGGTGGAAGACCTCTATCTGCTATGTCACCCGTGGTCCTTCGTTAGACAAATGTTTCAGCGTGAAGAGTCGACGTTAGTAAGCGTTACTGCCCTCGGTCAGTCCGTCCATTTTGCGCGCTTCGTTAGCGTCAAACTTCGACAAGGCAACGAACGTAAGGGAAATAAATTTGAAGGCGAGGAACATACGAGTACCCCTAATGTACATAATATACCTCTATCGCGTTGGGCAAATTTATCCACCAACACACTTCGAGCAAACCTATTCGTATTAAACGTTAATTCGAGAAGCGCCATATATACATATATCCAGCATATAATACATAAACCCTCATCGATGTTAATCCACCCACAGAACCTTCCTTGTCCCATTTTATATCGCCGCAGCACTCGTATGTAATTCTCGATCGCCATTATAAAGTCGATTCGATCAGATCCGGAGGGCGCACCTTAAAACCCCTTTCGTCATCGGCTTCATCTCGATACCCGGTAAGGCCCTTCTCTCGCCGAGCCTCAATCCTACAATCCTCTTGGGCTCTCATTTGCTTACACGTATATCGACCGGCTTCGAGGAGGAAGGAGAACGCGAGACGATAATAACAATAAACGGCGATCGGCAAGGACGAGGCCCGTAATTATTTCTGACGTTCCGTTTCACCGGCGCGCCGATCAAAGAGGTCACGTCAGTACTGGCTTCCGACAGTGTGACAGTCAATACATCGACTGGTCGGCGGGGGTGTCGGGGCGGGGAGGAGGGAAAAAAATGCGCGCGGCAATAATAATAACGCGGAGGGATAGAGACGTAGGCAGAAATACGAAGCTGCTGGTGCAGCACAGAACTCGGCAAGGGTCTCGTTGCCTCATGTTTAAATCAGCGATAACGAGAAGCCTCGGTGACATATGTCACTGTCGCTGTCAGCCGGCTACACAATCAATATAGTCACCCACCCGTCCGTTCGTCCGTCCGCCCGCTGGCTCGCCCTCTCGGCTCTGCGCCTGCTTTTCAGCCTTCACATGCATAGACCGTATTCCACCCGATAATGTATTCGGTACGTGACTCCGTATTCGACAAATACAAGAGCACCCCGGGCCGCGCCGATGCCAAGCACCTCCGCCGGGGGCCAAAAGACATTCGGTTTTATGTAAAAGCGAATCACGTAATAGGACGCTTTCCTCTTCACGAGCGACCGCTTTTATCTACCATTTAAATTTCGGCCTGCCCGGACTTTTTGGTACGCTATTTGTATTGCGCCGTTGCGGCCCACCACGAAAGCCGTAAGTTAAGTCCCGACGTTGCAATGTCATTTAACCCGATACTTGCTACGAGCTCTTCCATGCATGCCAAAACGATTCGCGTGTATTTCCCTTTCTGCTGCTTCGCACTTTATTGCGATTAAGGGCGTTTCTTACTTTTGAGAAGGGAAGCCTGCGTGTTGGTCTTGTGGAACTTGTAAAGTACGATGTACGGCAAGAGACGGATAAGTGACGAAAAAAGCGCCTCGTGTTTTTATTTGATTTTATATGAAAAAAAAAAGCGGAACAAAGTTGCGTACAAAATTTGATCAATAGGAAATGGTAGACAGGGACATGATTGATGCGCGTTTTTTCTAGAATATCGACAAGTCTCGTCAAGATTGCGTTTTTGTTTCTGAAGGTGTACAAGTTGGCCAATAAAATGTCGTTAATGTGACTTGTGCAAAAGTATTCCCAAAGTAAATACTAAGATATTTGCACGAAATAGATTAAACAGCGTAAATACCGTGCTAATAGAATTAATGAGCCAGCAAACAGAGACTGCGCCTCATAAATAATGTTACCGTACGTAACATCCGCGAGGCGAATAGAAAATCTGTCGCTTTAAATTAGCGCGATATCCAAAATTAATGCGAACACATGTAAACGGCTTTGGATAATAAATATGCTGTTCGATTAACTCGAATAACAACTTAATTGAGGTGATAGATGAGGTGACAGTTTGTCAATCGTCCCTGTGCACCCGCGTTAACTGTTCACATCTGCGGCCAAATAGCTTTATCGCGGTGTCGATGTTGGTTTATCGACTGAATGACTTGCTTAAAATTTACATAACAGAAGGAGCATTATTCGGCAGAAATCGATCGTGGAAAAGAAACGGCATGTTATTTATTGCGGAACAACGAGGGGACCGAAGATGGCACCGTATGATTTATAATGGCGAAATCATACACGCGTTAAAAGAAGGCCTAACATTACGACCGCAAGAAATATTAATGAGAACGATTAAGCGCCGACCGAAACGATGCTTTGATTATAACATATTGAAGTTCAATCGATCTTCCATACGTCGACGAATTATTATCTGGTTATATTGTAAGACCGATATGTTTTTCTCTGATTTGCCGAGGTTTGCCAAGAGCCTGATGTAATTCACCTCACTGACGATTACAATTTTTTAATCCTTTAACGTTTGTTTGAGTACAGCATAAATCATGAGTTTTTGTAGCTCCTAATTATCTAATACGAGTTTCTACTTATTTCCTTATAAATATGAATGATGCCAGCAAAAACGCAGAGTGAAAATACACTTCACTGCATGTTCGAAGACCAGTTTGTTATGCAAATCTACTTAATTTGTATAATGATGTTCACTGCAAAGAAATATGTAAATCACGTATTCACTATTATAAAATAAGCTGGAAATTACCTCACTATATACAGTATATTATAAAGCAGGTTGGAAAAACCACTCTACTAGTAGTTGAAAATCATATTTACTACGTAAGACGCCCTCAAAATATAATATATTTTTCTCTCGATTGGAAATTGATGATTAACAAACAAAACCATAGATCATTTGACGTTGTTGTATCACTCCTGTATTTAATTTTATACACACGCATTCGAAAACATTGAGATATACTGGGATTCGACACAGTACTTAATTACTTATAAACCCCACGCCGTACAAAATACAGTATTCACAGAATAACTGAAATTTATGTACCGCTCACAACTGCGTACTAAACATATTTTATATTTGTTGAAATAAATACAACGTCCCGGTGTCCTCGTGGAAGATATTCGACGAGTAAACAAAACCTACGGGATACCTACAAAACAGCAATAAAAAAGAACAAAATATCACCATAAACATCAATCAAAGCGACCATTTGCATCTAAAAAAAAAAAAGATGTCGGTAAATTCCGCATTATTCCCAGAACCAAATGCAGAAAAACCACATTTCTGTCATTCAGAAGGTTATACCAATAAAATCCAGTAACATGCTGTTATGGTATATATTAAACTGCGCTTATGGATTGTTAATTTTATGTTCCAGATATTGAAATCCATAAATTAGCATTAGACGCGACGATGTCGTATTCGACCGGAAAAAAAGGGTCATCCTAAAGGGGGCCTCAGGTATACCAAAATTTACTGTAGGCACTATGCACCGCCTTCAACTCCCCCCCCCCCCCCCCCCATTCACCACTATACCCCTGGGATCATATTTTATGTTTTAATCTCTCCATTGTTCCAGGTATAACGGAGTTTAGAAGGAAAAATAATGCCTACTCGGAACACACAAAGCTGTCGGCCATAAAACACCCATGTCGGGTCACCCAACCAACGCGCAAGCGTGCACGACCTGCATTTTTATGTCCGCCGGCAGATCCGTGTACAGATTTTCACGAAAGCGGGGGATAAAAACGTAGGTGGGAAAAAGCGTATATGTTGCATGCATTATAATCACGTCCGGTGCTGCCGCGCGAAATTCCTATCGTCGAATCGAAATATTCGATGGGGGATGGGGGGGGAGGGGAGGGGGGCTTTCGCGATCGGCGATACGCAGTGCGAATTTCCGGGCGCCTTCTGCCCGCCGCTTTTTCGAGCCTCGTGCGCCATTCGAAACGTATCAACGATCCTTGTCACCTGCGATTATTAATCCGCACCTGTCATAAATTATCTCGAGCCTACCTGGGAATTTATCACGCCAAAGTAGCGCCCGCGCATCGCCGGATACGATTTATTTTGTGCGAATAAATCTTCAAAACGTCCCATGCTCGTCTATTTTCGCGACGCATAAGCGGAAAGGCACAACGACGGCCCGGCGCACTTTTATTTCGCATGCCGGGCGCTTTATTTGTGAAAGTGTCAGCGTGCTGTTTACGGAGTGTAAAATCGTAAATCCATAGGCTACGGTAAGCTATCCCCGACGTACGAGCGGCAGGTGTATATTTCTTCGTACGTTATTGCCGCGGTATGAACTTAATTAGCGAGACGATTGATCCCAACGTGTAAACCGGATAGTCAGAATTCTCCTCCAAAACGTTCCAACGTAGTAAGTTCCGTAACCAACGCACATCTTTCTTCGACGAATAACCACTGGCACGCAATCGTATCGAACGAGTGACGTTTATCCCTTTATCCAACAGTAAAAATTCCCCCAACGTTTTCCACGGCCTGGATTTATGGGGTACCGTCCATAATCGAACGTAACCTAAGTCGGTCCCAATAGGAGCCATTCCGGATACGGTAATGGCACTGCTTTTGATAAATCAGTTCGCGTTAGGTGGCATTAAGACGAAGATAGGGACGTCGGTACCCTCAATTTCGTGATTTTATTCTCGAAAGGCCGGCATTCGGTGCCCTCTACTTATCTGGCGCCTCGAATCGTTACGGAGGTTAGCAAGTAGAATGCCTTTAGGGTTCTTCGACGACGTTACATCCGTCGCCTGTGCCTAACTCCGTTGGCCTGTGGTCGGATTCATTCTCGGCTACACCCTTGCCGGAATTATCAGGCAGCGCACCCTGCCATTACCGTTACATCCCAACCCTCTCTTCCGGGACAGGTCCTGGGACCGCTAATTATTTCAGACGAAATGACCCCGGGGCCACCGCGTAATGACAATGCCGGGGGTAACCGGCGACCTCCGTCGAATCGTGTTATTAAAATAGGATCACTGATGATACGTTTCTTGCTCGGTCGTGTCCGTGGCCAGCGGTATCGGTGCAAAGGCAAACCGTTAAATCGGCTCGCGTATCGATGATCGATCGTCGGCTGAATAATGCATCCACGGCTATCCGTAGAAAAGTTTTGCCACGGCTAGTGCTCGATCCGTAGTTCGCGAATTTGGTATTGTAATAAGTGCCCTGTGCTGATTCGATCCGATTATGGCTAAGTCACGTGTCACGATATTGCCCCGAGCGCGTTACTATTCATTTCCGGACCACGAATGGTCAAGTATGTTATGAGTGCGAGCATCGAATTTGAAAGTAAAAGTACCTATTGCGTGTTGGCCGTGAAGGCGAATTCTGGATACCCAGGTATAATGCTTCTTGGGAAGTTTGCAGGAATGTAGAAATATTTAACTTTAATCCGTATTAATGGTCGATGCCGTGCTCTGGACAAGCAGTAAAGAAGAACTGGTCAAGATCACGGTATCAACCATTCTTGAATCAACCGAGCAAGATGATTAAGAGTACTATTTCCTGTTAATCCGTATTATTTTATCTACGATAACAGACCTTTTAAATGCCACACCTTAACCAAAATAGATTGCTCTTAAATACGTTAAAGTAAATCAAGCACATGTTTCGTAAACCAAAGAAAATACTAAACGACGATCTTTCGAAGTATATCAAGTAAAATAACATCTCCTAAGTGTCCAATATCTCTTCTTAATACACAAGATTTCCTAAGCTTCTTAGCTTAGTATCTGTCACCACCGTCCTGTAAACAACAAATGCACTGTAGCCATCGATAAACGTACGAAAAACTACCTCTTCGACGTCCACGATCGCCTTCACATCCAGTGTATCGCCCGAAAAAGACAAAAGACAAGGTCACATATTGTATCAAAATCAGAGATTGTATGTCTGGCATTCTCCATTATTCCCGGGGCTCGATTTCACCGCGCCGAGAGAACCTTTGGTTACACGGAGGGGACTTATGAAAACGGGGGAAAAAACGTGGCGCAGAATCTCTCCTGACGCATTAATGAAAGGTTAATACCGTTACCGCTCGGGGCAACGTCGGGGTAATATGTCTCCCGCGACGTGCTTCGCTCAGAATTTCGGAAGATTCGCTTGTAATCGGAGACGACGCCTCGTCTCCTGCGCCGGGAGAAGTCGTCCTGGCGTCTCGTCACTCGCCCGTCTGCTTTCAACATGACGCCCGTCTCTCATCCGACGCTAGACGTCGCGTCCCGCACTCTCGGCCAATATGTCGACTCTCAACGCGGGCGAAACCATCGGAACATGAAAACCGATTGTGACAGCCGATCCTAACCGTTTCACGCTGGCCGGCCGATAGGAAACATGACGCGTTTATTATTCGGATTAATTGAACGTCGCCTCGTTTATGTACTTTTACGAAATTGTTATGAATGCGGGAAACGGGGACGGCCGTTTGATGCACGAAATTTGGGCCCTGCAGGTGATCGTAATTATAATATCACGGCACAAAGGCTTTGCGCATATCGCCGCTCGCGCGAACCCTCTTCGAACCGTTTTCCGTTATTTTCCTGATAAAGCGGCGACATCGAAAGCGTTCTGTTATGATAAGAAATTTTGTTGGTAACGGTTGTTGAATGTCGCGAACTATGACCTATGGGGTCGGTATTTATTACGTGCGATACTTCTCATAACGATCGTAAAGATAATAGCAAAGACAGCACCTACGGTTTACTTTTCGTGTAATTATCTTCGCAGTCCTAATTACCATGGGGCATAGGTTAATTTATTCTTTTTCAAGTCTCGTTAAGTGTTCCAAAGATATATATCTTTACCTAGACACATCCATGGGCTAGGCTGAAGAGAAAAATTATTTTCCTAGAAGACAATAGTCGTTAAACGGACCAGAGTCTGATCATCAAAGAGCTTCGAGGAATCGTTCCATTGTGACGATCGCAAAGCAAACGTTCAGTCCTCACCACGTTCGTCATTTACCCTTCATCGAGAACACGCGCTTGCACGAAATCCGGTATCGTCGTGATCTCGGTGAACCGCCGAGATCCGGGGCGTTAGATTTTCCCAAACCCCTTCCTGGAATCGTTCGCGTAAAACACGAGCAGTAACCGCATTTAGGCGTCCAATTTTGAATCACACCGACACAGGAAATATCCGCTTCGACCGGCCGGTGCGAGCGGGCATTAACAGTTTTTTACGCGCGTTTTTACACAGGCCGCCTTCAAAGTCGGCATGGTACAACGCTGAAATTACTGGCGACGCGGCCACGACTGGACGAGGGGGCGAGGAGAGGCGTGGGGGAGGGAGGCGAGGTGGCGGGTTTGAAATATGACAAACGCACGTGTGTTGTCCATGGGTAAATTTTGTTTATACGAGCTGCACGGCCGTTCTCGCCGCGTCGGCACAACGTGGTTCTTTGATGAGGAGAGACGAGCCGTACAAGAGGGACGCACTGCAAAGAGAGTGCGGTAGAGGCCGTACACGAACGCGCGGACCGCGTGTGTTCGCCCTGGTTCGACACGTTGAAACGACGTGTACGCTCCTACGCGCGATGGACGAAACGTATAACGTCGCCGTGCACGCACAACCGCGCGAGTTTAAATCAGATTAACGCGCAACGCGCGAATGTGCTCTGTGTACGCGCAAGGCTACTTTCGTACCCTAGAATGCCCCGCTGCATTCATCCCGTATAACGTACCGCGAGTCGAAAATATATTCCTGGACGTAATTTTGAATAAATATCGGACAACGCTGGTCTTGATTTCACAAATGTTGCGCGCTACTCGGGCGCGTATTTCGTACTTGACGTACTAAAGAAACGAGCAAATGTAATTTTATGTTCCTGCGAGCTTTACGTAGAAAACTAAAGTGGCAAACCGATTTCGTACCACGAGATTCGATATGAATATAGAATACCTTTTGATTATCTCGATGAATCACTTGTTTCCATCTTATAATTTGATATACTTCATATTTTTCTGGCGCTTATAGTGCTTTTCGATAAAATGTATTTTTCCAAACGCTTCAACGATTTCGATGTTTGCCGTATATTTTTCACATTTTAGCGGAAAACGTTACTTTGGGACCCCTCTCGAGTACGTCGATGTGCCCTTCAGACATCCATAGAACTTTCCCAGCGTCCAACGGGCAAAACGATGCCGCGTTGATAAAGCACCGACGTGGGCACGTAAATCTTTTTTCGGGGCGCGTTAATGCAAGCCGGTGGCACTTACACGAGTTGCGATACCGCACACGGCGACGCGTCGGGTGTGAGCAAAGCGGAGAGAGTTCTACCCCATTACGGATCCCGAGAATCGCGGCTGCCGAGGCGTAAAACACGGCTGCCTCGCGAGATCCTGCGTAATTTGTATTTGTTCGTCGGAATACGCGTAAAAGCGGATACCGCGTAGTAGACGTGACGTCGTCGCCGACATGGCACGCGCTTTCGCCCTGATGTACGACACCTGGCGTATGACAGCCGTGATTTATCAGCTACCGAACAGCAGCGTCACACCGAAGCCCCGAAGGGCAACCCGTGAGCACTGTCTGATAGGTTTTTGTTTAAAGCGCATAATGGAGTCTGTTGCTTTTTGTTCCTTTATTAAATTCCCGATTCATCCCGCCCTTTGAAGCGCCCTGCGAATCGACGGCAATGCAATCGGATCGTTAAACTCGTCGTTCAATCGCACTTACTCTTGGGCATAAGGAAAGACTGTAGGATCGAGTAAAATTGTATGCACGATGGTAAAACACGAAGTGCGATAAACGAGTATCGCTTGTGCATCTTGTATCAGCCAACGTTGGTGGTTAGGTAAAAGGCAGTTTGACACGGCACGTCACATACCCGCGTTGTCCGTGAAGTACGTAGATAACTCGTAAGGCCACGTTGAAAAATGTATAACTGTATGAAACCGATAATCCGTAATTGGGCAGTTTGTATAATTATCCGTTAAGTAGTCTGTCCTCGCTCGAAAAACGCGCGTCCGGACAGCCGTAAGAACGTTGAAATATGTTTCCTGAAATCCGTGATATACGATACACATTACCATTGCAAATCGGCATGCATCCATTACACTTTCAAAACGGACACGTCGCTTGGGATAATACATTTTCCTCGAGTTTTCCGCAAAAAAAAAATATCCCACAATCCGTATCGAGTGAATATCATAAATATCATTAAATTGCAGAAACGGCAAGCTCGGCGTTATCGTTTGCTTAATACATTCTCCTATTATCTCTAATGACTATATTATGTTGCCCGATCTTTATTCCCAGCGCGATAACGATCATACGACGAAGTCCGTCGTTGTATCGATCTAATCTCAGATTCACTCCAATTTGTACGTCTCTGGCCGTCGAGGATAAGAAGCATACGTCTCTTCCCAGCCATGTAATTGCGGGTTTCTCTCTAAACGGTCGAGTCTCCGCTTAGACGCCCATTCGTCTTCTACTGGCGCCCAAAGGACCGCACGGCGGTGCCCGTACCTCGTTTAAAGTCATGTTTTCCATCGAGCAAGTTTTTTCCCGAAGAGGATAGATACGCAAGAGATAACCGAGACGCATGGTGCAGTGTTGGGAATGAGAGCCAGAAAAATAGTCCTCCCGTACCTAACGTGGATGTTTTTTACCAAGAAACATTGATCTTCTATTCTTCAAGCTCCACTATTTGTATTTATTCTCACGTAGGTATTATTATATTTATTTATTACTTTTCCAATAATATATTTCCTGAAAGAGAATCCACGATTCTTTGCTTGAAATAAAGTTTGACGACGCCAGTGCGGCTGTCGCTATACTCAAGAAGGTGTATATTCTGCATATTCGTAACCCTCCATTAATACAAATAAAATGTACGTTAAGCGGATAACCCGCTGTTGCGTTTCAAGAATCACCCGCGTTTCAAACGACGCGCGAAATACAGGAAAGTCGAAAATAGATAAGAATAACAATGACCAGAGGGACGTTTGCTCGTTAAAAGAAGAGGGTCGTAAGAGGTTAAGAAACGCGCAGCTTCCAGTCCAAGCCGTAGTACATATTCCAGAAGTTAGGTTGAGTAAAAAACGAAGCGGATAGATCAAGGAAAATTCGTTGTTTCACTTCTCAGCCAGGTAGCCAAACCGGTTTTCGCCGAGGGCGAGCCGAAATTTTATCATACGCGGAATCAGAATTCCCGGGGCCATAAATCGGCGCATAAACAATAGGCCCGCGTAAGCGGGACATCCATCTGTCTTCTCCCTACGAGTTAACGGAACGTGTGTATATCGTCGTGCAACATGCCGCCTACCACGTTGACACTAACGTCGCTCCCCTGGCCTGAATGAGACGCTCGATTCCTATCCACCCCCCTCCCCTCCCCCCTTCCTGCCTCGCATCCCTTGCCTTAAGGGGACAATAATTTAGACCGTGCGTTTTCACTTTTTAGCCCACGATCCTCCCGGCTACCGTTCACGTGCAACCGCGCTCCTTCGTTTCGCCTTGCGAATCGAATGTCCTCCGTTGAATTCCACCGATCCTTTTTACTGTGCCGATATACGGCCGCCTTCCGCGTACAATAAAGTCGCCTCGACGGCGTTTGATCGCCAGGAGCGGGCGTATTCCTTGTATCGTGGCCCGATCGGCTCCCTGCACCGCCTTAATTTGTGGCATGGCCTTAATTACGTCGTACCGCCAGGTTTATGCTATCGGATCGCGGTGAGAAAAAATTTACGCACTGGGTCGCAGCGCTCGCTCGTATTCCCCCGCGTTGGATGCGACCGAGTCCATTAGAGGTGCAGAGGTACGCGTAAATCTTCCATGGGTAGAGAGAAAAATAAGTACCGTTATCATTAACAGCTTAAAGGTATTAGAACGGTAATAAGATCGTGTCTTCTGTGTGTTTAGGATTTACAGTGGTCGTTAGAGTAGTAGCTGTTTTTTAATCGGAATATGATTCGAGACTTGATAAAGCTTTTCTATTTTATCCGATAACCGGGTTTAACCGGTGTTTAGCCAAATACATCGTTTTCAAAGGCATATGACATAGTACGGCAAGGTTTTGCTATTAGTAGGTACGTGAATGTAAGAAGTATTATTCCTCAAGATGATACTTATAGTCGTATGCCGCTCAAAATGTTTTCATATTAAATATTACAAATGCCTGTTGTACAAATATATTTATTTACCAGATGAATATAATAAAAATATAGACGTACAAAATTTACATTAACTTGCGGTAACAGTTTTACATATTTATATCACACAACTCGCAAGGTGTTTATCAATAACGAAATAATATCTAAAAACGGCGCCAATTTTGAAACGACGTTGCACCGCTTACACCTCCCGTTGCAAAAAGGTTAATAGATACATGGAGTTTGAGCGCACAACGTCGATACCATAACTCAATTACGTTATTGCGCGAAACAAAGGAGAGTTCCTTAACCTGGTCAATCTTATCTCTGCGATCGCGCGACGTCGTCCGCTCGCGCCATTGATTACACTCGAGGAGCAATCGAGCGGGGATCATTTAGTGCCGCCGCCGGAAAATCGTCGACGAGGCTCGTAAATCCGTCCGCCTGACGGTCAAGAAGCAAAGCGTATAATGGCAGGGGCATCGTTAGTCGAATCACGAAACGTCATCGCCGGCAATAGACCGTCGGCGTTGTGTAGTACGCGGGACGTGAAACCGAGGTGAGCAAACAGGGCGTAGGGCTTGACGGAGAGCGCCGAGGGGCGAGAGAGAGAGAGAGAGAAGAGAAGGCAGACGCGCCGCGGAGTGACAGGCGGACGTAGTGAGAATGACACACTCGTTTCCATTTGAGCAATTTCAGCGCGACACGAGGCCGAGACGCCGCAACGGCCACGGTTGTCTTGCCGTCAGGGGGAAGAAAGCCGACGAAACGCCAGGAACAAAAGAGACGAGACAGAGCCTGTGGGGTGCGCGAGCTGTCACCTGCATTGTGTTGCTGCCTTCCCCCTTCACCCTCCTGCAGCGCGCTCCTCCCCCCTCACCCCTTCTCTTTCCCCTCGTCCTGTCGCAGCTCTTCACACCGTTTTCCTCTCGCCGACTCGACCTCCCTCTCGCACCTTTCCGCCACATCGACGGAGCCCCTAGCCCCCACGTCCCGCGCCGTATCCACCTCTCCTTCTCTCCCTCTCCCTCTTAGCGCGGCTACCTCTTTCGCCGCTTTCCCGCTCCTCGCCCTCCGCCGCCCTTCGTCCTCGTCCGGCTCTGTTTTGCCCTCTCGACGTCCCTCCTTCGGCTCGCCGCCCGATTTCTCCGCGTCGCGACTCTGCGCGGTACAATAGCCACCGGCGCTGTCCGTGCGCCACGCCGCAGCATGCCTAATCACCCCTGGGCAAGCGTCTGCTATTGAGATGTTTAATTAACTCCATTGTGATCCTCTTTCGTATCGCGGCGTATACCACTGAGCGTCGATTATCATCGGGCAAAGGCGTCTTACCCGCGAGGCGTCATGGTCTAATCTCCTAGCGGTTCTAAACCAGGGTGGTGCTTTCGCGCGGCTCGATTGAATCGTCGAATCAATAACGAGAGGTGGCCGCGTAATAATGAGCTGTAGATCGGTATTGTTCGGTCAATCGCGGATTGGAGTTGGTTAGAGGAAAATTTTGCTTGAATTATGTGGGAGCACCGGACGTTGCGCTGATTAAAAACTGTGATTTTATAAGATTGAATTTGACCATTGAAATAGTAGATTTTTATTTGTGTCTTAGTCATTGCGCGGGCCGCGAAATGTTTCTCTTATTTTTGCTAAATCCGCAGGTGTGAAAGGGATGAAGAACACCGGTGAAGATCGTGGAGTGATTTATTGGAAATTTCAGTCGCAGATAGGATCACGGTCGAAATTAGGTCAGGTAGAAGCAATGGTTATGGATCGAAGGTAATTTGTATGTGGAATGTTTAACGTTATTAAGGCAACTTGAGTGAATTATATTGGTCATCGACCAGCAGTTAATTCTCACGCTTCTTATAATTTCTAAATTCTTCACCTGATTTTATTTGAATAAGAATTTTAGTCGACAGAACGACATTGTGTGTGAAAATGTCTAGCCACTACTGTTCATCGATGACAAATATAATTCACGCAAATTGTCTTAAAAGTCTCAGGAGCAATGAGATTAGAAGTGCCTATGTATACGTTTAACGTTATGGCTTATCGGAAAAGACTGCGGAATAAAAGTCCTTGTGAGATACCCGGTAATATCCCGATTCACAAAACTGTTGGGTTATCGGATTACGAGTATGAGAGCCTTATCGCTGCGTTCTCCAGAAGACGATCGACTGATTAGCGAAGTTTCAAGGGCCTTTCCAAGAAGAGTACTTCTATTATGGCATCGTACGAGTCGGATAGAGTGTCTTAGAAAGAGATAGGAAATGGGAAATTTAGACAGGTGTACACCAGGGTGAAGCAAAACAAGAAGAGAGTAAGCAGATGTAAAAGAATATTTCATATACAGAACACGAGTGTATCGTAAGTGTGAGTTCTTCAAGTTCTTATACTCGTTTTACAATTTAACATGAACCGCAGTAGCTGTGATAACTGCAGAGATAATTCGAAGAAAAAGAAGACAGCTTAGGTAGAAGATAATAAAGCAGGCAGCAATTGCGAAAACTGTTACAAGTATCATTAGCATCGACGAGCGAATAGTAAGTACTTACCAGTGGTAAATCATAATGCAGACCATAAAAGCCACCTATTTTTCAAAACGAAAATGAATCGATACTTAAATACCAATCAACATTTTAACAAGACCCAGCAGTTTTTGTATTGTTAACGCTGAATGGACGAGTTGTTTTTGCTCTGTCTTTCTTGGTTTCCGGGAATTTTTTATGAAAATGAAATAATCATGTATGTAACAGTTTTACGATTCTTCTTCACTGTAAGGCCATCAAAAATATAGTTCACATACATTTTTTCATTTCATTACTTGTAATGACAGTCATTTTTCTAGATTTAGAAGAGCACTGGTATTTGTCTTTGTTTCGTTTATAATACAATTTACTTTGCTCTTTCAGCATTGCAAACAAAAATTAATTTCCTTGCAGATTTTCTGATCTCCCGCAGAAAGCATTATCGTGCTTGCCATTTTCACGGTTACGAAATTACAAATACTACCTGTAAAGCAAAACTATTCAGAAGGTTTAACAACCCGATGGTACTACAACTAATGGTACAAAGAAATTATAACACTATGTGCATAAAAACAAAAATCTAACAGTGCATAATAAAATTTCAAACAAAAACCTAAATCTACGTGGCTTATCCTAGGAAGTTAAAATGACAAAACGTAAATTCGCGTGACCCGTCCGTTAAGTATTGACACACACCACCGATCAATAAAAAAATCCTTACCAACAACGCAAAATTATCTTTCACATCCGTATTTTCGCGACGCATCTTAGTACCCTCCTTGCGAAAGGGGATAATTTATTGGTTAACGAGGAGGTATCAAACGAGCCAAACCTGTCTCTTTGTGGAAGGCGCAGAAGCCGATCGTTGTTTTAACCGCATACATATATCGACTCTATCATCGGGGGACACTCCTTTTCCTCCGTCGAAGAATTCCTTGGAAAGTTTTGCACTCTATTTCTCGTTTTACGACCTACCCGAACCGAGTTTTGCGTCGCAGTTAGCGTCATTGTCTACAATTAAATGGAAATTCCGAAACGCGCCGCGGCTCGTTGGACAGGATCGGGTACAATGGACGAGGAGTACTACAGTCACCTAGAAAGCTGTCAATAACCTTTTATTGTGCCGAGGGGTAATGCTTTCGTGCCTTTTACGACGCGGGCAAACAGCACCGCCACTATAATACTCCTCAATCAGGACTGCAATTATATAATTAGATTTACTGTTTTACTGCCGGGTTTTTCCAGAGTAACTTGAGTAAGCCGCCAGGTTCCACGGCAGGAACTTATTGCCGCCACAACGGTTATTCGCGATAGAATCTCCATAGCGGTAATTGTGCATCCCGCTTTATATTACCGGGGATAATCGTATAATATGTATGAAGAAAGGCATGTAAATATTCGAAGCATACGATATCGCACGTTAATGTATAATATTCAAAGCATATATAGCTCTTTGGGAACTAACTAGTACCTTAGAATATCTACAAAACAGCACCAAAAGTTGTCTTAGGCAAACAAATTTTCTTCGACGAAAGTAGAAAAATGAAACGATCTGAGGTTTACAATGGCATATAATGTCCAATGTAATATTATACCTCGTGTTAGACGTAATTGTAATATTTTTACCATTAGTTCAAATTTGACCGATGAAAATCTCGATATTGAACGATTCAGGAAGGACGATATAATGATACGGTTAAGACAGTGCAAGTAATCATTGAAACGATCGATACATCTCGATTCTTTATTCAACATCGTCAGAACGCACGATCATACTTGAGTAATAAGCGCGCGCAAGATATCAGTACTTAGAATCTACATCTACAAGAGATTAACGCGAACAGTTCCGTTATGTATTACGTTTCCATCGCGAGCTCAGCTCCTCGGGTAGGGTATGTTCGATAAAAGAGTCTTACGTATCGAAGTCCCGATGTAAACAAAGATGTTAAAACACCACGCGTATTTGCGTACCCGTCTCCCCAGCAACAGGCAGAAACCGACTCAATTGCGCTTCTTATAGCGCGGCAGAAGAGCGCCAATGTTAGGCGCGGACCGATGATACCCCGTCTGCGGTTGTCCGCGCACCGTCGAATCTGCGGACGATTTCTTATAGACGCCGGTTCCATCACGTACTGTCGGCCGAGCCGGTTCCTTTTTGTAGACCGTAGGAGCGATCGGTAGCTTCTTCTGTACAGTTGGCAGCGCTGGTTGCTTCTTGTATCCCGTACCCGGTTGCGATTGCTTCCTGGTCACCGTCGGTCCAACCGGCTCCTTTTTGCGAAGCGTCGATGTAACCGGCTCCTTCTTGTAAACCGTCACCGGTGCCGCCTGCTTCCTGTGAACCGTGGGTGCCACCGGCTGCTTCTTGTAAACCGTAAACGCACCTCCATCGTAGCCGCGAGCCAGGGTGTCGCTCTTCAGCTCCCACTTGGCACCGTCCACGAAGGAGGACGGCACCCACCGAAAGGTCCCAGCACAACTCGTCGCCAGCATGGCGACCACCAACAGAATAATGCACCTCATCACTGGTCTTTCCTCTTCTCTTCCCAGGAAGATCATACGAGAGTCTGGACGATAGTTCGGGTGGTTCTGTTGAGGCAAGCCTCGAGGACCGTTTAAATAACACCTCGGGGAACAAAGCGCGACACCAGGTACTTTGTTGTCCACGCACCTTTCACGCAAAAGGGAAAAAACGACGCGAGAAATTCCTCCACGATTGAGTCAATCCCTATCTTTTATCCGAGCCTTAGATGCGCGTAGAGATGAAATACGAGCTGCCAAGCTCGCGTAGGCCGTGTCGTTATTTTTCTGGCGGGCCTCCTCGAAATATCTAGGAAAACCGGCAGAAACTGAAGTGCTTTCGTGGAAGCAGCAGAAAAACAGTCGTCGGCCGCCTAATGGAGGGGCGTGAATTAGTTTAATTGGGCGGCCATAACTTTCTTCCGTCGTAATTGCGTTTTACTCTATGCCGGATTATCCATGAGTGATTTATTGGCGATTACGGTCAGATCATCGCGATTCGTGTCCTCCTCGATATTCGATCATGCGCTTTCATCGACACGGTCAACTTTCGTAAGGCGCGAGCGTAAAAATGCCCGGCGATTTCGTAGGTTGAATTAAACATTTGGGATTCTTAGCCATAGCCGTGGCGACGTGGCAGTGAACGCACGTTATCCATTCTACAGGAGTTGTCGCAGCGGGCGTTTTTGGTGACTTTACCGCAGGAGCGCCACTGGGCGCAGAAGAGAATGATATAAATTTCACAGGGGACCTGTCAGCCTAACCCATTCGGCTCCAATCCAACGGTGGACAACAGGCTCCTGGTTTGCGTATTTTAAGAGTCGATGCTGGTAGACGTATTATTCCTTACATTTCGAATGCACGACTACATTTCCTGCGGGCATATTGAAGATCGTGGATACTGGTTCTATAGGAGCGTGCGTCGTTTAGATACGGACGTCATTTTGTATTCGGCCCGGGAATGCACTTTGGGCTCCGTTCACGTTTATTTTCGTATTTGCTTCATCTTTATTCGCGCGTTTAACTGCGTTAAATGTTCTGCGACTCGAACTACGGACCGTGACACTTTCTGTCAAATTCACGAAATGTTAAATACCGATAGGAACCAATTCAGCGTGCTTGCATATTTTCATGAGAATACGAATATCATCCACAATAACAGCGCCGATTTATAAAGATTTATCGATGGCCACTCGTCGACCACGTTCGTATGCAAAGATTAATAACGAATTAATAGTCATAGCGGAATTTTTAAGGAGCTTGAAGCGCATATTTTTCGCGACTCGCGTACTAAAAGACGCAGCTTGAATGATATTGCGTTTTTAGGACTTTCCTCTTTCAAAGGGAGAACGCTAAGACGCTTTGCTTACCGCATACGGGAAGAGTGGATCGATCGATATTAAAGCGGGTCATTTTTCTCTGACTTTATCTGACGCAGCCGAGAAACGAAAACGTGAGTAGCCGGGCCACGATTTAAAAGTGTGGTGGATGCGTATCACGCACGACGCAAATTACGGCCCAGGGACGACTTCGAGCCGGAATCACTTTAAATTCTTGGCAAAATCGGTCGATATCCCAATAAGACTAACGTATACTCGCGATAGGCAAAGAGGAACGTGCAAAGTATACGAGTGGCATAAACAGATGTTTGATTAACTTCAATGCTACTCAACGATCGTGGAAAATACACGCGGCCGATTACACACACGGGATTATCAGCCACGTGTACCAGATGATTGACAACGGAAAGAAAAAGAAAATATTCACCCATATTTGCGCCGAGTCACGAGCTTATCGAGATTAAAGAAAAGATTGATCGTTTCGCGAAGGTGAATTCGAGCCGCGCGGTCGTTTATTTATAATTTATACGCCGCCGATCGAATTGGAAAACCTTTTGAATTAAACACTCCCGTGTGTCTGAATATGTAATTACAACGTGACAGCGTTATTAATCGTGCGGAGTCATGAGTGACTAATAAGGGAGAGCCGGTGTCGGGTATAATACTATACTCTGTTACAAGTGTTCTTTTTTTCTGCCTTCGATAAACCTGACTTACTTGCAATAGTTGTCAATGGCGCGTTTGACAAATGCACCGTGTATACGAAGATAATGCGCGTACGTGTATACGCCGATATTTCCGCAAC
Source organism: Ampulex compressa (assembly GCA_038496175.1). Lineage (NCBI taxonomy): Eukaryota > Metazoa > Arthropoda > Insecta > Hymenoptera > Ampulicidae > Ampulex > Ampulex compressa. The sequence continues at coordinate 115,534 of JBCFXI010000011.1, forward strand.
AATGTTTTGCCTCGTTATTGTGCAACACCATCCTGGCCTGCACACAGACCAGCGGTGTTACACGCCGATGATTTTTCAACGCATTATGATAGACGTGTGACGCGATAAGCCCTGATATTTCATATGCGCGGTATATAAAGCGGCCTGAGTAGGCTTTATTACAATTAAAGCGACGTAACGTTGCTCGTTACCGATCATACGTCCGTATCGAGCGTTTCGTGCATTGGAGACCGATTTTTTTCATTCAAACCGAGCGTTTCATTTAAGACCGTACTTGAAGAATTTTCTTATATTCCTTATGTGCGCATAACAAGAGCAACGCGAACCTAATCGGCCGTATCTCAATCCCGTGTTATTATTCAGCGCTAAGTGTTTACTACTTCCTCTGATCGATAATCGTTCGGCTTCCAGGAACGATATTTTCGAAAATAGTTCCATTTAAGTCACGTCAAAACTCGGTAACGCTCGCCGGAATAACAGTCGTCGTACCTTATAATCGGCGGATAGCGTTTACAGCAAGCATGCGATACGATCAGGGAGGTAATAATGCTCGGTTTTACGTAAACTCCCGGGAAGCGAAAACACGCAAAAACGTTTTTCGCATAAATATAATAAATATTTAAAGCGGGGCTTTCGGTGCGCTCCCAGGATTCCTGGCATCGAAAACTTGATCGCCTTGCTGCGGATGATGTTTATTCGAGCCGTCCGCCCGGTTCGATGTTTACTCCAGTTTTCCAATTAGTTATTCGCGTTCTTTACAATGTAAACGCCGTCTCTCGGCCGATGCGTATTTATCATTTCCATAGCTCATATCGGCTCGGGCGCACCATCATTTTCGATTACCCTTCATTTATCTGTCTCTCGCCTTCTCTCCCGGTAATATTGTTCTCGGTAATGTCCGCATATTGCGATACGTAGCGAGCGTAACTGTCGGTATTTTGCGATCGTTAAGCCTGTAATGTATACGTTACGTATATAGCCCCCACGTATATGCAAGGCATCGGACTGCCTCGTAAAAAGTCAAACGTATTACACGTCCGCGCCGCGGCTTCGACCACGTTGACATTTTGTGTATAAGCACGCAATATAATTAGCAGCCATAACCATAAATAAGATAATTTGCATGTATTTTGTATAATAAAGCTATTTTACGCCGAGGCACGAATCTCGTGCTTTATGGCCCCGCGGCGGGGGTGGTGAGGGGGGGGGGGGTGAGTTCTCCCGAGATACACTCGGCCCGCGGAATCGGGAACACCGCTAGGCGCATTCTCATAGCCGATACCGACGGCCCAACCCACGCCGATTTACAACTCGTGATCGACTCCCGACGTCCGTGAAAATCCGTTCGTCTTAACAGCTCGAGCCTTCAAGATTACTGCTCGCGTCTTCACCGAGTCGATGCTTGTAGACAACACAAATAGATTTGCGCTTCGACGGAGTATCGGTCTCTTATATTTTTATCGACAGCAAGTATTATTTATATCTCTGTTTAGAGCATGAGATATACGGGTAACAGCGGTGGGCTTGGAGTGAATTAAAGGTTAGCAAGTTTGTTTTCCGATATTTTATGTTTTCCCCAAGGACAATTATCCGTGATTTAAAATAAACTCTAAAATAGAGGTTACATCGATTATGGTATTACGTGTATCGTATAAAATGATCCACGAGAAATCCCATCCGCAGCGTGATTGACGTTGATGTATTCTGCGATATTGGCGCACCCTTTACGATTTGAAAAAATAGCCAGCGAACTTTAATCGATAACTATCACGATCCTCGTCAAATTGTGTTCCCTCCCTAGCCGCGGAATTTTGGGCAAATACGAAATTATGGTTATTGCCCGCGCGAGGTACGAGCCCTGAGTTTTCAGGTACCGAATCTCCATCTTGGAAAAACTTAAGACGTCACCCATATAAACGACCCTATTTCAAGAATCTTAGCGGTATCCAGTTCTAACCTGGATGGTTGCAGTGGATGCCCGTCTACGTGAGAATAACTGTAATGCACCGTACGGCCGGGGATACATAAATTTAAGTTGAATGGTGGGACTAGTAAGGAACGTTGCTACGCCACTGCAGACAGGCAGAGCCGAGCAGTCAGGCAGACTGGCTTCGGTGTGCGGCCACGAACAGTTCCTCGCCTAGCATACAAATGAAGAGTATAAACATGTCGTCATTATCTGCCGGATTTATAATATGGATACACCCAGGCTTGACGCACAGGTGGCTCGCCAGTGGTTCCCAATTTAGTTGCGTGACTCATACCAAGATATCGCCTTGTTCCGTGGCGCCTCCGTGACAAGGAATCGTTATCGGGATCGGGATGAGCCTCGAACCGGAGGAAAAGACGCTTCGCGTACCTTGTAATCCCTCCCTCGGTATTTCCACCGACGGCCTAATCCGAGTACGCTGTGGCTTCACGGAAGAATTATCGCTACGCGATAGACTACCGTAATTCGAGCGACGGTAATAGCACCGATGCTTTTATAGGCAGTGGAGCGATAACGGTTTGGGTCGCAATAAAGCATTTAACGCGCGTAGCCAGCGTTTGTCGCGCTTTACTCGAAATTAATGTAGGGATAACCATCGTTAAGGAATGGCCGGGTGCTCTTTTGATTTCCCTATCGATAATGGCATCGCGAAGGGACGTCGCTCCGTGATTCTTTTTTTTTTTCCAATCGCAGCCGCGAGATCCAGTCGAGTGTTGGGGCGATAATGTCCGTTGGAACGCCACTTGACGTCTGCCTCGAAATTCGCGATTGTGATGAGACACGCAACGGTTATCGTCTTTAGGCGAAACTGGAACGGCGCGCCGATGAACCCGCGAAATTTTTATTACGATTTACTTTCGCGCGGTGACGTAAGCATCCTACCGGTATCGACATTTCCACGAGTGGGCGCGAGTGAAATTTGTGTGCGTGTCGAATGCGGTATATGGCTATGGTAATTTACTGCGTACATTACGTACTATTTACTACGCGATTTACCGCGTACGTTACGGTACAGTGTTACAAGAAAACGGCCCGGGAATATTATTATATTCCGCCGTCCGGTAATTTACGTACACGTCCTGCAGCTTGATAAGCATTTTTGTGGCGCGCCGAAGCTGTTTGTTATCCTTTCAACTTTCTAAAACGATTTATCGAAACGTTATTAAAACCGCCGTAACTATGCATATTTGTTTAAAGCCGTTCTCGTTCTCAAACGTCGCGATCCATGTTACGTTATCGTACGCTCCAGATCGAAACTGAACCCTCCCATATTGTACGTGCAAGGACATCTTAAAAGATGTCCGCTAAATGCAGAGCTCCATCCACATACGTGTGCCGCTCTTTCCTGGTACGTCGCGTCTACGGTATTATCCGTTGCCCCATTCTTTAAGCGTCCATTGATATCTTGGTATTACATAACTGCTGCGCTTTCCGATCCAAAGGTAACGGAGAGATAAGTATTTCTAGCCTCTGTACGATTCCTTAACGAGTAATCGCTTAAACCGAGAGCACAATAATAGTGCGCACGTAGAATTCCTCTCGATTGGCTAAACGTTTTATCAAACGTCAGTTTATGGCGTGCATAAAGCAAAGTTGCGCCCCGGGGTTTAAAATCAATCGAGCACGTAGCTGAAAAACCGCGCAGCCTCACGCAAACGTTTCGACATAAACAATGCGGATCACAATTTTACAGTCGCCGGTTCTATCGCGCTAGAGCACGCGCCCGATTATTGGTTATTCCGCAAGACCGATGCTCAATGGATCTTAACCGAAAGCCAGGATTTATCTTTATTTACGGCGTTGTACCTGCGGGAGCGCAAAAGGCCCGAGTGGCCGTGGGGCAGACGGTGGAAAACGCAAAGTAACGTGCGTGGCGGGGCCATAATTCGAATCATCGAGACGCACCAGCTTCTGTGTGTGACACGCGCGGTAAGGCGGCAATTAGCCGAACGACGTCTCCATCAGCACTCGGCCCGATACGCGTTGCTTCATTACGAGATAATGAAGCGTTCGAGTTAATAATTTCCTGCAAGGACCAGTAATTACTCCGGCCGCCGTTTCCGCGCGGGGGTAGATCGATCCGAATGTTAATTGGGCCCGCGCTGAATAAACGCCGTTGTGCTTATCGGGTTATCAATGGACAAAAAAAGGCGGAATCATGCGCCGATTCGATGGCTTTCAGGCTGACGTGCCGGATACAGGCACTGCCGGCAGCTCTGGCTCGCTCCTTTCTCTCCCTCTTTTCGCCCCACACCTCGAACTTCAACACGTGTAATAGTTGAACCTCTTGACAGGGAGGCCGGCGAGCATTCTCTTTCTTCATACTGAACTTTGCAACGAAGGTTGGAAGCGGGATCGTCTGTTTATAATTTATGGGACGGAATCGTAACATACTGCAGCATGGTCACGAGCAAGATGAACGGAAAAAGAAGAAACGGAATCATGCGTCGACTTCGTAGCTTTCAATTTGCCAGCGACTCCGCTACCTCTCTTTTCCCCGTATTTTTCTTTCAGCGCTTTAACCTTCGACGTCTACGATCATTAGCTCCTGTATCTCGTGCGCTGGACAAAGTTGCGATGTACGGAAAGCTTTTATGGTCGTGAGAGCTAAGTGCCTCGGACACGCTGATAATCAACACGTCGCTCAGGACTATCGATAATACCGTTTCCGACGAAACTACTATTTTTTAGCGCTCTCGTGAACGTCCGTTAGATCCGTTCTTTACAGTTTTGTGAACCTCATCGGTTCAAAGAAAAACGTAAAGGCTTGCAAAGTATGATTAACGTACTTTCAAAATTTGACGTTCTCCAAACATACGATGAAAGGATATTCTAACAATATTTTACGTATATATTCTGATACATATTCCGCTGACACGTAAAACGTTTTTTATACCAAATTATTCGCTTCGGTGTTATAAACTATGGAGATAAAATGGTTGTATTATCATGACAGTTTCCAAGATACGGATAATGGACGGAAGAGCTTAATCAGAAATATTCTTCCGTGCTATCAAGACTACTATTTCCTTTCAATGTCATCGATTGATATTTTAATATCTAGGGAACAAAATAGCGTATTATTAAAGTCGGTTGTTATGATGTTGAGTTTTCACTGGGGATTGAAAAAAAAAACCCAATAATTTACGAAGCGGTAATTGTACGAGAATAAACGCACACAAGTGATTAAGTACACTAATAATATAGTATGATACGTCGAATTAATTACGCTTAGATTACATCTTTGCTGGTATTGTGCATAAGAGGAGAGTTTTTGCTGGATGGAGTTGGTGGAAAAGGGGACACGGCCCGGTAAATCAACACGTAAATACACAGAGATGAGGATACGGGCGCAGTTAAATGTAGCCATAATAAGGTTAACATATTAAGTTAATCACGTTTAATACTCGCAAACCCTTATTGCATAGCGACAGAAAAACATTTTTTTCCTTAGAAACGTCGCGAAAACGGAGCCAGCTTCGATAAATCAAGGCATAAGTATACGCCGGGAGATCTATGCGCGCAATGGGATAGGAAAATAATAAAATACGAAAGTTGGAATTTATTACACGACCGTTAAAAGCAGATTAACTCTGTCCACTGGAAAGGGGTATAAAAATGCTTAAAGCGGTAATATTATCCCACATTCGCATGCATCCCGCGTCGAGAGACCCCGCATTCGCCTTGCGTATCCGCTCGGCATTTTTCGCAATATAAACTTGCAATCTGGCGGCAATCTTTCCCGCATAGACGTATAACCCGAATGGTACCCGCGTCTAGCCGCTCATAACGTTGCAGGAGATAACGTAGGCAATATTACGAGCGCATACGTTACAATTAAAGTCACACCGAGACGGCCGACACAGGCTAAGGTATTATTTAAATATCAGATTGCTTTAAAAACCACCGGGATCATAAAGATGTCGTGATATTTCATTAACGTTTGCCAACGGGCACGGCGAATACGATTCAGTTTCACAAAGCGAGAGGGTTGTGAAAATGATGGAAAAAAACAAACCACGTTGAAACGATGCCCCACAGCAGGATTCGTAATACGTATGTAGTTACTGTGAAATCAAACAGATAACTCTTTTAATAACCGATGCAAAGGGTCAATTAAAAGCAATCTACAGGGATGGGCTGTTATTTTAAAGCATGGAAATTAAATTATGCTTGGAAAAGCCATTAAAGGACTCGTGTTTCATAATTCTGAATATAAGTTACAAATAGAAATTTAATTTGACGTGCATCGAGCTAATTCGTATGGAAGTACCGACTCGCCATAATTTCATGGATTTATTACCGCGACGTTATGACCGAAAAAATGAAACGATATTTTCTGAACCGGAACAGTAACCTGGATTCTTAATCAATCGAGAAAATCAGCGTTTTAAAAATAGCCCTTGAAGAAAATATACCTTCGGTTATAATTTTAACTACCTAAATAGTTTTTATCATCGATAATCGGATCAGCATTTGTAATACTTATTCGATGTTATTTTCGCTCAAGTGTTAGCACGATATTCTCGCGTTATCGTGTATCGATATGAAAATATTGATGTACTGATTACGCGGCCGTAGCTCTAACCATCGATATTAAATATGATATGGCCTGTCCACGAATTCATCATCGTCTTTTTATAGTCAAGAAGGTAAACGCGTTACGTCTCAATCGTGATATATATCAACGTCAATATTTTCATATCGGCACATGATCATTGGGAAATGCCCAAAATCAAAAAAATAGCAAGCCGCTGAGAGTATTCGCCCTAATTTCTAGACTATCCAATTTTACACTTCGCTCCACTCGATGATAATGAACCGAAGTTATGGGATAACAACATCCACACTTATATCAAATCTTACATCAGCGTCCGAAGGTGTATTTTACCGCAGCATCGGAAATACTTCGCACAAATCAATCTTGGAAAGATATTAATTCAACACAACGCCCGAGATCGGGCTATAAACTGATTTCACCGAACGGAAATGAATTCCTTCCCGTAAAGCGGAGTCTAAGAACGTTTAATTACCGCGCCGTAACTCGTACTTTCCCCTAACCAGGAGTACCACTGGCCGACGTTAATCCGCGTTAACGAGGCTTCACTGTATCTCGATCGCGGCTTTCCCGCCGCGGCAGTATCGGGCAAGGGGCAGAGCCTCCCTGAAGAGTCATCGTTATTAAGAATCACAGACGTAGGCACGCGCGTAACGCCCTCATAACCGTAAACGCGATTACGGTCATTTTTATCGTTCGTAATAACAAAATCCGAAATAGGCTCTGGGCCCACGTCCTGTCCGTGCGGCGGTACGTGTTTGCGGGAACATTATGGAAAAAAAGGGCGGCGGGGTTGGGAACGGAGGAGGGTCAGGAGGGAAGGAAAAATAAAAGTCAGCGCGGGAGCTTCCCTCCGCAGATTTTTCGTGACAAGATAAGCCACGTCCTGTTTACTCTGGACTGCCGTGGCGTACGAAGATGCTCGTTAAGCCTTTTAGTGCCGGCGTATCGCGCGAGCGCCCGCAAAGTCGTATATCACCCGGGGGTACCTCGGTTTGTACCGGTGCCTTAACTCGCCGCACGGAAACTCCCGCGAAGAAGACAACGATTCTACATTAAGTACCGCTGCCTTTCGCCCGACCACGGGCCTACAGCCGTGCTTGTCTCCCCGGTGGTGTTCCTGTGCTTCAGTACACTCCGCGAGAGAGATCCATCGGGCAGCGATACCCTGCTGCTGATTTTCGGCATCGTTAGCACGGGACTCGCTGTTTAATTCTTTGGGGTACAACAAATCCATGTTGCGCAGAAATGTTATTGCGTTTTGAGTGAACCAAAATTGGTATATTTTTATTGGAAAAAGGATCATATAATATGGAAATATAAAAAGAATAATAATTCAATTCAATTTCGTCGATGGCATTAGTAACTGCTTTACGTAAGTAAGACTGAATATAAACCTATGCGCATGCGGTTATTGCAATGTTTCGCGGTTGATCTAAATATCACCATGTATTATGGTGCAGCAAAAAGACGGGATTTTTAATCCCACCGTGCCTCAAAGAGTTAACTCTTTTAAACGAGCGTTTCTTACCCTTAATATAAGAGAGTTTTTCTCAATGAGTGAATATTGATTGGATGCGTTAGAGGTTTTCGTTGAGCATGAACGTATATGGACAGCGTAGAAAACGATCTTTATCGAATCTTGAAGTAGGTTGACAGACGTTTCGTCTCTTGGATCAGGGAACCTTCTCAATGTCTTAAACTAAATATGTGCAAATAAGGAAGTGTGTATAATTTTTCAATCTTCGTGAAACGTGAGCCTATTTAGGGAAATGCTTTTGATCTTGCGATAATTCTAGATAATATGAATTAAATAACACGTACAAATGAAAATCAACTTTATTTTAATGGTAAGTAGTATTTTAATAATTGCATTATTTTAATAATATAGTATTGGTAACAATATTAGATCTTATTAATATGAACCTTGTCCTTGGATTAAGGAACGCTGATTTAAACGTTTGAATGTCGTGAATGCAAGCTTAAGAGATCTGTGTAACATCCGACCATGTCTTGATACTTAATAATGACGTAATAATGACAATAACGAGTATGGCTTTCGAAAAGTACCTCATTAACGATCATCGATGATAAGCTACTATCGTGACAGACGTGATGAATGGGAATCAAAATAATACGCCTTTTGGGGAAAATTTTTGGCTTTACGATAAACAAGTTAGAATACATGTCCGCCGCGATTTATTGAAGATTATGGCAACGATTGAGATTACGGTAGAACGACAATCTGGGTAAGGATCGCGAATACGTTTTAAAACTTTCCTATGTATCAGGAGAACGGTAGTTTTTATTTTTAAAATACGTATGTTTCAAAGCTTGTACCACCGATACGGCACGTAATACAGTAAAGACAGATCGAAAGAGATTGTTGCGTCAAATTGCCTTAGCCCATCCCAGTTTTTCTAATTAGCCTCATCGCGAGCGTGCGGCGTTTCGCGAACGCACAGAAGGCGAGGTGACGTTTCAGCGCTCGGACATCAAACGAATATTCCCAAAGCGGCCAATGCACGCGAAAGTGCCGTGCGAATGCGATCGTGGCAACATTCGAGATATAGCAGCCGTTGCGAGCGTTTTAACCGTGCAAAGACACCGCCTAGATAAATATGTATGACGCGCCAAAGGGGACCACTCGGCGGGACCATTACGGGTGGAGATTTCACGATCAGCAGTGTATTACCGGCCGTCATTAATGCGCGTAGAGGATAAAGGATGGAGTAATGGAGAGAGGTGCACGTACACGACCCGGAGCGCGAAGGAGGGCGAGAGAGAGGACTAGTCGAAGCCTAGAGGAAGGGAGAAGGCGATGCACCAATGAGGGGGGAGGGGCGATAGACATTGCGAGCGATACCGGGAGAAACAGAGCGAGACAGAGAGAGAGAAAGACGGATCGAGCGAGGGAGCGAGGAAGAGCGACTGTGCACTTCGAACCGCAAGATCCAGGATCCGATATACTCGGTCGAGGTGAGGTACGAAGCAATAACTGGTCATGTCGCCCAGTAATTCAGTAGCCAATTAGTTAGACGGCGGCGGGAGAGTTGGCGAAGATGTCTATCTGGTCTCGTACGAGGCGGCTGCACCACCAAGCTGTTGCAGCTTCCTGCACCCCTGTGTCTACACGGACGTGTGCGCACACGTGCATCGGCGAGAACCCGTAGAAGCGCAGCATTGGCGGAGAGAACACCGCGGAGTCCTGGTGAGAGGGGGCCAGAGACGAGCGAATACCTCCTGGAAACCGATCCAACGGCGATCCCCGTTCTCTACTCCGAGCGGAGCCCGACGGCGAGGATCTATCGATCGTGGCTAGGCGCAAATCTTTCGAGCCCGGATCTGGCCGGCGCGCCCGGCCAACTTTTGCGATAAAGCCCCCGGGGATCGATACTTTTCGAATTTAAAGACGGACCGCCAGGGCGGGCTTCGTGGAAATTGGCCTCAGCCTTTGCAGAAGGGATCGCCGTAAGTTGCAACCGCGCCTGGATTTATGGGCCGCGCAGCAAATTGTTGTGCCCAATTTGTGTGAAAGTTTGCGGATCGGGCCGTTGCATCTTTCAATATCGAGCCCCTCCCCCCTTCCACCTTCTTACCTGGGTGCACCGCGCGGAATACGTGCGTCACTACTAGCCGCGATTCGGGGAAGGCGTCGTAACCGATGCGGCCAACACCGCGGCGTTTCTTTATCAGGCTGTTACGGCATTATCGCGTAATTTATGGTCGAGGCCGTGGTCGTTAAAACAGAGGATCGATGCCCACAGACGAAGTTCGGTGAAACTAAGCGGGTAAGGTGAATTTCTTCGAGGGCTCAAAGCGCCGGTAACGATCCTGCATCGCGATTCGTGATCCGTGCGAAAACCGTGGAACGAGGGGGCGCCGGTTTTGGACGTTTCTCCGGTATTCCGCGGGTAATTTTAGGCCCGCCTCGTCGATCCTCCGCGGAGCCTCGCGGTATAACCTTATCTGATACTTTGTCAACGACCATTTAGAGGTTATTTCACGTAGATCGTATCGCGCGATTAACGTCCTCCGAGTAAGTTTGAGGGAGCCGCGCGTATTTCTTCCAAATCCTCCTCCGCGCGGGCAGTCGCGATCGATCTCGGCTGCGCGCCGGTAGCCCCTTTGGGGGATCTACGCGGTGCGGCTTAGCAGTCGGGCCACGAGAGATCGGCAATAAGTCTCGAGCGGTACACCCTGGCGGAGAGCGGTCTTTCCGAATTTAAGAAAGTGGATTTCAATTAGCCCCGGGACTTTGGAGGCGGCCGGCACCCGATAAAATAACGAGGAGCCAAGCCCTCACACGAATATGTCCGGGAAAGGTAAACCCACACTTCCCCGGGCCCAGGTGAATTATGCTCTCCCCGGACCATAACTTACCCACACGGAGTTAATGCGTGCTTGTGCAATCTTGGCTGCCACGGTCCAGCCTACCTGGGCTAATGAGTAGGTGTTTGTTGGACATTCTGACACGTTTTACGACTCACCAGATTACTTCCCCCCGTCTGGATAGATAGAGCCACGATCCCGTGCGGCGGCAGCCGTTAGCCGTTGCCAGTGCCGCCAACAAAGATTGGAATAGGACGGTTGATTTACTACGGGCAGGCCGTACGATTTCATTCGAGGGTACGCCCGGTATCGCCAGCTCGTTACTCTTTCGGTCTTGTCGAATGGGATCGGCTCGTCGATCTGGCAAGGGATTAAAAATTACGATTGATGCTGATTTAGTGTCGCGCCGCCTTCTACATCGCGGACTCGCGAAAATCCCTCGTACATATCCCCGCACGACACTGCCGTCCCATTGATCTTCCTTTATGCACGGCCCCGCTGCGACAGCTAGCAGAGTGATGCGTCTTATTTATCTGCGGTGCACTTTGGAGGGTGAGGAGGGGGGGGGGTTGAAACGATGGGGATATTTCCCTTTAGGAAAGATAAAAAGTATCGGCTGCTCGTCGACCGGTGGAGCACGTCCTTAAACGTTGTAAGATGATCGATAATAAAGGATAATACTGATTTTATTAGTTAAACATTTTTCAAGAGACTGTTATACCTTTTGTACTAATTCTCGAGGACTCTTACTTCTGATGACTGATCGTTCTGGTTTGAGATACATCGTAGACCATGGAGATTATGCCATTGAGCGGTTAAACCACAATCCTTACAAGATACATTATGAAAAAAGAAGACTTTTCTCTCCTCATAAAACAATATTTACATTGGAATTGATTTATGGGATAAAATGATACGCCGTGTTGCAACATCGTTACAAAAGAATCCTGATCGTTAACTCCATACGAATAATTACTCAATCGTAGAAAATTAGAAACATTACATTACAAATTCCTTGGTGGAGATCCTAAGATTATTCGGAATATGTAATCCAAGTTCTCCTACTTCGAGATCATTAACCACATCGCGAGTTCGTACGTCAGCGGTTAACGATCAATTTACTTTACAAATTACTAGCATCCACGATACATACGTCTGCGAATTTGTATCGTTACATAAGAAGCAGCGCCGGGCGGCCGGTGATAATTGTGAAATATTCGGTCATTATTACGGCACAAGAGGCACGACACCGCCGATGATTCTTCCCCAGAAAACTGCTATAATCGCGCGGAAGATTAACGGCCGGTCATTAGTCCGCGGTGTTAATAGACGCCGGAGAGCTCGTAATATCGCATCTCCCCACCAGGCGGATGATGCCTTTGCATAAAACGCCTCGGCGTTTCGCCATCCTCCCTCGGATCGTAATGCCCCTGGTACCGACAAAAAGGTCGCATTGCCTCCCCCAAGTGGGCCACTATCTGATTTTCGGAACTCATCTAAATAATTCTAAATAACCCGGCGCGCGCTTCATTCTTTCCCTTTTACTTTTCTTTTTTTCAGTATTTTCTTCTTATCGAGATGCTCAGCACGGTTCCTCGAAGGAAGGTCGGCCGCGTTAACGTCGGATGCGCTATTTCGGTTCGCGCCGTATCCGCTCGTAAAAGTCGCCCAAGGCGTGGGCATCCATCCTAATTAACAACCATGGAACCAGGTACGGGACCATCTGATACCACGCCGAGAGTATAATCCGCTCGTTACCAACACGAAGCCCACACGGACAAGCGCTCTTTACCGCCGTAAACCGTCTCTTCGGCTCCTCTCACAGTTCGGCCGCGATAGGCCTGGCGCCTTGGGCGGAGGAATAAGGGGCGACGGTACCCGACACTCGCCCCCTCCCCCTCGGGCCTCGCCCGATCCTCCTGCACCGTCAAGGGATTTACAATTCCGGGAATGTTCCCTTTTTCACGCTGATACGGGCCTCGTTCTTTTACGATTCGCGCGTCTGCGCATGCGCGCGCGTGTGTGTGTGCTGCGCACTCGTGTCTGCGCACGCGAGGGGCCTTTGATTGGAACGGCTCCCGGAATATACCGGGCGTAAAATATCGTCTTCATCAATATCGATTACGGGCCTGGACCGATTCCCTTCGCGCCGCGATCGTCCGAGGCAAAGTTGAGCATTGTGTCCGCGCCGAGTTGCGAAATGCCCGGGCATAAATACAGAGGCAGAGGACGATGAACATCGGCCGGCCGGCGGATGGAATCCGCGACTGTCATTGGTATCCGTAAATACGAGGATCGGCGCGTCTGGGTAAAATCACAAAGGCTACTGCCTACCGGTCGCAAAGTATCCGCGATGAGACGTAAACCTGGGTTTCTTTACTTTCGTGAAGCGACCGCGTTTGGGAATTATGGGAAGTGGATACGTAAACCGTGTACTTTGTTGAGGAGGATACGTCGTATTTTCTCCATCGACTTCTTTCCCCTCCCGGTTTGCTCGTACGTATTGTAGTCATTCTTTAAGACGGCAACGTGAACAATTATCATCGACGTTTCGTTTTGGATAATGTCACTCATACTCAGCTGTCGTAGTTTTGTAAGATCAACACATCGGCGCGCGAATAAATGACATTTACATTGAGGAAATGGGATCGTTTTTCGGTGAATGAATTTATATAACAACCGTCTGGGCGTAGTATCTCGTTCGTTGTAAAGTAGGAACTCTAAAAATTCAATCTCGAAGGCAAAGGCTCTCCTATCGGCTAAGTGAAATGGATGGAAGTAAGTACGTGTACACAGCGGTATCCTGGTGCAATCTACGCGGGTAAACTTGTCAGATCGTAATAAATTTTGGCGTTACCGTCCCGGTGATCCTGCCTGGCTTGATCGAGGGCGCGGAAATGATACGGAGTGCCACGTTGCCAGGCCGGTATTTCTCAAATCGTTTCCTCTAATTTATCGATTTACTTAATGCGCCGACTACTAAACGTCACCGTAAATTTGCCGTTGATACGACCAGGAATTCCTCGAATCGCGGCAAATTAAACACAATTTCGATCCGACAAATGCGCGATACGCTCTCCCATAAACAACATATCCGACTAGATACGAGCATACCTCCTAACTTCACCGTCCTCCTTCCGCTTTTAGCAAACGATCTTTCCAAACTCCCGGCGTACCTTTCTTCCGAGACTCGCGATGTCCGATTCGGACGAATAACGAGGTTTGCAAGAGTAACAACGGGATACGAAGCGGCTCCTTCGCACACGAGTCACCGCGATAAATTCGAAACGGTATTCGCGCGCGATGATGGCCGATCGTTCGACCGACCGCGGCGAAATAATGCGAAACGTAGTGCCGGTAAGTCGGTTATAAACAAAAGATACAAAGCAGCACGATTCCGCGAGGCGCATGGCTGCCGGCGATAGAAGCAGCCAGTTCCGCTTTATGATCCCATAAATATCTCAATAGGATCTTAAATTACCTCCCCGGCCGGAGTCTGTGCGACTCCCTCAACCGCTGGCTGGCTGCTGTTCCGCCACTGCCGTTGGCTGCCACCGCCTCTGGATATACATTTACCCGGCCGAGTTTTCGGTGGAGACGTTACCGTTATTTATGGCCTCGTTTATCAAGGTGGCACCCCTTTCCCCTATCGTTGCTTCGATGCAGACTATCCGCCACTGCGAAGCCAATCCCGAGATATATCGTTTCGATACCAATCCGGCTCTCTGGAGTGAAAGAGAGTTTCGAGGAGGCAGCCAGCTCCGTCTCCCCTGATCCCTTCTTTCAACTTTTCGCCCGGAGGCGCACCCCGAAACTTCCTCCGGTGATAAATGCTCGTGAAGAATCGCACCGGAGCGATAGCGGCAATTAGTGGTGCCTCGTTTGTCTCCTTGTCTGCTCCGAGGTTGATGAGCCTGCGGTCCGTACCCGATGCCCGTCATCCATTCCGGACCGAAGAAACCGCCGACTTGGAGCGTATGCTCTCAGCTCGTTGCACTTCGAACGAACGTGTACTGGATGTGGCTGGAAAAAAATGAGAGTGGTTATACAGCGTCTTTCTACCGGCCTCCGAGTCGGTGGGATATTCATATCGCACCGTAACTGGGTTGTTGTTGTCGCGCGACACTTTTATCCGACTCGTTTAGAAGGAAGCGTTAATCGGGAACGAGTGCCCTGGCTGTCTGATAAAAGAGATAAGTATAAATTAGGGACAGAAATAGGTAAGCGAATCTTAAGATGAAATCCGAGGAAGTTATTGTTTCTATAAATTCTCAAGTTTCCACGGCGATCATATTCGATGGGATGAATAATTTCAGAAATCGTCTTCCCTTCTTTGCGGTCGATCCTTGAGTCTCGATCGACCGCGGAGAAATCGCGATTTCTCCTCGTCTCGACGTGAAACTTTTCAGGCGATCGAGGCATCGTAAGCGGGGCAAAAGATATTTGCTCGATTGCCACAAAGACCCTCGTTTAGGAATCCACGCGAACTCGAACTCTCGCAAGATCGTCCAGACCGTATATTGGATGCGCCCGTAGGATTTGACGAAAAATCGTGGAATCGACGACTACGGAGTTACGAAAGTTCGGCGGGGGAATCACCAGCGGGTATACGGGTCCACCGCATGGCAGATCTCGTACCGTATCCACATTAACCTTTCATAGTGTTCACGTAGCGCTGAAAAAGGATCGTAGTTTTAGGTTTCCTTGTCGGAAGACAAATAGCGGTAGTCGACAGGGAGCGCAGCCCACTTTGTCCCCGACAGCGTGGCGAATAAACGCCCGATCACTTTACGAGGTAGACGGGGTAAGAGTGGAGCGGATAGCCCGAAAGAGAGGGAAGAAGGGGGGAGAGAGAGAGAGATAGGAACACCCTTTCTCAATTCGTACGTATCCACCTACACCCCGGAGGCCAACAATCCATTCTAGCCCCGCCAACACTATCCGACCCCCGATTCGTGAAGCGTGAGGGAGGACTTTGGGGATCTCGGCCAGGCAAAACCGCAGTGTTGATGTGAAAGCTGATAATCCCGTGCCTCGCCACTCTACCTGATTAATTTCTGTTTCGACGATGATTCGATTTATGGCAGCACCGACGTTTCCAACTTTCTCGCATTATCTCCTTCCTGTTTTGGATCTGCTCAAATCGCGACCTCCTTACGATCTTATCGCGCCGCGATCGAGTCTTATCGATAGCCCCCTTACCGGTTATGAAATTCGCGCCGATAACGCGACAGACGGTGGCTATCGGTAAGGACTCTTATTTTACCCTCGTCCCAAGGAACGGAAAATTACCTAAAGCTGTCAGTAACTCGATCCTTCGGATATAATGATCGGTTTGAAATGAATATAGCCTCAAAACTACCGTATCTTGATAATAACACGCGCTTAGAAAACCACTCCACATTTGCCCATAGATACTCTCGCGGTATCTATAACTTTCAGTATTTAATGTCACTTGTCCCAAGATACACTAATACAATAAAGAAAAATCATTCCATAAAGAACCTAATATACACATCAAGCCGAGGATTTCCTCCCACGGGCGTCATATAAACTCAAAGTGCTCCGTGCGAATGTTCAAATCTATGCGATATCTTAGGCTCAGCCGTGACTTCATCGTCGCAACTTCGAGCACCGACGGGCTATCAACTATCGTTTTCCAACAACGATAACTTCGACTAATCTAATTGAACCGAAGAAAAGGGAAGTTTCGGCGGTTTATCTCAGCGAATCTAGTCGAGGCTAAGGAAGGGCTCAAAGCGTCGAACCGTTGCGCTCGGCGTTAACGTAAACCGTCCTACGGCCGGAATAATGGAAGGACGCCAGCGAGGGCCGGAGGGACAAGACAGAGCCGCCGGCTGCTGGCAAAGACAAAGATAAATAAATGAAGGA
Organism: Ampulex compressa; assembly: GCA_038496175.1. Lineage (NCBI taxonomy): Eukaryota > Metazoa > Arthropoda > Insecta > Hymenoptera > Ampulicidae > Ampulex > Ampulex compressa. Next base: position 132,306 of record JBCFXI010000011.1, read on the forward strand.
AACGGCGTTCGCGCACAAAGGGAGGCAATATCCCCGTGCCTTTAGCCCCGTGCAGGACTCGCTGGCTGGATGGGGAGCTAATAGCGGTCGTGGTAAACAAGCCACTTCTACCACGGAAACATCGTGTGCCCCGCAGACTTTCCTCTTGTTCCACGGCGTTCTGCCCTTCCGCGCGTTCGATCCGCGCCACCCCCTTCCTCCTCCTGGACCGACGTCTTCCATGGCCCCTCCCAATCCGTCTTCCACGACCATTTCCGCTTGCCGGTCGACCTTCTCGCGCCTTCTTCCGGTCCGTCCTCGTCGATGAAGCTCGGATTTGTTTCACAGTTTACAACTTCGCAGAATCGTACAAAAGCTACCACCACCCTTTGTACGTTTTTTGTATTGCGCCATTTTTAGCAACGAATGGTAATGTTATTTCGTCCAACACATATTGTTTTGTGGAACTATGGAATAAGAGTATCGAAAGGGAGAGAGCGATCGATGAGGAATTTCTAGAAGAAATGTACTTAAAGGGACTAATAGATTATTATATTGCTCTATTGACAATTACTCTTTGTCGTTCTTTTTTAACACTCTAATTCCCAACACCGCCTCAAGCCGGACCACGCTTAATCGCATATAACGGTTAATACATCAACATCGATAGTCAACATTTGAATATAGATTTATTATCAGCAGCCTTCAATTATACGAGGAAAATATTTGCGTGACGATAAAAAATTTGAGAATTGGAGGGTTAAGATATAGGTAGTGCAGTTAAATATGTTAGGAATGTGGCCAGTAATTCTAGTGTTGAGGCGGATTACTAACCCCATGGAGCCGCGATGTAGATATCACGTGGTATATTATCCAGAGGTGATGGACGAGATTCGAAATACGGATCTTCTGTGTGGAAGTACAAATCTCTATTTCCTACACCGCCGTAACTCCTCTGAAGATCCAGACGAACACCCCCACGAAAGGGGCGGCTGAATGATCATCGCCAAGAACCGGTTTTGGCGTTTCTGCATTTCGTAGAATCGGAGAAGCTTCGACGTTACGATTAATACGTAGAAACGACTTCGAGGGTAAAAGGGAAGAGCACGATCGAGGTAGATTTACGAAGCAAACGACACCATTTATCGTGAACACTGCAATCGTTCAGAGCGACCAATATTGCCGTTTGAACGTCAAGATACCGTGTTGGAAATGTTGGATTTAATATGCGAATTTCATTACTTCACAACGACTCGCTATATTCTTTCATGTACATTCATGCATGTAATATTTAAATAAGGCGGTTAGAAGGATGCGCGGTGGGACAGTTTGTAAAGAATATCTTGTGATTAGAAAATTACAGTGCTTAAACGCAACTGACGAATTCTAACCAAGAGTACGATATGCCTCGTACGAAGAGTACGATAACCTGCTCCCGCACACCAAACAAGAGCCACGAGATCAAACGAGGCACACATCGCGCGCCATTGAAGGAGCTTCTGCCGAATAACTTCTCGCGTAATGAGCCGGTGGATTATCTATTTTTGCGCCGGCAGTATTTTCCTCCGTAAGTGTGACACTATCGTACGCCAATAAATCCTTCGATATTCGTTTCCGTCTTCGAGCCCCTATCTTCTCTCGCCCCGTCTTCCGCCCCATACGCGTTCACGCTCGGCTTATGTCGGCTGGATCATTGAACTGCAACTAAATAAGAGGCATATCGTTCGCGTGCTGGCTCGTAAATTGCGAGCCGAGGAAGATAACTGACGCGGGAACGTCGCCGGTATTATTTCTGCTGCGTACGACAGGCTCAATACGTCACTCACGTAGCTACTATGCCGCGTGCGGAACTTCTGTGCGCGAGATAACGTCGGCCGTTCGAGCGCGCGTCAAAATTTCGCGTCGAAAGTAAAGTAAGTGTACGAAGACCGTTAGCTGCGTGTAATTGACAGGTACGAAATACACGTAGCGCTGGCGGGCGGGTTGATTAGCTTGAAGCTGCGATCGGGGAGAAAATCCGAGGGCTCGATGAGGAAATGGAAGTTCTCCCGCGCGTAAATACGGTTAAATAACGCTAATAACCGTACTGCATCGTTCCGAGTATGAGGATAACGTTGACGATGGCTTTTTAAATCGGTCGATACAAATCGTTATAGTTGGTATAGAGAAAGCGTTGTGTTTAATTTCTTGATAGTAAAATTACTTGGAATATAGTTAGTGAAGTACTGAATATTGTGAATATATTACCTTGATATTGATAAGAAAAAATAAATATTCTTACTTGAATGATGTCAGTTATCTGCGGTATATAAAAAATGCGCCATGTAGTGTTATATTTATCCAAGCTTTAGCTACTTGTTTTACAAGGTATTTTATTTTGTCATTCTATTTTACAATGTCATCGACAAAAAATAACTGTCTTTTAAATTCGCTTGTTTTTGATGGCATTACTATTTTACAATGTCATCGACAAAAAATATCGTTCTTTTAAATCCGCTTGTTTTGGATGACATTACGTTGCCGCTGACAAAATGTCCGTCAGCGAATCATTGACGATTTCAACAGAACGTGAAGGAAAAATTGTTGAATAATAAAAATCCAGCCACTGCATGAAGAGGGATATATAATATGTACATGATCAAAGAGTCAATCTCTGTGTAGCACTTTCATATGCGAATTCTTTCGTGACCAACCCTACTACGCATCCGAACATTCCATTGTAGTTGGAGTCACGGATTCCAGGGCACTGTGGTCGGCTCGTTGTGGCCAGATCGCAAGTGTGGTCCCTGCTTAAATCAGATAAATCAGTTCGCAAGGGCGGAATTGTTTCCCCTTGTAGGTATACTCCATTCTTGCCATTCTGCTCGACCACCTCGTACATATTTCAGCCGCGATCAATTTTTTATCCACATAGACATTGCAAAACGGCTCTATCTTTATGTCACAGAATTTTTTAGGTTAAATTCTTTTTAGCTAAAAAACAGATTCTGTAAAGTCGGACAAGTACTTCGTAAAATACATGACAAGACGAAGAAGATAAAATCTGACATTATTTTGCAGTTTATCTAGAAGAATGGATATATACATAAAATTACAAAATTTTTAGCAAAAGGTATGTTAAGCACGCTCGCTCTGTTGCCTTAAATTAATTAAATAAACCAAAATGTAAAGGTATATACGTAGATATAAATTGTCCTTTTTGATGGTTTTGTTTTAATATCGGTACAGCTCGTTTCGTTAGGCCAACGGTACACCGAGTAACCAAGGACGATGAATATATCGCGAATGCAGAAAATTTCTATCGCCAAGAATAAAAAAGGGTCACTGGGAAAACAACATTCTTGCATTATACGCGCAATTAAGTACGTATCAAAGCAAATTTCAGCGATGCGCAACATGAAGCTCAGCAAGGCAATGCGGAGGAGCACTGGGTCTTTGTGGAATTATGTACACTCATTAGCACGTAATAAAACCTGACGCGCCTTGCACTATCCTTAACCCTTTGCGCAGCCGGACCACTTCTCCATGGCGAAATCCTTTCTATAACCCTCGGTATAATAATTCTGGGAGCAGATATGTACGAACACAACGCAAACACCGAGAATGTTTGCATTCGTGCCAAGCTTAAGCTAATCATCGGTCATCCAGTGTATATGGGTTTATCGTCCCCAAAGGGTCATGTTGTCTGCCACTCCTTGCTCCGTGGATAATTCAATCTATTTCAATACCGACACTGATGCAAACATTAGTAAACCTTACGAATAAATACAGTACTGCCTAGATTTTCCTAAGCGGAGTTCGACACGCAATTCAAGATCGACGATCGAGAGGAAGGCAAATATAGCACGATTAATACCAAATACCATTAATGGATGAATAGAAAAGTTTGTACCGGTATTTACGGTATTCTTCCTGCCTACATAACTAGTTTAAAGACACGGTCCATCGGAAAGACAGCGTGTTGACTGCACCGACATTCGAGGATACTCGTCTCTGCCTACAGGTACTGTCTTTTATTTATTTCATTCCGCTTCCACGGTAATCGGCTGGAAGCGAGCGCCGTACTAATCGGTGATTAGAAAAGTTACCAGCAATACTGGCTACATTATTTCTATCGAAGGAGGTGGTTAAACGACGTTGTCGGCTTAGTGGAACGACCCTAATGCTAATTGGCCGCCGAGGATATTTATCAGTGCCCACCAGCGCTTTCTTCGGTTCATATTCATCGACTTCCGTAGCGGTCGGCGGTTTAATAAATTCGAAACCCGTCGTGCTTTCCTGTGGCACGATACGCGCTGGACATAAATGGTAAATAGAAAGGGGCAATCCTTAAAGGAAGTCGCTAAGTCTTGCGCCACGGTGAGGTTTTCTGACATTATCGAGATTGAGGGTGCCAACGGTGGAGGTCGCCGGGTTGGAGGGCGAGAACTGAGTGATTTAGTGGGGTGGCTACTCGACGACTGACCGAGATAACCTGCCTGTCCACGGAACAACCCCATTTGTCCAATGTCTTCCGCTACAAAACTGCTCGGTACCCTCCGGGTTCGCGTCCTTTTGAATAATGATCGCGCTTTGTCAGCTAACGGTCTGCTGATAATGCCGGATATGTTGGATGTACGAAAGAAGGCGCCGGTGAAATTTCCCGTTTTAGCAGAATAGCCGAGAATAAGTGTGACGTCGTCGAGGATGGAAAAAAAGGGGACAAACATAGACGGTTAGGTTTTTTCCAAAATGCTTTCGAAACTCTTCCAACCTTTTGCATGTACTATACTCTGTGATTTTGTTTGATTACGCGGTTCTTTGTATTTTTGGGTAAAACTAATGCATCTAAATTATCTATAATACATTGTTAAGTGTATTTCCAAAGTGCACAGTGCGTGTTGTAATTCGAGTGGTTTCGAAAAACTGATGATGCTTCCAAACGTAACTCGGTACGTATATTTCACTACCATTGACGCAGAAAGGTTCCATCGTGCGATACTTCCAGCGACGTACGAATGCCATTTTGTCCGATTCGATTTGTCCCATTCTACTTGAATGTCTGTGGATCTTTCGGAGTATCGATGACACGACCTCTCAAATAAGGCTTCTGTTACATACACCCTCTCGATTCGTGCCTTCGGACGAGGGCAAGAATTTCTTCTTTTTCAGCTTTCAACATGCCTCCGGTAATGTATTCCTTTCCACCAATATTAATGTCGCCGCAAGACGACGCTGATATTAAGTCCTTACAAACTTACAAAATTTCCTTCAAAGAACGTTCAAACATCGTAAGCTCAGCATCGAAAATCGGCGTATCATCGGCACCTTGGCCGGTGCCAATTCGATGAAATTAATGCGTTGACCGATACACGAGTCATCGTCGGTTGCAAGCGTGACGATTCGAAGAATTCCAGCGTGAAGATTACAAAGCAGAAACGGCCAGAGGTGACGAGTACGATACGTACCTGAACCTGTGCAATATTTTAGAGTCCGCACACGGTCGGTTTTAATCACAGTCCTGATGTGCGCCACGATAAAACCAAGAGGAAGCCCGGGGCGGTGGCGTGACAGACGTCGAAGCTTACGCTTGCACACCTTTAAGGATACACGCTGAACGGAAGTCACGTTGTCGCGGTGCAACGGTGCAGGGGAGCTCGGGTCGGATCGTGGAACGTGCAGCAACCACGAAGGAGTAACCTCCTTGCACCGTGGAAAGGTCCTCGAGGACCCTCGATGACATACGAACTACATCGATGCGGTGCGGACGGAGTCAGGACCAAGTGGAAAGATGAAATTCAACGGTCAGAGGGGAATGGAGGAGCGAAGCCTTCTGAGAGCCGGCTCCAGCGGCTGCGAGGAAGGAGAAGGACGAGCACGAAGAAGGGGGAGATCCGGAGGGAGGAAGAAAGGGAGACGGGGAGACAGGGCGGGAGAGAAAGAGAGAGAGTGAGTGTAAGAGAGGGAGAGGGAGGGAAAGAGAAAGAGAGAGCGAGAAAGGGCGGGCAGACGAGCGAGGTGGGCCGTGGATTTATATCCCGGTCAGCCACTTTGAGCCATCAGCGGCTCGTTTGAAGTTCGGCCGCGGCCGCGCAGACGTTATAAAGACAAACTATGCCTACGGCACCGTCATGCCCCACCACTTCATACCATAATTCTTCAGGCCGATCCCCGAAACGGCCACTCGATCTCGACCCACGGAGGAGAGACGTACTCCCTCCCGTGTTCGGTACGTACACAAGTTCGTCTACCCGTGTAAGCCGGCCCGGCTCTCTCTCGCTCTTAGGGTGTCTCTTTCGCTCCCATTCAACGGTCTCCGGCCCGCTTCCTTTACGGTTAGTGCCCGAGGGTAATAAAGATGGTTCTGCTTATGTACAACCGGCAACCGGAGGCGGAGCCAGGCTGCCCTCTGTGGGCAGGACTAACGCAAATGACTCTTCCATGCAAGATGGCGTAGGCATACACCAGCACCACGTTCCTGCCGCCGCGAGGTGCTTTTATATTTAGCATGCGATGTACAGCCCGTGTGCCGAATGCACCGCGTGCAGTCGGCCGTCCGACCTTAGCCTGACTCGCCCGACTGGCCGCGCAAGTCGCACTGCCCAGCGCCCTGGTCGCCTCTGGGACACCCGCTGCTCGACCGACGGATGAAGCTTCAGGGAACAGGGGATATTGGGAAATGTACTCTTCGTCGCTGACCAGGAGAACGGGAAAGCGTATTTAATTAGGCGAATTGGAAAGCGTGGACTTCGTCTTAGAGGCAGTTTTGGCCTAAGCGTATTATTTGCTGATATGCTTGGACGTATTAACCCATTAACAGTTTATCCCTGGACGGGCAGAGCATCAAGTAGGGAACAGCTTATCGCATGATAGATACGGCGTCATAACGGTTCAACTTCATCCGAGAAAGTTATATAAAATACGTAATTTTTTAGATTTTTTATTACATGCTTTTTTTGGACCAGAATTCGTTATTTTATCACACTGTGAAAGGGTTAATCGTGAAGGTTCTGCTACTTTGTAAGGTTTGACTTCGAGGAGGTAAGAGTTGGGACTTGGTGAACGTCAGAGGTACAGGTGCAAGTGTGCCTAGTCGAAGGATCCTTTTTCTTGTCGGCTGACAGTAGTAGTTTTTTTTGCGTCTACCTCGATGTGCATTTTCACGTCGACGGATTACGATGACTGCATCCTGAGATACGTAAGGAATTTGAGTTTTGGATCTTTTTTGGATTACGGACCAGAAACACTATTGGGAAGATATTAAAAAGGTTGTATCATTAATAAGTTTAGCAGTTGCCTCAGCGATTAAGGGAGTATGTCAATATCATGCATCAGGCCATTGGAAAATTTCGTGGAGGCCATTGGTACTAGCAAAGCTTCGATTTTTGCTTGAAGAATTGCAAAGTCATTAGTTCTTATGAATCATGGCGTTCGGAAGATACAAGTGGAATAATGAAAGCGTGTTTGTTACGACTTGAAGAACTGAAAAGTCATTGCGAGTTATTAATGGATATGTTTAAGAGCAACGAGTAAAGTAGCAACCGTAAAATGTTATTAATTGAAAGGATGAGAAGCTACAAGTAGGAAACTCATACATCAGATTGCTACTTACCTACATCTTTATAACAACGATTAAAACATACATTGAACGTTTATATTCCTTTTGCGAAGGGCCAAGAATGTAAATCCCCTTCATGCAAAGCAGATGAAGACACTTCATCGAAGAGTAAATCTGTTTCCGTAGAATAAAAATTTAATAACAAGTGCATACTGCACATATAACAAACACAATAATAAGCGCGTAAAAATCCTCGTATATTTGTATTGGCGCACTTCAGAACGCTTCTCGAAACATATTGGATCTTTAAAATCCTCAGATTTTTATCGCAAATATCGCGAATGATTCTCTTGAATTGTAAAATGTTGAAATCAATACAATCCATTGGATTTGCGGTTAGAGGGATAATGGCAAGGACGATTCTTCAAGAGAGACACGATGGTTTCTCGTGCTTCGAAGAAACGCTCCTTGTCACAGGGCGGCCGCTGAACGTTTTTCTGAAGGATAGCTGATATTCGAACGAGCTAGGGACTCGCATTCCAAGTGCGGGACAAGCGTGTCTCGAATCACTCGCCGTGATTTCTCGATGGCGGAAAGAACGTCGCGTCGATCAGTGGCGGCAAGGGGCCGGGTAAAGTCGGTGGAAGAAGTTTCTAGTTGCTAATGACGTTAAAGGATACTCGTCTGTTTCATCGAAATCCTTTTAAATCTGATTGATTTCACTCATCGGCTTCGATAACAAAAGGACGACATACTGGTAAGACGATGGGAATAATTTACCAAAGAGAATACAAGTCTTAAAATTATTATTTAGCGAAACTTAGCATGGAAACTTTAATAATGTTCGATTAAGCGGAATAAAAAAAATGTCAATCCATTTTTTTGATATTCATCTGGCTCTTCGTAATTTCAACGTCTGGTCAACTCTCGTTGTCTTGCGAGCGTAAATTGAGACAAGCTTGAAACTCCGAGAAACTGGTGTATTATAAATGTTATATTTTAACGGGAATGAATTTTTGGACCTTTGGGACTAATGTCTAATTTAACTTTGAAACTAACATGTTCAATAATATTTTAATAATTGTTTATGATTTACCTATGATATTTCTTACTTATAATTTGATTTTCCATACGATATTCGTAATATAATGTATGATACATAGAATACTCACTTTAACCCTTGAACATCCAAAAGAACTTAAGAAGTAAGGACTATATCATAGGATGGTGATGCGTGTTTCGTTTCTAAAGCGAATGTTAATCAGTTGAAATCCTCAACGCGAAATTTCGAATCGCGATTGCCTGTTGGGCGAGAAATCTCTTGTTTCGCTTATAGTTTCTCGCTGGTCCAGCATCCACCCGTTGTATCCGTAAGTCTCCCCTGGCTACCTAGCTATTCTTGGTTTCCGCCGGGCGCATTGTATCAACGTTGTACCGGAGAGGAGTCTGGAGCCCGTGGAGTCAGGACGAGAGAAAGAGAGGCGGCGGAGTAGCGTAGGAAGGCCAAGACAGTTTTATAGAGACGAATTCTCGTCGTAAAAACGTCAGGGCCACCTCCGCAACTCCTGCCTGTCTTCGCGAAAGCGTTACGAGAGCCGGAGGATTCACAAGTTACCCTGTTACCTTTCCTGCTCGTGTCTTACCGCGGCAGACACACGAGTCTCCTGGTTCCAGTCCCTGCAAGTCAAAGGAAATAGTTCGCAATTCCAAAGGTATTAAGCCGCGTGTTTTCTCGGACGTTGTCCTACCGCATTGTGGGATTAAAGAATTTAGGCCGCCCGAAAATTCCTCAGAGACGCCTCCGCAAGCGTTGTTGTGCCTCTGAATATTAACACTAAACCTACCAGCCAATTTATGGGTATATTTATGTATGGTAGGTACATCCTTTAAAAAAAAGGGTGTTGAGAAAAGATGTTAATACGTCGATAGAATGATTCACACTCTGCGGTAAAATCATGGGAAATCTCAAAAAATGTCCTCTTACAACGTACAGTAATTTTTCTAAGAAACGAGTGAGCGTCATTTTTACCGCTTCGGTAGGTCTAGTTTCAATTTCAGAAAAGAAAGATAACTGGATTATGGTTGGAAGTTAGCATAGGATACAAGTATGCCAATACACCAAATAAATTGCATTTTCCAACACGTAGATCATAATATCTTAAACAATATGTTTACAATCTTCATTTCTGTTTATTGACCGTGGGTCCCTGACAAAGCTTCCTGATCCTGACGTACCTAAACCACGACTTCAATTTGAACTTGGTGTCTAACAAATGACCTTCGACGGGTATTACAGCTTCATATTACAAAGTACCTTAAATTTACTTATAGTACCAAGCTACATATTTCAACCAGTTTAAAGGTAAATCATCTACATATCGATATTCTTACTTGATACGTTTTAATTATTTCCTCCCATGACGGTAATTAATTATACATCTACATCGTCATAGGCAAAACAATTAAATACATAGAGCAAAAATATCTTCTGAGAGAACCATTAAATCCTCTTTCACGCATGTCGCGTAAACCCCCCACGGTTTCGCTAGCTCACCGCGACACGAGACTGCGCTTATGACAGCAGCCTAGTCGCGACTTTAACGTATCGACCGACGGGGTCGTCCTCCGTGCCAAGAGTGTGTCGTAGTCCCACATGGTTGCCCGGAACACGCGTCTTCGGGGCTCGAACATCCACTATAAACGCATTAAAAATAATTGATCGTCGATGCTGGGCGCATGCCTGCGATTCCTCGCGGGCGAGCAAAGGGCCGGGCCCGGCGTGCTAAATTAATTCCAATCGTTTCATTACGAAACGCGACGGGACGCGCCCCCTGGAGGGGCAGGGGAGGGCACCGGAGGCGGGGCGGTTCAGGATGCGCGAGAAAAATTGCGAAGGGGCATCGCTTTTAAATGTTAACAACTGGAGAATTCCAACGGGGACGCGGCCCTTTGATATCGTGGCGGTGGGGCCGGGGGACATGGCCGGGTTTAAGACACATGCCTGCTTGCTAAGTAGCGGCTTCTGCCGGCGCGTCTACGCGTCCGCGGCCTCCGAGCGCCTCGTCTCTCGCATTGCCGAAGACGACGAAGACAACGACGAGGACTGATGTCGGTCCGCTTTGCCGTGGGCCACGGCTCTTCGTCTACGTCGCCGGAGGATTGATGGCCCTCGTGGTACGTGCTCGTCCTCTCTCCCCTGGCCGCTGCCAGCCGGAACCGCGGTCATTTGAAGATCTTACATTTATGGAATATCTTGAAATCTCCGTTTCGCCGGCCAGGACAGCCGGCAATCGGGCGATTGTCCGTGCCGGGCCGCGATCCAATGCCTGGCCACTACCTTTGGTCCGCTTCGATGTCCGACTGTGCCTTGCTGAGCGCTGAATATTGATCCCACCGTTTAGGGCGATAATCGTCGGCAGACTCGCGCTTTTTCGACAACGGTTTTCGCGTCCCGAGGTGGTCGAGAATACATATTGCATGTTGGACATGACAGGAATACTGGTGTAGGTAGTAAGAAGTGGTTGGCTGATTGGCCAGAGTGGACGATTGGGATAGATAGGTTTTATTTGTCGGTATAAAAACATATTAGTAGAGTGGAAAGCTGGAGCGTTTGTGTTTTTGGGAGTTTTTGGACATGAAAGGTATACTTTACAGATGCGGTTAATGAAAAATGGATGAGTATTATGAATGGCTGATCGGTAGAATATCTTAGAATGCTTGAGAAGTATTGAAAGATCCGTTTGCGGTTAAAATAGTTGGATTGGTATTTGTGTAAAATTCTGGATTTGAGATGAAAGCAGAACTCGGTATTTCTGAGGATCCAAAGAAGATGGTCGAAAAAAGGATGACGCATTTCCGCGGATGTTTTGGTATTTCTGAATTATTGGTTATAAGGAACAACGTATATCGTAGATATAAGAGTAAAAGTAAATAAGTGTATGAAAATTAAATAAAGATTCGAAGCATGAAGCTCTGCTCGTATAAAATCTGTACTTTAGCATTGTTTAAAGTTGTCGCCGGTTGTGTGTGTAATTTACAATGCTCCCCTTTCTGCAACTATCTAGTTATTTCATGAATTATGGTTGGCAACTGTAATTTACACTGCGGAGGTGGAAAAGGCTATAACCGAAACAGCATATGATTAACGGGGTCTTCAAGGCGCTCGTAAAAAGACGCGATTACCGATTGTATTTATAAACGTGAAAGCGGATTTACACAATCACGATTTTCCATAAATCAGGCGTAGTACGGTAAACAGCTGAGCAATGAGATTTGGTCGTTGACGCTTCTCACTTCGTTTAAGTTATGTCAGCCAGCTGCAAGACTGCGTATCCAACGTCACGAACCAACTGCTTTCTAAACACGAGGATAAATCACTTAAAAGTCCGAGGATGTGGATTTATGAGGCCCAGATGCAGGGAGACTCAATAAACGTCTGGGGCTAATATCGGGATGCTAAGAATCGTTTTAGTAACGTTCGATAATTAACGAATGCGAGCAAACTTCATGGCGGTACGTTTTGCCTCGGCGTACAGTAATTCCCACTGAGCTGGAAATAAATATCCTCGTGGGCGTTCAGCACTTCATTGGAATTAATAGGAATTGGCGAGCAGAAATTACTTTTGTTAACCCAACGTAAATTAATTCGAATACGTTGCAATAATAAATAATCTCCTTCTTTGATAAATAAATGTACGGAAGAGCTTTGTATTATCCCCTTTGCTCTTTATCAATTCGTATTACTGTTTTGAAATATTTTATCGCCCTGATTGCTTATAGAATATTAATGGGGATTATTTCGGTTTGGCCGGTTTTAACGATCCAATGAAATTTATCGCCTTTTCTACGACCATCGGGATTATATCAGTAAAATTTAAACGGCACCTGATCTATCGGATACCGTTGGTACAGTAAAATACGTGAATACCCAGCTTTAAATGTGTTTCTGTTTTCTTCACGATACTTTTACAAAACATTCTTGGTGTTCTAATTTCTTGTTTTGTTAAAATGACATTATACTCCTGTGAACGTAAAATAAATCTGAGGGTTATTTATCAAAATATTGGGCCTGGGAAAAAGTTCCTGGGGTGTTTTTAGTAAAATTAAATTGGTTTTCTTATAGTCTGAATATACGCTCCAGTATTATCGTCAATGCTTCGGGACTATTCGTATATTTTGGGCGATTCGTGTTTCCTGAGTTATTTGCAATTGACGCCGTCTATCGGGAAAAACGCCACAAACTTTTTCCCAGACCCAATATATCTACAAGATTGGTGACGTTCAGACGTATCTACATAATACCTCTCTCCCTGACACTGATCGTGACAAGACTCCGTCATGTGCATCGACGTGTCCTGCGAAAATTGCATCGCGTTTGGTTCGGTTAACGCTGCCCAGATTCCAGCAAAAACTTCGATTAAGCCCGCGGAATAAATTAACGAATGCCTCAACTTCCGTTTCCCCTTTTTTCCACGATCTCAAAGTGACGCATCGGCTCCGCTCCTTCGAAACCAGGCCGCCTTATTTACGGTACCGGCGTGGCCAATCCTTTGTCTCAAAACTCAATGGCGCACGACCAACGCACTTGACCGTGTCCCCTCACGTTCCCCGGTGCAACTTACAAACATTTCCCTTGCACCGTTGACACGTTTTCGTTCGCATGGGAGAAAGAAGGAGGGCTAAGAAGAAAAAAAAAAGGGAAAAAAAGAGAAAGAACGCCGTAAATCATTCGACATTTCCGCCCTTTCCTAACGTGGTACGAGGTGGCCCCACCTACCCGGCATCTCCACCTCAACGCCCATTCTCATAGTACGTAATAGAGAGTGCGGGCTCCCTACGTTGGATCTGACAAGCTTTTTCTGGTACAATAAAAGTCAGAAAGAGGCAATCTATTACCTTCCCCTTACTGCCTATCCCGGACGAGGAGGGCCGACTGCACCGGCGTTTCGAGCCGGTCGGCGCCCTTTGATCCGCTCTGCCTCCCGTCCGGCTACTGGAATTTTCTATTTACTATTTAAGACCACTACTTATTGCCGTCTCTCGTCTCTCGTTAATTTATATACGTATATATACGACGACGGACTACGTGGGCTCCTCCTCTCCGCCCCTTCTTCCGACGACTCGGACGTGGTATAGGCGACGCGAGTGCGTAAATACGTCAAGCTTTTGTTGCTAGCGCGCAGGACTACGTGACGAAGTTGCCTAATGGTTTCATTATGCCCGCTCGGTGCGTTCGGCCTTCTTTGCCTCCCGGCGCATCCCCGTGCATCGCAACCCCGACGATCGGATGAAGCCGTTAAGCGATGAACGCGACCTTCTTGCGCCATCTCCAAGACACCGGAAGGTTACTCGAGGCTTAATTCGTGGCCAACGCGTTATTCCGTCCGCGTGACTCCAGTAATTGGACCCTGGATCGTCGGATAAAGATATTCTTATTTGTAGGATATATTCGTGCTATTATTAATACTTTATCCGCCAAAGTACTCTCCACGGTGTGTTTTCTACTTCGGGCAAGTCTGAGCGATGCATTTTGAAATTGGTCCAAAAACAAATCGTTTTATCGCGATTCAACGAAACACGGTATCCATTCGTGCTCGTTCCTATCAGAAGTATCAATAATAACGGAAGTCAATGCCGAAAATAAAAAAGTCTGTCGGTAAACTTTTGGCTCTATATTTCCTAAAGGAAAGTATCCTGAAGTATATATCGCAGCAATTTTTACATTCTGAACTAAAGAGACGGAACCTCCGCGGCTAAAATCTCCCATCGAACGAGGAAAAAAGTACTTATATCCGGCACGACGGTATCTCCTTAATCTCGATGACGGTAAATCAGTCACCGCCAGTCGCCACGGGGGAGGGCACGTATTTCGAGCGAACGCGCTCAGTACCAAACGTGAGAACTCGGTGCGACAAAAGCTCCGCTCTGCGGCACGAAAAAAGCGGTGAGTCGCGAAAATGTATCCAGACTCCGCGATAGGGATCGATCCTGGAAACGAAGGAATTCAAAATTAGAAGTAGATTCCACGGGCGAATGCGCGACGGTCGTAACTCCATCCGGGCAACGACCGGCTACGTCGGGGATGAGCTCGTACCTCGAGCGCGGGCCTGTGGATGCGCCAAAGGGAGAGAGAGAGAGAGAGAGAGAGAGGCACCAAAACGAAAAGAATCCAAGCCGCTCTGTAAAACTGAGGCCGTAGATCTCGCGGCGCCGTTGATGTGACACGCCGGTCTACCGCGTCCCTCCAACCCTTTTTCTTCGGCTCGCTGCTGCCGGCTTCGATACCCGTCCGTCACGAGCCGTCATTAAGCCCCGACCAGATTCCTATCTGAACGGACAGCTGAGCCTCGATCTGGACGAACCGAGAGAGCGTCGGCTCCCGCTGACTGCGGGCATTAAAGCTGCCGACGGAAGACCAGGGTCAAGGCTTCGACAACCCCTCAACCGTCCGTTAGGAACCTATCGATCAGTGTCGCTGCCCCCTCCCCCTCCCCAACGTCCTACCCTCCAGCTAACTACTGCCGCGGTTAGATTTGCGGAAAGCCAGTCAGTAGGATCGCTGAATTTCAACGATCCTGCCCGGCAAACGTAATTAGCCTATGTTCGTATATTCGAGTCTTACTTTTCCGCAGGGAACGACGTTTCAACTTTGGTAGAATACACGTCGATCGTATGTGCAGGGGAAGAGCTGGGTTTGCGCGTCTTATGAGATCTCTTTGATCTTGGGGTAGGTGGGCGTGATGGTTGTCGCTGGTGTGAGATGGATGTCTGACGGGAGCTCTGTAAAATGATTCCTCCTACGTTATCGACGTCAACTTTGGTGTTTTCTAAGTGACGCGTCTGCTTCTGGAGATTAGTTGAGCAGCTTACGATAATGAGAGCTTTCACCATTTTTATCTGTAATACATATTGAATGAGAAGACCTTCGTAAAGTATTCGACTTTATCGGTGACGCCTGGCTTCAGTGCATTTACCCTTATCGGTTATTTGCATGCATCACTTGTGGCTTGTCTACGTAATTGGGCGCAGGCTTGCGGTGTAAACTTTCGGTCGGTATTACGGTGAAACATAAGTTTCGTCTTTGTGGCTCTGGCTCTTGCATAATTTGCTGGACTCCGTTTCGGGGCTGATCAATGACAGTGTTCTGTGAGACACTTACGCGTGCCATCGTGGCACTTCGCGAACGGAAATAGCTCCGCGCTGTAAAGAACATAAATGCAAGGTGCTTTTGGAAGGGTTTGTTGAACTTTGTGAATATATATTCCGGGATGTTGGTTCAGACAAAACAGCTATGTTAACCTAGCTCGGACATGGAAAGGGAATTCTGGATATTCGAACGAAAAGAGGATGCATCGCGAACAAAGGTGCTTGTGTGAAGTAGAAAAATCTCAGCAAGAAGGAAAAAAAACTATTTGCAGCTACATCACGGCTTTGAATAACGTATGCTAGCGCTCTCGACCCAGAGCGTGACGCGTTTTTGTATACCAGTTTACTTTAAGGTAAACTCTACAATGATTGTCCACTCCGTATACAGATAGTGCAATAAATCGGTTCTTTTTCAACGCCATAAATCCTTTTTTCATACACCAATATTCTTACGCGGTTTACGTTTTCTACCTGCTTAAAACTAGCATTGACCCGTACTTTTTAAAGAATAGTATTATATCCTCTAAAACAGAAATCAATATAACATTAAACTTACCAAAGAGGCCACAATGACCGGTCACTCCTTTCTTAGAAAAATTACTGTACTTCGTAACACAGCACTTTTTGAGATTTTCCATAATTATACCGCAGAGGGTGAACCATTTTATTGATTTATCGATATCCCTTCTTAATACTCTTTTTCTTTAAGGATATACGTGATATACATAAATATATCCACGAAGGTTTAGTGTTAAATAAGTTCGCCAAGTTCTAAAGCCACATCACGATATTGGAATATTCCTGAGTCCCATTGTAGGAAGCGATATTATCGACGCGAAGAGTAGAAAAGTCCCGCTCCAGGTCCGTGCATACGGTACAACCAAGCTTCGAGCGGGTGCAACATCGCGCATGTCTCAAAGCCGATTCCGCCACGTGCGAAAAAGCGGCAGGAGGAAACGCCTCGACGGTGGATACGTCCGATAAAAGGTACCGCGGGCGAAAGTCCCGATAGTCGCGGCGGAAAAATAGTCTCGGCGAGATAAGGGCGCCCCGGGAAAAAGGGCGTTCCCCCTCGAGATAAACTCGGCAACTTCATTTCGACGGTCGCCGCTAATCTCGCGGCGACGTATCGCCGCGGACCGATCGATCACCGGGCCATTACGCTTCCCGATTTGCCGGCGGCGCAATAAATTATTACTCTCGATAAATCGGTAAAGAGTAACGGCACCTGGCCCCCTCGACGAGGTGTCAGCCCGCGGTCGTGCCTCTTACGGATTCAGCGCTCGGTTTGCCGCGCCAATTTGCACTCGAGATACTCCTGCCCGCGTCTACCTGTGTCTGAGGATTAACTCTCGACGTTTATCCCCGAATGCATTCTTCAGCCGACATGACGATCGCGAAGGTTCGTCGAACGACCTCGTGTCTCGCGCGGATGCTTCGTTTACAGCGCTCGAAAGGAATATGCGTGCAGAATGAATTTAGCATTCTTGCCTCTCCGTGCTTTTTCACGGGAATATTGTTTGGGTATATCGCATCGTAAGAAGAAAACGTGGTTTCTGGTGGAGAGCAGAGAGGCGATTTGACCAATACGATTCTTGTTAGTCGATTGGATCATAAGGAGAGAGAGGCGTAAGCGACGTGATTTAATATCACGTTTAACATTAAATCTACCAGTCACTTTCTGGGCATATTTATGTATGTTACGTATATGCTTAAAGATAATGGGTATTAAGAAGAGTCGTTAGTAGATAGATAGAATGATTCACATTCTGCGGTGGAATCATGAAAAATCACAAAAAATGTCCTCTGACAAAGTGCGGCAACAAGAAACTCACTGATCGATTATTTTGACCGCTTCGATAGGTTTAGTGTTAATGATCAGTGCCATATTCATGGATCTTGATATCTATCATACTCGTATCAATATAATCGATGAAATAATCTTAACTTATATCTCACGTCGCACGTTATTCGTTAGATACATCGACGATATCGAGGGATTGGTAAGCCAATTCGAAATTCTAAAAATACTTGAATTCTTGAATGAATTTCTTGAATACTGCTCATCAAGACCGCAGCTACAGTTACAATACAATATATCGAGCAAGAAAAATAAGAGCATCGCCTCTTCATCGTACTACCAAGCACGGTCGCAAGAGGTGAACCACAAAGTATCCAATCTACCCCTCGCTTTTACACAACATCCGAAAGAATCTTCATCCTTCTGCTTATCACTCTACTTCACAATGGATAAGCAAAAAAGATAATGCTGCTCGTCAAGATAACAACAACAGTTATAACGAAATTCTAAAAAATCTCAAAGACACGAGTATTCGCGCATCTATCAGCGCCGAATGTTATTCGCGGAGCTTTGAAACGATCAGCGTGCACTCGAGCCGCCTCGAGTCCATCACTGTGCCGGCAGTCCGGCGAGTGCTGCTAATGACGAGGCGTTAATTTAGCCGCGGGAAGAAGAAAGCATCCGCGGCCTGGCACGGTCATCCCGTCGCTCACCGTCGTGTATTATGGAAGCCTATGCATCAAAGTGATGAATGATGTCCCGTGGCCGGGCGGCGGACGAAAGGAGGATGGAAAGGAAAGGAAAGGGGGGGCATTTGCACGCGATACGTGGATCAGGTCGATCCTTCAACGCCGTTCGACTAAAAAGCTCTCGTTTATTACCGCCCTGCGCACCGGCTATCCGTGGCCGCATCCAGGTTCCTCGCCTACATTTAAAATTCTCCCGAAGTACCTCGCGTAACGTACGGCCACGGAGCTCGGCCCCCGCGACTGCGGATACTTTAGAAATTACATCCGGCATCTGTGCGCCGTACGGACGCCGGTGAGCATCGCCGTAATAACACGGTGCGGCTAATTGCACGTAGGTTAAATAACACGTTCGCGGCGCGATTTGATATGCATTATGGTATCGTTATTTACAGGCGGGCAGAAGGGACCGGCTAGGGCGATTTT
Organism: Ampulex compressa; assembly: GCA_038496175.1. Lineage (NCBI taxonomy): Eukaryota > Metazoa > Arthropoda > Insecta > Hymenoptera > Ampulicidae > Ampulex > Ampulex compressa. Next base: position 150,940 of record JBCFXI010000011.1, read on the forward strand.
CGCCGAGGCTCGGAAGTTTGAACAGCGGTTATGAACTTCGTGCGCGTTCCGAGCGAAATTTTTGTCGTATATTTTGGGGTAATTAAGCGTAGAGGGCTCGTGTTTAAGGTGGAGCGTAAACCGCCGGAGATTAAGGTATAAAATATATGGTGGAAAGAGCCTTGAAGGTCTCAGGCGATATTTATGCCCGTGACATTAATCTCAACGCGAAATTGGGATACTCTATGAAACGTACTAACTTAAGCTTCCCCGCTCGAAAATGATTGCTTCATTTTTCGCGGTTCGCCACTAGAGCCATTAAGTCTAGAAGTCTTTGTTTAAGGTGCGTTGGAACCAGCGTGTCTGGTGCCGCTATATGTACGTATCGTATAAAAAGTTGAGCTGGCGGATGGTATCTGACATCGTAAATGAATCTTCTGACAGGGACGTGTACCCAGGTTATCAGTGACATCGCAAATTTGACACTTTTTCAGAACAAATAGACGTGCGACGGGGGAAAATTGGTCGCGCGTTAAATCGACGGGCAAGAATAGAGATTTCTGGATGGATATTTGCAAGGAGAGCGGGTGAAAGAGAGGGAGGGAGGTGAAGCGCGATTACGTTCCATAAAAGCTCTGTAAACGCGGTTAGATTTATATTTTCTCGTTTCAGCTGATACAACGGGTAGTTTGTCGTGTCAAGCGAGCTGTGTACAAAGAGATAAACGTTATATAAGTAACGTGAATCACGATGCCGATCGTCGGCGCAGCCGTTGCGCAATAAAGCGTTATTAATAATTCTCCATGATAAATTCGCGGGTGATAAAAGTTTAATATCGTCGTAACACGTTCGAGCTGTTTTTTTTTTCTAATCGCGGCAGAAGTCGTAACGATGGAATTCTGGAAATAAATTAACAGGACAATGATCGATCTACCGGCGATACTCGAGCATCGTACTCTGGGGGAGGGAGAGGGAGGGGAGGATGATGTAAGAGATCGTTTATTTAACTGTCCAGATGATCGTAAAAAATAGATCCGAGAGTCAGCGTGTTATCAGTAATATCGCACGATGTTATCGACAGCTAACCCAAGTGGTTTCACCGGCGGTAGGTGATTAGATGAACAGATAAGGATGAACGGAGCATCAACAGTCAGAAGGACCGACACTGTGGAACAAACGTCCAGCGTTTAGGAATCTAAAAAGTTTGTACCAACATTTTCGTCGACGAACAATGTCAATCCTTCGATCGACGTAGCATCAAGAATTTTCTCGAAGACTTTCTCATTTTTCAAATGTGCCATTCAGACGTCGAATTCGCGTGTATCTTTTACGACCATTTATAATCGAGAGTAAACAGTGCTTGGCACTTGTTTGGGATCTTGGAAGAAGTGCGAGGTATTCGAGAGAATTTCTATGAATTTCACTGAGAGCATTACTAATCAATTTTTTAATTTAAATTCCCATGTGTAATACTTGTCCTGATTACATTTTAAACCCATTCGTCAAGAAGAGTCAGGACGGTATATCGTAACTGATTATGCCTTTGGTCTTATGATCTTACGTTGGCATATCACTCATGCGAGATTTTATTACCATGCAAACTAATGAGTGAGAAGGTATCCTTGGGCATTTCGCGCACGCATCGCTCAGATCCCTTTCTCGCGTTTTTCACATAGCCTCCAGAAAGTTCCAAGGAGGATGACGTCATCGCGATCCAATCTATTTCCGTCGTTTCACAAGGAATTAAGAGAGATGCAGGGGTAACGGCAATTGGCATACTTGTGTGTACGTGGAATTGCAAAATGGCGAAAGGACGGGCAGTAAATCAAGATACGAAGCTCATCGGGTAGCCGTATATTGCGACAGTTATACGAGCCATCCATCATCATTTAGAGGCGGCATCTATCAGCGTCACCACTCGTGAGAGCGATAATGACGATTCCACGGCTTAGCGGCTTGCTTTGACCCACGGCAGCCTCTACAATCGTTAATTTACGGGCACCCCTTCGCCGTGCTATCTTGCGTGTACTCTTTCGATAAACCTGACTGTACTATCGTCGATGCCGCCTCCGCGATCTTCTCAACACCTGGGCACATAGCTCCTTGTCACGGGACGCTTAGCAAATCAATCGATCTTATCAATTTGAATCTCTTCTATATTGGGTATTTTAGTAATATGATTTTTCGATCAGTCCTCAAGCCCGTCTATTATCTGTGCACGAAGCGTTTTCGTAATCTGAAACACCGTTGCGCCCATCTTTCGGAAGACTTTACGGCCAATGGACAGCCGTGCGTTTGGAATTAACGAGGACACTGATCACGAGGAAGATATATACAATTTGGAATATCTATTACGCACAACCGTCGCTCTTTTATCTCGTATTGTTTATGCGACACAACACGAGCTTGCGACAGTGAATAGTTTTCGCCTCCACCAGGCGGCTATCTCGTTTTTTATAGAGCATACATGTTTAATGATTTGAGTCATTATCTGCGTACGTCATTCATGGGGTCGTTTGCTGCGCAAGTCCACAGCTCATTACAGAAATACGACGTTGTTAAATCCGACGAGTCCTGTGTCGGCGCACACGGTATTAAAATAGGATAAAGAATTCCTTCTTGGCATTATGGAAAAAAACGTTCCTGCGCTACATGCCATCACGATTTATCTTGCACGACGTTACGTCTAATGACCCGACGTCTATTCACTATTTCCTCACTCCTCCTCGCCTTCTTTACGATCCCACTCTCCTATCTCCAAATTTTCCATCCTATTTAGGCGCGCGTCATCGCTTCCCGCAAATAATCTCAATCCTCGTTAATTAATTACGCAGCTCCGGGGATTACTGGATCATTAGCAGCGATCGGCGGCAGTCCATATTCGAGAGTCGGTTCCTCGGTGGCCCTGAATCTAGCAAGTTCGGATCATCAGGCGGTAGGGGCGCGGTACAAAAAGAGCAATTACGTTGGAGAAGTTAGCCGGGGGTATCGGTCATGCTCCTCTCCCGGGGCTTTCTCGGCGGGAAAGGTTGCGGTGGTACGTCGGAAGGTTGTTCCGCCAGCGAAGAAGGGGCATAAGGGGAAGAGGAAAGTAAAGAATGGGGCGGGCCAAGCCGAGCATTGTGCGCTGATAGATGTGTCAAATCCGGGCCGTATTGTGCCCGCGGAGATAAATGGAGCCGGAGTGAAGAAGCAAAACACGTGCCTTTGTTGCCGGTCTACTCATCGAAGGTAATTTAGAGCGCTTCTCTTTGGCAATATCCATCTCAGAGCGTGGCCGTCATTCTGTGTACACGGGCATATTTCACATTGATTCGAGCGAGTCGTAAGGTAACGGCCAATCCATTTAGGGCGATAAACATTTTGCATATCGGCCGGACAGGGGACGGCATTAGATCCCGGACGGTTGCTCGTTAATACGCATCCTTCTCACCGCAGGCGCACCATACCGACGTTACCTCATTTGTTAACATCACGGGCGTAGCGCCGTCCCCGCAAACGGCGTTCCATTCGTAGAAAATATAGCGATGCGCCGCGAGAAGCGGGCGATGCATCTCCCTGGCCGTGACAAATTGCCGATAAAGACCGATCGGGGGGGCACAGCGCGTGTCTCCGGGGGCGGGGGGAGGGGGAGGGATAAATCCACGGTTCTTACTTAACCGTGCGGGATCGAGAATTAAGAGACAAATTAACTCGTTGGACGGAAGGTCGATCGGGGTTCCGCTTTGACAGGGAAACGCGCGATCGATCACGTACAACTAGTAAGAGAAGCGGGCGAGGCTTGATCGAGCTTAAACCGTTGAAAGCGCAAGACGCTGGACGACTATGTGGCGACATGTAGAAAATGAGGCAATTTTTCAAGAAAACCTCGTGAGATTATTCGGCCATATTTCGTATCTGGAAGAATTGATCGTTGCCGACCTTTACGTTTCTTTACGAGCAGTTCGCCCATTAAACTGGCGGATTCGACGGGGAAAAACGAAGGATTGAGAAGCAAGATTGTAGACCAGTGATGGCACATTGCGAGCGGAAAATGAATTCGATTTTTTGGGCAACCTGCTGATGAGCAATTACGTATATAAATGCGGTCGATTCTTCAGGCGCAAGCTTGGTGGAGGTTCTTCTTTAATAAAGAGGGACATGATTAATCAGGGCTATTCGCAGAGAGGAAGGCGGCAGACCTTGTCGTATTTAAGATCTTCATCCGGCAGCGCTTAAAGCGCGAAGTGCCGCATGTCTATGCGCCAAAAGGTCCATAAACGAAGCAATTTTTTTTAAGGAAGCACCGTCGGAATATCTGGTCGCATTTCAACGCCGTGAACATTCCACCGTCGGCGCTTGGCATTAATCAAAACTCCGCACCATGATTAACCTACCCCCGTAAGTAACGGTCCGTTGAAAACAAAAAAAAAAGAATACCAACGACGAAGAAGGAAGGACATAACGGGCATTTGCGTATCACATCGAGGAAAATAAATTCTCCATTATCATGCATCCGCCTGCCCGACAAGTGGAAGACAAATTTAACCCGCCGTTTGGACACATCGCTGGTAGTCCGCTATTGCTTGATGAAGGAGCACGCGATCGATCAGGGCTGTCTGCAGGCAGAATGCGTGGCAGGCGTCGCCGTCGGACCTAAGGCGCTCATCCGGAACCGCTAAAAGCCCCGAGACGCCTTGCGGTCCTCCTACGAAAGATACAAAATCAAGGCAATTTTTCAACTTGGGAGCATCGCCGGGATATCTGCTCGCATTTCATCGTCGAGAGAAATTTCCACCGGTGGTGGCGCGCATAACTCTGAACGTTGCTCTATGATTAGCCTACCCCTCGAAGTGGCGGTCTGTCGAAGAAAAAAAGTGAGAGAGAAGAAGAGTGAGGAAGGGGTCGGAGAGAAAGGAGGGAGGAAGGTCGGTAGTCGCGCTTCGTCCAAGAAAGATGCATCGCGGAGTTCCAGGCGATGTCGGAGGGACAGAGTGAGTGAGTGAGTGAGTGAGTGAGTGAGTGAGTGAGTAAGTGAGTGAGTGAGAGAGAGAGAGAGAGCGAGTAAGAGGGGAGGGGAGGGGGAAGATGAGCGTAGAGAGGGCGAAAGCAATGCCACACTCCGCCACCCTGGCGACACGGCTGGGTGCAGAGCTGAAAGCGAGAATTCTCCCGCGGCGCGGAGACGAGGCACTCGCTCCGCATAAATCATCCCGTTTCTGCTCGGAACAGGGAGGCGAAAATAGATGGAGCTCCCTCCCCCGCAGCCGTTTGCGGCGCGCTTTACGGGCGCAGAGCGTACGCGACGGAGAAGGCATGCCCTATGTAGGCACCGCACTCTGACGACACTACGAACCCTCCTTATCTCCTGCACGAGCTATTTCTTAGCACGTGTGACACGTTTCGTGGATGGATTGACGACGCAAAAACGATGATAAAAGTTCATATAAACGTCCATAAATGTCCAGGGCTAATGGACCGTCTTTGAGTTATCCCCGGCCGCTTGAAGATTGTTAATTGTATAAACGCGTGCGACAAGGACTCGCGAAAGGGTGAGAGAACATATGGCCAGGTGAGAACTGATTTCTGTGTAAGAGCTCATATCCGAGATGGTACTCTGTCCGTCAGTCCTCGGAGTCTATTTTCTAGCTCGAGGGATATTATGTATGCTCGGGCAATTTCGGTTGGCGTCGTTAATAGGTGCAAGTTTATCTTGTCGCTTGGGTATAAGAAACCAAAAGCTATTCTATTTGCGTAAGTGCACATTTCTCGCAAAGCGTGTTTACTTATTCCAGGCAAGTACAAAGCCATGGAGCATTCATCTCGTATATTTATCGAGTCGTTATTGATCTTAGCGGTTCAAGGTCGAAAAACAATTGATCCAACCCAGAGCTCCGGTTACCGGGAAAACCGGTGTTAATGCGAGCAGCAAAACTTTTACCATCGAGTAAGAATGGAGCATGGATACATGACGGTGGCTAGCTTCTTTCTTCTCCAACGAGGCTGCGCCGAATAAAGACCTCCCACATATTCTCGTGACTTCCTCGGCCAGGTACCAGACCCACGCGACGGGATGCCCTACGAAAGGTCGCGCAAGGAGGCGACCTCGAACTCCGACGAATATCCACTTTTGAGAGAATTCAGAGGGCCTAAGTTCCTGCACGGCTGGTGGCACGAAACGAGATCTTCCGGTGATCTGTTCGTGAAAGCGGATGAACGTCGCTACGGCTGACCTAGCCTCAAGGTTTTTCGCCAAAAAGAGCCGTCGAACGCGGCAGGCGCATGGGAGCATTGGAAAACGATGTTTCAATCTGGTCCGTCGCTTTGTACGTCAATACGCTTACCAAAGGTTTTCGACGTCGGCCTCTTTCCCTTCGATTAACCCTGGAATGCATAACACGGGATTTCGTACTCGATACAGCACTCGATTCTCCTGTCCAGCATCAAAATGCTTTGGAGAATCTCAAAAACGATGGAAAGTATCTCCGCCGTGAGATACAGCCCTGTACCGTTTTATACTGTTGCGGAAATGTATTATGGAAATTTGATAGTGCGGATAATAGTGGTTTCTGGCGGTGAGGTTGTAAAGTTCACGTCCTAAGCTTGGTACTGACTGTACGAGATGTAACACACCAGCAAGTGCTTGACTACCGTCTTTTCAGTGTCGCGAAATATCTCGAAGAGTCACAATGGCACCTAGGAGAATCCGTCATTGTCTCTTGCATGAGTCCACACTCGAGTATAACGCATCGTAGTAAGCTCTGGGCATTAATCAAGCGCGGAGGGAAGGATTCTCTACCTGAATATAACATTGGATTTTAAGCTTAAGACTTTTTTTAACGCACCAACCATCAAAAGGTCGCTGTATTAAGGTTCTTTGTCAAATTTAGAAATTCGATATTTAAACATTGAGAGCTGCCCAGTAAAGTATTATCCGAAGAACATGAATTATTATTCTATAACTTTAATTCCAAGGAGTTTATCCGTTTAACATCTAAGAGATCCATGCACGATAAAGATTGTAAAGGGAATCAATCATATTCGTAAAAATCCGTGAAAACTTATGAGGCATGCCTGGATTCGTAAACCGGTTTCAAGCACCGCGAGTGGTATTTTGCATTCGTAACAAACTCCCGCGGAAACCCGAAACATACCGAGTACGTTGAAGTAGACACGCTACCGGCAATGTTATTGTATAACTCGGTCGAGCAGGTAACACGCCCGACGCTATCCAGGTTCCGCCTGCTCCTATCTATACAACGCCGTGACATTCAAGTTTCGAGTTTGATCCCCGAGTTGCGGCTCAGTTCACGTGGGGCGATCGGGGAAGGAGGTAGTGTAAAATTGCTCGCGTGTAACCGTAGGATCCGGTGCTAAAAGATCCCGATGTCAAAGGTCTAGCCTGCGACCATTACTATACCTTCGACTTTCCTCCTTCACCTTCATCTTTAACATTCAACTACTCATTCTCTTCATCATTGAATTTAATCGGCTCAAAAAGCTTACCGTTTAATACGTTGAGTTTCCGTGGGGTTTCTGAACGACCGCTAACCTAGCGCTATCCTACCACTATTCCGAACGAGACTCAGAAAGCAAGCAGCGCAGTAGTTTGAGAGCTTCCGCGGAAATATTAATAAAAATAACAAATGCCTAGTTCAACGTGTTAATACTTAGTCCATGTGCGTGTTGTCTGAAGAAATCAAGAAGTGGTGGATCAAACCGCTGCTTACCGCGCCATTGAGACGCAACGAGGAGGCAAGGGTTGATATTCCTTGCGTCACAAGCTGGTATAAGCAATACGGCTCCGCGCAGCGAGCTTCTGCAGCATCCTGGCGAGCTTCTCCGTCGCATGGTTCGACTCATGCGGATTGCGGGCGCCAGAAGACCGGGAAAGAAGGTAAGCCATTTGGAAATCGACGAAAATCGTCCCCGTACCTGTTGGTCCTGGTGAGTACAGCACGATCCAAGGGCGGCACGTTGGCCGTGTTCTGCGGCATTGTCTTCTTTGTGCCTCCGGGACGACCTGCTGTTCCCTTTCCAGAGCGATTCTCTCGACGCGTAGAGGACCGCTCCACGCAGCGTGGAGCGTGGTGCGCCATAAATCTTTGGCCTGTTTTTACGTGTTTGACCCCCGAGCGACTACGCCATTATTAGATGCAGCTTTCAGGCATATCCCACTAAGAATTTCACGAAACCGCACCGTGACGGGGGCCTCCCTTTCTCCGTTTTCTGACGTTTATTGACCGGCCATGGGTCTCCCCGGTCCCTTTCGAAAGCGCGTTGGATTTATCGTCTCGTGTCAGCGGCTTCGAGGCGCTCCCCGCGTGCGCTACCGTCTTACACCATCGCGTTTCCACGAATTCCAATCCCGCGTTACCGCTCGTGCCTCGTCAGCCACATGTAACCGTGCAGAATTTTGACCGTAAACGTTCCTCGCGGCAGAGGATAGAGCTCTCTTTGAATCGCGATTGCCAGACGTCGGGCTTCGAGCGTTTGCAGGTGTCATTCGGTAAGCTGTTTCTCGCACGATGAATACCGCTTGCTCGATAAGCTTGACACGGTTTCCATTAAATTATTCGCAGCACCTCGATGGCCAGCACTGAGAAAGCTGTTTATGATGTTTTAATTCGAAACGTTGATCGTACCTACTGAGAGTGGCATGGTACGATTTCATTATTACTCGTCTACGGTTGAACTAATTTAGTGGAATATCCGAGATTTTGTAGATTGATATTGGGAAATTGATATGCTCGCTAACTGGATACACCGATAATAGATCCTTCTTCAAGATGAAGATATTTTGAATCGCATATGTATTATATGTTCATATCTTTTCTTCATTTATGTTTAAATTAATCAGATACTCTGCGAGTATATAACATTCAGAATAGTTGTAATTTGATTTATTCATTAGACACCATATTTTTTACTTGACTTTATTCAATGGATCGCGCTGGAAATAAAACTCAAACGTGCAGCTCGTCAGAATACAAATGTTGTCTGTAACACGTTAATTGCAGGACCGATTTTTCGTTTCTTTCGGATCTATTTTTGATTTTCGTTCAAGCCATACGGTGTGTATCTCGCCACGCTACTACAATTTGCTTCTAACGTACGTCCCACGATCTTTATAACCGGTAAGAAACAATTCCTTTTTAACTTTTCGTTTTCCAAGGAAATTCTAAATAAAGGAAAATTCAGCGTGGTGCGTATACCCCCCTCACTGCACGAAATGTGTTAAACCGATTCCGCCCCGCGTTAGCGTCCAGCAGACATGGCTACCCGAGCTTCCACAAGCTATTCAAAAGACGAACGAACTATTTTGATGAGACGTACCTACGAGAACCAGGAGAGGTCGACGACTGTGTAGGCGAACCTGCACACGGCGTCGATGCTCCTCTACGGACGTAAAACCTCACGGGCCGACAAATCATAATCCGAGGCCAGAATACGGGGGACGTGAAAAATTGCCGGTGCTTCCATAGAAAACTAATAACGCCCCGCCACATCAAACGCGATTCCGGGAAATCATTACCAGGGCTGCACCGTCGGCTTATACGGCCCGTAACGTTTAAACGGCTGAAACACGGGGAGGGCGGCGGCGTTGGACGGAGGCGTGGGGCGAGATGCAGCCCTGCCCTCGTCGTGAGTAACGTCCCGAGTAATATTACGATGACAGTAATTGCCGCTTTGATCAATGCGGACCCGGCCGCGAGTAGGCAGCCCGTCACGCCACTGGGATTCAACGCGATCCTTTCCGGCGCTGCGGACGGTTCCTGTAGGCGGATGCGTACACGGTTTTATTGCACGCAGACGTGATTCACCTCATCGATCGGATTCTACGGTTACAAAGAAGACCGCCGGTACGCCTAAGCGGGTTTGACGCCTGCGGCCCGCGGGTGCGTCCCTATCCTTAGCTTCCTCGGCATGATAGTACGGATAGTGACGGCAACCCATTATTTACCATTGTCTCTTATTCGGGACGCTTGGTTTTTACTTATTTCTAAATAAGCACTGAAAATCTTAGTTTTGATTATTATAACTAAGCGTGGTACTGACTTTTATAAAAATTAGAAATTGGATAAAAATGTTTGTTCTCTGATTAGCTTATTGTAGGAAATGTGAATTATGTGGGAAATTAGTGCGTTATTTAGGTTTGCAATTGGCTTTGATATATAATGGGTTAAGGAGAAAAGATGGTTATTCGGTTCGTATTTTTTCCTTTCTGTGTAAATTCTGTGTATTCCTAGGGTTTAGTTTGGGAAATGCTGGATCTTTCGCTTTTAGAAGATAAGAAAAGGACGAAGGCTTAAGGAAGGTATTGTTTTTGATTGATATTTTGCGCTGTTTTTAATGTTCGGTGTATCCTGGAATTATTCCTTCCTGAAGTGGGTTTGAATCTTTGGGGGATAAAATATATTTATGATTGCAGATCCGCAGAGTAAAGAAGCGTTATCTTTTCACCCTTTTTTGTTCACTATTTTGATTGTTTATTTTTTGTTGTATTAATCTTAAGGGAACGAAACAGAGAAATGAAGGAATAAATTCCAACCGGATGTGAGTATCCTTTAACACACATGGTAATCTGAGAATGGAAACTAACTATTTTCGTTTGCCGTTGATCGTACCTTGTATTCTGATCCGCGTGAAGTCAGATTTACCTTTTGTTCCGTAGGTTTATTTATTTTTTTATAATGACTAAAGTCTGGTTAAAACCACAACATGTTTCTTTTCAGTACCAAATAGATCAACTTTTTTTTTATTAGTCAGCGGCCGCAATTTTCTTTTAGAGCCTTCCATTTCCGAATTTGTAAACGGGTTTCTATATATTTTTGTCCAAGAACAATATACTCTGCCAACTTTAAGTTACACGTGTTGTTATTGATATTTCCCTTTTCTTGCGAACAAAAGCATTGAATACAAGTTTGTGTGGAGATATAGAAGATATAGGGGTGCACGTAATATAATACAGCAGAAAAGGACAATATTCCTCGTAGATTCTTTTATATACATAAATATGAACATTTTTTGTGCTTCACAACCCCTTACAAAAATATATAAAAATGAATTATTGATCCTTTAGTCGTTGAACACCCATGGGTTTTATTATCAGTATTATCCAAACGTTTACTAGATAAATATACGTCCACTCATTTGTAACGGAGAATAAATGGAAGAATCTTTGTCCCCTTTCTAAGAAATAACAATAAATCTTTAGAAACTTGATTTAACCTTATTCTTCCTCCTTTGAGTTCTCGGTATAAAAAAATTTTGGGCCAAGAAACTTCCCACGTTCGTTCCGCAGAAACCACTAGATAAATATAGTATCTTATCGCAAAGAGAATCGCAATGTAAAATTCGAGATGAGTAACGATGCGAATCGCGGCGTATTTCCCCGAATTTTTAAGCGATCCTCAAAGGTCATCGAGAGTACGTCGTTAAGCTTCATTTTCCAAGCAGGGTCGGCAATAAAGTTTTCATTTGTCACGCGACGACAATTTAACGCTCGGCGAGTACGAAAGGCGCGCCGATGTTCGCGCTCCCGAGTAATGGAAAGTATAAATATCGTGGGGATCATAAAATCGGAATATCTCGGTGGTGGCGGCGGTGACTCGACGTCGATTAAAAATTACGATCGGTGAAAATCGGCGACGCTATTAGGAGCCAACGGCGGTGCGCCGCCGTCGTCGCCACCGAGTGCAGGAACCGAAGCCGCCGAAGGAAGCATACCGCCTCGGTCTCGGGCTTTTATTTGCGGCGAAATAAATAAAAATTTACGAGCAATTTACGGAGGGTCCTCAGCCAGGTCAGGGGGATCCATCAATTTACTCCGAAGTGCTCGTTTGGCGCGCGGGCTACAAAATCGTCGACGAAGTTCTCTTTATGAAGCTAGAATAGATTAATGCTCTCGTTTGTTCGGTAATGGCCCCGATAAATTATCTTAATAGCTCGAGGCGGCTATAAATATATTCCTCGGTTCCTGCGCTCTTACGCTTGTTTTCCTGGTATAGCGGTGTCTCTCTGTGCGCCGTCGAACCACCATGTTTTCCGTGTCACTAATTCTTGGGACGAAACCGAAAGAAAGGGGGAGTTCGTATCTGGAACAAAGGGCTCCCGCCCGGGCGATATCGATGCGGGGGTGCCGTATGTCATCGCTGATCGCTTCTAACGGCGAGCTGGATACAAATATAGAGCGATAATGGGGCGCCTTAGACGCGGGGTTAATCAATCCTCGAGGAAAACGTCGCTCTTCCATTCGATCATTGTCGAGCGCCTTTACCGACCGCGCTGGCTTTTGATAAACGTCTTGCATGCTATCACGTTAGGCAAAAGTAGTACTGAGTTCCTCAAATTACTTATTGAATTCCAATTTCGTAGAAATGTTGTTCCGCCGGAAATAAATCTTTCGCGTTGTTTGTGTACGTTAGATAAGGTCACTTTCAAATTTGATAATTTAAGTTAAGGTTTTGGTCGTTAACACCTACGTTGAATTTTGCGAATCAACACCGCACGAACCACTACAGCGTTCCAAGAGATCTTTATTCGCGGCCGCCTGCAGATAATCATGGCGCGCGTAATCGAAAGGCAATGTTGAAATTCTTCCCGGAGATCAAAGAGCCGGCGTATATCAGCGGGGCTCTTAATGGCCACGTTTCAGAGAGGTGCCGTACGCCAGTATTTGGCAGAAATTAGGTTGGTAATGCGTCAGCAGCCGGTCGCGGCAGCACTTAACGCCGTAAAGTTGTTTGATGGCACCGCTATCACCCCTAACAGTTCCTAACAGTCCAACGCACACCTCACGCTGCGCCCCGGAGTCTGACACTGCAACCGTGAGTTATTCACTTAATGCGGCCATTACGCGCTCCTCGATGGCGCTTCATCCTGATTTACTTGACAAGCATTTATTGCTTCTATCTCGGCTAGCGATATTAAACCTACCTCTACGTACGTTGCCGTCAGCCTACCTACGCCTCGAGCATGCGCCAGCCTCGAAACTGCATCGAGAAACGATCATCGTCGCCGGGAAGACGCTGGCCGATAAATAAATTCTCCAGCCCCCGCGAGATTCCGTCAAATCAGCCGACATTCAGCCTCCGTCGATATCACCGTGTTTATCAAGAGCGTTCGTTTGTCTTGAGTCGCCCCGATTTATATATCGAGGTACGTTTTATGGGAACCCTATGTCTTCCGAGGCAACATACCGGGGTTACTTTGTGCTTCGTCGGTATGGCCCAGCTGCCAACGCTAGGGAGTTGCTGTTTGTTATAGGGATTTATTTATGGGCATTCAAATTTAAGTCTAGAGTCAGGGGAACGTAGCTAAACATTTATGGTAACTCACTCTACTTGATGTAGATCACGTGATGTATAACGAACTGCTAATGTTTGCGATCTTTTTTTTACCATACGACTTGTACGACTTACTATACGACTTTGCGAATCTTTTTTCTGTATACGACTGTAATATGACGCAGTACTCCTCCTCTTTTAGCTCCAATGAATTAATATAAGTTAAGACGTGGTCTTGTCGAACAGTCTTGATTGGTTGATTGACTGCTGATTGATCGGTTGATTGGTTGATTATACAACTGCTTGATTGGCAAGATTATTTTGAGACTTTTTTTTGTATTTAATACGAAATATATATAAATGTATGTAAATATTTACTTACTGTGGAAAAAATGGATAAGCTATAAGTATTTGGAGATAATACACTAGAGTACGTGATACGCATTATCGGAGTTGCATTCGTATTCTGTGTAGTGCGACTTTTTCTGAAAACAGGTACAAACGTTAACGGAGTAAAAATTTCATATCGGTGAGTTACCGCGAGCGTTCGTCCGAGGTAAGGGCTGGGCGTGCCAACGTCGAGAAAACGAGTGAAAAAAAATAAGAGAAAAAAGAGAGAACCCGAGAAGATCTCGAATGAGTCGCGCGTAATCGAGGGTAAAGCTCTCCCAGGATTCCAGGGTCGTGCAAAATTTCCGATGAAAACGTCCTGGCCACGTTCGAAACGCGGAGCGTAGATTTTAGCCGGCGGTTGGCAGTTCAGCCATCCTTTACAACGCGTAGCATCTCTCGTCGTCGTAGCGCCTCGGTTGAAACCTCGTAAACCCGGGAACGACCAATTAAACGAAACGAGCAGCGCACTGATGCACTCTCTGGCTGGTTGCCTGCCTGCCGGCATTACCTACAGGTTATACGACTCGCGGAATTACCCTCAAATTACACAGTTGGTACCGATGTGTGCACTTCCCCCCTTGCGCGGCTCTGTATACTTACGCCCGGATAACAACCGGCCTGCTAGGTACGCCACCATTCCCTACGACCAAGAAACGCTCTTTTCTCTCGCTATCAAACTCCCCGAGCTCAAACGAAAGACCCGCCAACGACGACCCGAATCCCCGGCAAAGCTATACTTGCCGCTCGCTCCCTGATGATCGACCGGCTGCGAAGAAAGTGACGGTTATGGCGCGCGTTCGCGCGCATTCGATTTGACTTAACCCGCCCGAAACGTTCCTGGAAACCGTAAACCTCCTGCTTTCTTATTCACCTGCTTTTTCGCCACCCCCTTAGCGCCCATCGTTTACGACGCTCCCGAGAGGCTGCACCTATCCGCTTGCGAAGGACTGCCGGTTGTCATCGCGAGCTTCCTTCCACGCTGATCTGGATATCCTAGGTGAGAGCGTTTTATCGTCCACCGCATATTCTTTGTCGGTTCGAAACTTTGCAAGGCTGGGACGTCGATGTGGGTATAGAGGTGGAGGCTTGATGGTAGGTGACGCGACTCAAGTTATTATTATACACTCTGTATTGATTATGATTATGAGAAATTAAGACGTTTGACGTGCTCTTGTATTTTACAATCAAATTCTGTATGATGGAGGATGGTATATTCCGGTTCGCTTAATGCCAATAATGGTTTTCGATAATCGGGCAGACTGCTATTTGAGACTCTATCGTTATTAAATCAGAGTTTCCTTTTTGTCCCGAAATATTTTATTTCGATCTTGCCCTCAAAACGAGATGTAGCACGGCTTAATGGCGCACGATATATGCTTTAACATCGACGGTGTCGATTACCGCGATTAAGAGCTATCGAGCTACAGGTATTGAAAAGTTCATTGGAAAAAATTAGCTAATGGCGAGTCGTAGTTCCACCTAAGCTATACTTAGTATTCGTTCGTGGATAATCGACTAGTCATGAAGAAAATGACGGTTATGAAGAACTTTTGCATGCGCATTGAATTTTACTCGGTAATTTGAGCAGCGAGGAATATTCCGGGAACCCATAAAGCAAACCTACTCAACTCTATTAACTCTAATCGGTACTTCACTCGTTTTCAACGCGATTTTATCGTTCTCGCCCTAATGCAGCTTTCGTGAATGTCCAACGTTTAGCAGCGTTAGAAGGAAGCGAAAATAAAAATACTCGTCCATTTCTAAGGCAGTATACGTATGACTTTTATCGCTTTAAGCGAACTGGCGTTTATCCAACGTGTTCCGGTACAAGCGATATTTTTCTCGAACGCTTATGCGGCTTTTTGAGAAGGGCGATTGTCATGTCCTCGGTGGATTTTCTTTTACCTTCGACTCACTCGAGGCCAGCGGCTTTCAGAAAAATGTAAACGACACGTAATTTTACCCCTGAGACGTAGCAGGGAATTACTTTGTCCTGCTTAATAATATCATGCATTATACGTCGTCCCTGGGCAACGCGTGACTGCATTAACTCCTCCTCTTCGATACTTTCCACGTTCACCCGGTAATTTAATTTACATCTCCGAGGAAACGTTCTTTAAAACCGACATACGAGAATGAGATCGTAACGCTTTGCCCCGCCTTCCTGCAGAAGGAATTATTAGAGGGGGCCATAAACCCCTGTCAAATTACCCGGAGATACTCCTCCCACCGTGCATGAAGCGGACGCCTATCGTCCTAAGCGACTGAAACGAGCAATACGATTCGAGAATCGAGCTCAATGTACATACAGCGTTTACATAGAGCAAAGAACCAAACTGCAGGTTTATTCGTCCCTCCTCCAATTATACTCGATCTTTACAGTCACATGTTTTGATCCGTGTAACAACGATATCCTTGTGTAACGATTTTATACCACGCTTGGTTTTACATCGCGTTGCGTGTTCATAAATTTACGCTTGATACATTTATGACATGACGTAACGTAAACGAGAAAATAATCGTCACGTTCGATACACTTAGTTGAGTGAAATCATTTCGAAAGCCAATTAGTATACGATGAAAGCAAGATTTAAAGGGATTAAGGGTAGAGCGAACAAGGGGATCATGCGCCATAACAGAGTGCTGGTATCCTAGCGCAATAATCATTCGATTCGAAACCCAGAGACCAATATTATCCCATTCCCCTTGGAGCACTCCGAGATATAGGCATGCGGTTAGTCGTAATATCGTTGTCAATACATCCGCATGCACTACGCTCACTCACTTGCTCTCTCTCAACCATTGCGACAAATAATTTATACAAATATACAGTATCGACTATGCCCCTACTTGCGCAAAATAGCGACTATATCTTCAACCCAACTCGTATAAACCTGCCACCACGATAAATTAACCCTAAGCAATACTCGCGTTCGATAAAGCGGTCGATTACTTATGTCGGGATATACCCGGCTTTCGACCGCAACGGTAAAACTCCCTTTATCGAAGATCCCTCTTTATCGCCAAGAGCAGGCCGTAATCGCAAGAGGGTCAGAAGAAGTTTGGCAACGCAATAAAGAACGGCCGCTAACGAGGAATCCGAGGAGACTGCTGGTGTAACAAGGAGAAGCAGGGCTCGTCGGTTGGTCCTTTCTCGTTCATATGAATTCCCGATTCTGCGAAGCGCCGGGGCCGCCTTACCCTCTCCCGAAAAGCCGCGGCAGGACGAGGAGGGCCCGCCGACGTCCTCGAATACATTAGTGATTCCTAGCAGGCGACGCGCCGTAATGAATGTTTCCGGTGACAGCCGACATCGGGGAATGCCTTCCGCGACAAACAATGCCCTCCTCTGTTCCTCAGTGGCCGCGTCCACCGTCGGCCTCCTTTCCGCGCTGCGGTGAGACTCGCCGCCAAAAGGGCTCGTCGCCACTCTCCTCGGCCGAAATTTATACGCCGCCCTGGCCAGCTCCACTGAGCCAATCGGTCCCTGGGCTTATAGAATATCGATCGCGTGATTAAGCGCGGAAACGCGGCGGGTGTGCTTTGTGGACCCGGTGGTCCCTCCCGCTCGCCAGCCTCCACTAAGGCAGGCCGAGTGTGTGGGTGCGCGCCGGCCGGATCGTGGGTTTTGTGGGAGCACGCGATTTTCCGGTGGAGAAGGAGTACAAAAATGGTCCTGTGCAGGGACAAAGGTTATGGAGGTTAGAAGGAAAAAATTACCGATGCAAGACGTTGGATTTATGTGCCTTTCGCCTTTTATGCATTATGCATGACGTGTGTCTAGATAAAAGATCGGAGGGGTATACATTTCGGGGTACGCGTTATTATAGAAATATGAGTATTTATTGTGTTCACGATTTTCCGCGTTGGACTTCTTCGATTTTAGCGCGCGATTTTCGACAGGTGTAACGTTTTTTAAGATGCACTCGTATGATACGTGTAATTTAGCGGTATAATATTAGGTAGAGGATCATATAATTGCGAAAATCTTTAGTAAAGATACCGATTAACCCTTGGCATGCGGGTATACTTCGCCGCGGACTTACGCGTGCAGCAGGCGTTTTTCGCGAATCTCGCGGGAGTTTGGTCATTCAGTAAAATTGCAATAAATCGAAAATTACTTCGTTTTCCTCAACGAAACCTTTTTTATTTTACACTTAAAAGTTCTGGGCAGAAACAATATAAAGGGTTGTTTAGCAATACAAACACTATACATGCAATCCTCATCGTATTTTTACAATATCCGCTCTCTAGCACAAATCTATTAAATACGTATTTTCACGTTGCCCGCATGCAATATGTTAAGATCGTAATTACTTTCCAATTAATCTAATAATTATCCCTAGCCAGACACTAAATCCACCGTTATCAAACTCGTTGAAATTCTTTCGTAGACCGTAACTAGCATTTGCCCGCATAGCTTTGTCCTTCGCCGGGATTTCGAGCGGCGTCCACTGACACGGTTAGAGCCCAGGCTAAAACCGCACTGGCAAATGCGGGAATATCGAGAGGACAGAAATCGGCAATGCCGGGCTTCATGGCCGAAAGACCTTCGAGGGTATCGTATGCCCAGGATTCGGCGTTACATTGTAGGGGGTCTTAACATATCCTCATCGAAAATTGGCCGATCGGTTAGCAGCTCGGTATGCATGCACACGAGAAACGGGGCGCGAAACTGCACTCGTGGTCTTCATTCCGCGGCACATGCACGCTCACATTTCGAACTCCACCGGCGATTCGATGTTGGAATGCTCGACCACTTGTGGGGGCCCCTCGATGCCCACGAAGTCCATTTCCATTGTTACCGGCTATATCGCCGGCTCGTCCGCGAGAATTCCAAACCCTCGTACGGAGATTCGATTCGGCCGTATTTCGCGGCGTGCCGTGTAGTTTCTTCTGTTTGCATTGCTCGCATTATTTGTATGCTGGACCGTAACCGCAGTCCGTATTAGACGTCCCGTAATTGTATATCCGTCTTCCGGTTCTACCATTTTCACCTAATTTTTCTCCATTTTGTTACAAACGATTCCTTTCCCAAAGATAATCCTTGTCTTCTCAGTAGCTTTGCGAATATGTCTGGTTTCTTTTTCTTTATTAATATAGGCCAGGGGTTGAAAACGTGGCTCGCGAGCCGCGTGCAGCTCTTTCGCCACTTGAATTTGGCTCTACCATGAGTAATGATCATGGGCACGTAATAATTTAATAATAAAAAACACTTTTCATCGATGAACAGGGTTATTGTTAATTGTGATAACTATTCAGTTCTCTTTATTCAGTGTTTAAAGGCAAAAAGCTGATTACATCAGAGTTGGTACATTGAGAGATTACTCAGAGTCGTACACTTTTTAATTGTCAATAATAATAACGCAATATTTAAAAAACTATGGGTCCGTGTCATAAAACTTACAGGTCCTCTGTTACAAGTTCTTTATATAAAATTTGTGTAGGATATTTGAAGGAAAAACTTGTAATGCAGGAACCGTAAGTTTTATGAAACGGGCCCTTGGTATACCTCTGTCAGTTTGTTATCGAACTCTGTAGAAAAAAAAACGGCACAAGGACTTCCACAGGAATTATCTTTTCAAACATTACGGGTTTACAAATTTGACATTATAGTGGAGAAAAAAGGCAATTCAGTATATGGAACGTGTCTAATTCTGTCTATCATATATTATTAGTTCCTAGTTTTTCTACGACAGGTTTCTTGTAAATTTGACTCTAAAAAAGAAAATATTATCTTTCTAATTCTGTCTATCATATATTATTAGATCCTACTTTTTCTACAACAGATTTGTTGTAAATTTGGTTGTCGTAAAAAAAATATACTGTTCTAATGTTGAAATTGACTCTATTGACTAGTGAGTTTGCCAATCACTGTTATAAACAGTTTATCTTCTAATAATAATGCAATAAGCGACCAAGAGACAGGTGTGCACGATTTTTGCTCCATTAATTTTGCAATCATTTCTATCGTCGTCCCTACAAATATCGTTGAAACAATCGTGCATATTTTAAGAATTCTGGTACAATGTTTCCATCGCTACAAAAATGCGCATCGCTATTGCCACGAAAAATCAAACTTCCGAATATAATACGTTTAACTCTAGCTAAATATAAATAGACCACTTAAGCAAGTACCTCGAATGAACAGTTTCATGATGCACATTGCCACTTCTCGAGGACGACAAAATTCTGCATTCGGTCCAACCGACATCGAGGACCCCCTAACGGGCGGCGATCGTTGTCCATCCGTGCGCGCAGTACCGAGAGTGCGGATTTGAAGTTTCTGAGAAATGTACTCCCCGTGAGAAACGCACTCGCGGTGCCGTGCATTGATGACGACAGGATTATGACGGCGGACAAAACATCCAGCCCGGGGAAGAAGAGCCGGCCGAACACGTGTACGTCCCGGGCCAATCGGCATCGTACATCTGATCGCGATAAAGGAATGCCGTGAAAATCGTCGTACACCGTCGTAATTTTGTCCGCATCGGGTTATGTTATACTGCGTAATCTTACGGTAAGCAGGCGTGTTAACAAGCGGCCGCATGCGTGTATGAATCCAGTGATAAACTTCCAGCGTGCATTTCGTTGGGCAATAACCGTCGCTTAATTCATGTATATCCCCGCGGGCAGCGCCGCATGTATTATATGAGGAGCGCCGTGCCGGACCCCGATAGCCCTAGCGGCAGGCGCGGATTCATAAGGGTTACCGCGATTTAACCCTTCACGCTCCAAAGAATTTTCCCAACAGCCGACCGACGATTTTCGGCCTAACCGTGAGATGCAAGATAAACAGAGAAAAGCCTTGCGGATGGTTTGCATAGGAGATTTCTGATGGGGCTGTGGCAAGTTTAAAGCTATTTCTTGACAGCGCGTTATACCGTAGTTTACAGAATCCGAAGCAGTGATGTTATTATAATGACTGTAAATCCGATTTTTAATACTTGAAACTTTGTACTATGAAAACGAATAAATGAATGAATATGAATACTTTAATGCAATATGAAATTATCTTAGTGTCGTGTAAAGCTTTAGGATTTTAGTAGGAGTCCAATTTCATCCAGAGGTGTAACTCATTACTGGATATATGAAAATGTTGCTATAATAGTAAGATCTATTGTACAGGATGGAATTTAATGATAGTGCAAGATATCAAAATTATATTAGTTTCTAAGTAACCTGTTTAAAAAAACACGAAGGAAGCTTGCAAGAGATTATTAATAGATATGTACAGCAATGGTTAAGGGCTAGAAAATATGATGTTTTACCAGATTCGCTCTGGAAAAGCTGGCAGTTAACAACAGTTAAGCTGCTGAGTCTTGTGCGACATCGAAATCTCCCTGGTCTTCCGGTATTGGATGCCATCGACAATTAGAAATCCCGATCCCTGGACACTTTCACGACGGCGTAGTTTAGGTGATTTAGGATCCACTTGGAGCCGTAGGCTGTGCTCCAAGCAGCAGGATCTACAGACCATGACTTGGTTTTTCTAAATCGAAGAAGCAGGATTTTAGGCGCATGCTTATTCTCTCTCGTAGACCACCTATCGTTCGACCTTTGTGGCACATCAATAATTATTTGCGATTCTTTATTCTTGTTTGATAGAATTTTAACAATAACGACAAAGATCGAGAACTAAGAGGTTTAATAAAAATATTGTTCACGATTTACGACGAATCTCAGTGATACTTAAAACAAATGTTAAAAAACCTCGTTTCGAAATACGTTAAATATTTTACACGTGTCCGGCGTATTATACAACATCGCTCTTATGCAATATTATTTATAGACGGCCTGATATTTGTGTCAAATAATTCTGAATACCGACAAAATATCGCTGTACCGTAATCGTTATTTATCCACCAGCCGACGCAGCTGGCATCCACTTGCGACACAAGTTCCCGCAGTTGCCGACTCTAAATCTAATCCCCACTTAAATACTCCAAAAATCTACGAAAAAGTTAATCTCTATACGTCGGTCTAAATCACACTCAAGGACGCCAAAACCAAGGATGAAATCCAGTGCAATCAGGACATATCCCGTTCAAAGCTCTCGCGCTTCTACCGAGTTATCATCGAAATTACGGCGTCGACCTTGCAATTACGATTCGACGATTGATCAAAGGATATCCAGCGGAGCGGATAATCGAGCTGTACAATGCCTCAGAAATCCGGGGTAAAGTCAAAGAGGCGTTCGAGCCTCGGGTTCTTCGTTTCACGATCCGCGCCTGGAGCCCTGGTTCCGCCACGAATGGCTCGAGATTCATGCCAGCCCCATGCTTGGATCATGTAGCGAGGGCCTTTAGAGAGTCGTAGAGAGTCGTTGATCAGAGGCGAGGTTATCTCTTGTCTCTGCAAGAGGCGGTCGAATGAAAGGCACCGACAACGTCCAGCAGCGGGCCATACATCAACTCGCGGCTTGAGTAAATAAGCGCTTGCCCTGCTCGATCTCCTCTATACTCCAGCTTTCCTCCCGTGGATCTCTCTTCTAACCGTGGTGCCGGGTATTCGCCGATTTTATCCCCCGTGTTATTTCCGAAATAATCCGCGGAACGATTTCGGTTTAAAGCCAGGATAAACCGGCATTGGTATTAATAGACGTTACGGTTGTCATCGGTCGGCCCCATAAATTGTTTTTATGTTTGGATCGTCCCCGTAGAGGTGCAAATAGTTTTGTGGCCGCTTTGATAAACGTTTGCGCCAGGCAAAGACGCGGTAATCCTGGCGGATATCAAACCTCAGCGCCTATACGGCCTCTCTTTTCGCCCTGCCTATATGCATCCCGTCCTCCCGGTGAAATTGGAAAGCCCCTTAACGACACGTTTATCGGACGATGTGCACGCTCCTGCAATATCGAACGCGTTATGATACCGATAAATAATGATGATTGCCGCGGAAAATATAATGTCTCGGGCTAAGTGAGGAAGCATAACTTTTGGACGCTCGACCTATAACATATGCGCACCATAAACTATTGCGCTGAGTTTTTGATCCCACAATTAAGTCGGGCTTATTCCCGTCACGCTGTGAATTGAAGCTTACTCCTACCGAGCTTCTAATTTAATCTTCGTATTAGCTCGCGCATCTAATTGAATCGTCAGTGCGTCGATCGTAAATTGTCAGTGTCCGATTGTAAAATGCGATTGAGGGTAATTTTATCGGTTGTACTTTTTTGATAACGCCGTTTGTTGCATCGATCCCGCTATGCTCGTATATTCCGATCGCGTATACGAAGGAGGCACGCGTTTAAATAAATAATCAAACGAGAAAATGCGCGCCTAGTCGACATACTCCGCATCCGGTTGCGCCTCACAATCGCCGGAGTGGATGAAATATTTCATACGTGCGTCTTAATTAAAGAGCTATTCATAAATTGACGCAGTATCCAATAATTGCCCGAACACCTGTCGCAATAGTGAGTTATTGCCGCGAAAGGTCTATCCGCGTGTTACATTAAAGGAGGGAAATGAAAGTCCCTGCCTGCGAGGTGTTAAAAGGAGAGCTAGTCATTAACAAACGCGGTGCCGTGATAAATCACTCTTTCATAACCGACGATTTTTACGTCCACCACGTGCACCGACGTCCGCGAGATTTCGCTCCGAGCGGTTATTTGCTTACATATACAGGTTACTCGGCGGCTTTATCGCGCGGAATATTAATGCAGGGCATTACTAAAATCATCAATGTCAGACACAGAAGACTAATTCCGATGGTTAGATCTGTCGTGAATTCCTTTCCTGCAGCACCTGTATCTTTCCACGGACTCTGCACCACGATTGTGGTGTAAAAGTAGATTTGCATTTTTGCTTGTACACCTTCCATTCAACATGCCTCTTAACAGTAGTACGTAATTTCGCAGGAAGTACCGTTCGTTATGAATCGCTACTCGGTTGTCGTCGGCGTGGACGATCGTCAGCGAGGAATTTCAATAAACCACGATAAAAACGTTAATGGCCGCATTAATTTTCATCGTTTGGTTTCGAGTATGCGGTCTACTTTGGTAAAACCTACTCGCTATACGCGATGGACTCGCGCAAAAAATGTCGATTGGTGCAGTATTGATTCCGCCACTTTTAACGACCTCCTGCACGCCACAATTAGCCACCGAAACCAATTAAATTTAATTTGCAAATTTGTTGTCAAATTATTCAGCACCAGGGTGTTTTCCCAGAGCTCCATAATTTTGTCCGGAACAGCCACCGTCTTTTAATATGTTCACGAGCCGGAGATGTCCGATAATCGATTTTGCAAGGAGAAAACGCTGGACGAGAATTAATACCGGGGTGAGCCGGTTAATCTGCGTCGCACGGACACGTCATTCTCGATATATAATAATTACATTTATCCTTTCCAGGTTTACGGCGTGGCCTCTCCTCTTTGTGCCTCAAACTCATTTCAATTCGCCGTAAGCCAACAGCTCCGCGACTCTTTAGAGGCTTTGAAACGTGGGGCGATGGAGATTGAATCGTTCAGCTTATCCAATTTTCCCCGTACATTTGTGAGCGAATGTCCTACGGGAATACCGGTTCTTCTTTGAGTTCTTCAAAAACTAATAAAGGCATCAAAGTCTTGGCTTTCGCCTCCCCCCTCCTGCTCCCGCCCGAGCGTCTCAGTCGCATTATAACGCCCGTCTTGTTTTTCGAAGGCCGCGCCGTTTTCTCCTTGCAAATTTCTCCCCGGGCTTTGTGCATTCTCGTTCTATTGCCATCCTTGTTATGGCATGCAAGGTGTATAAAACGGACGTTTATTGAAAATCCTCAACCTCTCGACGCCGCGGCTCGAGTCTTACTCGGTTGTATTTAAAGAGTTTACGCCAGAACGCTTCGGCAGGTTTTACGATTTTACGAGTAGCCAATCGTGTGGCGGGAGGCTATAAAGGAAAAAAGTGTGCAAATTTTCGATTCCTGGAATTATCGGTGTTTGATCTTTTTTCCTCGAACTTTTTTATTACTTGGTACACCACATAATTTCGATTTATATAAGGTAAAACTACCAGTAGTTGATATTGTATAAGTACTTGACACTTTTTAAAGAAAAATAGATAAATAAGGAAACAACAAGCTGGAATACGCCAAACCTCATTAGTCTATATGGTGTCACGCTTCCGTGGTTTAATTGCGAAATACTGCGCATAGTTCACCATTGAGAAATGTCGTAGCGACCGGTTAATCATACCTGTGGGACTTGTAAACTGTAAGTATTGCAAGTTTGTATTATTTACATTACCAAAACTTAATTAATTGGTTTTTCTGCCAAAGTCAACTACTGAAACAAAAGAATGTCAATTACTGAATTTTTTATTTTCATTGGATGTCAGCTATTCAATCAAACTTTACTTATAGAAAAAAAAGAAACATTTCTTTACAACCGCCACCGGGAATAAACACTTGTCGTAATGTAATAGAAGAATAATTTGTGCAGCGAATTATAATCATAAATTTTGCATAAAGTGGACTTAGCCTGACCTTCGTGAACGAATAGGCAAAAAACTCTTTAAAGTGTCAACCACTCGTACCTTTATCTTACACGCGATGAAGAATAGCTAATTCGTTCTCGCAAGGTCGCCAACTATTCTCAGAAAAATCTCAAGATACAGCGATATTACATCTACCGACTACACAACGAATTCTTCGCGCAACTTGACCGATAGAGCTACGAATATAAGTACACCTTATACCCGAGCTATAGATCCAAACGTACCCCGTCGCATAGATCCTCCGTATGACGCGAAAAATGTTATACAGTGAATCCCAGGCAAAAGGACCTTAAGAGCCGGTGCCAAGAGTTAAAGAAGCAAACATGAATGCCCGTGGGGGGATTAAGTGCCGATACAACTTACGCCGCGGTCTCCCTGTCGGTCCGCGTAAGCGCGTTTACATCCGTATTTTAAGAACGCATCCCGCGCCGACGAGCATCCCCAAAATAAAATAGCCACCCGGCCGACAGATAAACCGGTAATATGTTTCAGTAGTAAATGGCCGGATCCCGATAAACACAAGTTATGCGCTTACGCGCAATGTCTTTTCGGCCGTCCAATAAATTGAGACCCTACCTCCTCCCCGCGCCGTACGTCGTTCCGTTCGGCGCGAACCAAAGCCCGGGGGCTGGCGAGGGGGGAGGGGGGGTGAGAGGGGTGTTAGTACGATTATAATTTATTCTTGATTAGCATTAATCCTCCGCCTCCCGGCTTCCCCCTTCTTCCTTCAGCATTAACTACTCCGTAGCTTTTATTGGCC
This sequence comes from Ampulex compressa, assembly GCA_038496175.1. Taxonomy (NCBI): domain Eukaryota; kingdom Metazoa; phylum Arthropoda; class Insecta; order Hymenoptera; family Ampulicidae; genus Ampulex; species Ampulex compressa. The sequence continues at coordinate 176,819 of JBCFXI010000011.1, forward strand.
CATTGGCCCAGCCGTAACTTACACTTATGATTATTAATGGCGACAGATTTATCGGGGATTGGCACGAAAATCTGAAACGCAAAATAAAATGGTACATAAATTCAATTAAGGCCCTGCGCGTTGCGTGAAAGTGACCGGCCGGGCGTATCGCCGCTCGCCTCGCCGCTGAAAACTGATAGAGTGCTTCCGACGAGCCCCTGGATATCGATAATCCGCCACTCCCTTTTGCCCCTGTTGCTCCTGTATCTCAGCGCCGTGGATATACTAAATACTTTTGGCAATTAAACAGGAGAAACTCTCTCGCGGGAGTCGCGCATTAAGTGCGGATTATGGTGATCTCTTACTCGGCTCCTGCTCGATTTTTCCAAGCGCATAGCGCGAGTTTCGATAGGGAAAGACTCCGATGCCAAATGTTAACGTCGTATAGAAGGAAGGAGGATCGTTTTGGTGTTGTAAAATAAAACTGTGTCGCGCCTGACGTTAATGCTAGCGAGCAGAGTCCTGGATATTTTCCGGAAGAACTCCAATTTTTGTACGACATATCGTACCGTTTGCATTATTTCTCGTGCGATATACACGCTGTAAATTGGATAATAAAGTACCGTGCGTCTACCTACTCGGGTGCCAAGATAAATCAAAGTAACGATAAATGCATTGTATTAACAGACACGAGGTATCGGTGTTAACGGGTTATATTTATTTCATTTATTCATTTCATATGTGCACATTGTTGTAAGCGCAATCGAGTGTTTCGAGAAGTAAGCAAGACACGGTGTCCCAAACCTATTAGTAATACTAAATAAGTCTGGGATCAAGAGCTATGTGAAGATTTGTGGAGTAATAAAACACTGAGTTAACTTAAGCACGTACACTCTTTATTGTTTAACTCACGACAACCCCGCACATCTCATCGCGCTCAAAATCTAAACGGAATCCCGTAGAACGAACGATCGTTCCATTCAACGTCGCGACTCTTTCCGTGCCTTTTACAATTGTTTTAATCAAAACCGCGAGCCTACGTCACACGCACATATTCTTACACATACACGTAGCGCCAAAAACTATGAAACCGATTATAATAAATGCCAATTAAAATAAGCAACTGAGCCACAATATAACGAATCAATTATAATAAATAGCCCAGAGCCTCATTAGAATAAATAACCCCTACATAAGTAGGTTTGCCGATTAAGGTACTCGATGGACGATACCGAAGATGAGCTCTAACGGTGAACAGCGGTCAGCACCTTGTCGAAGAAGCGTCGAAGGCGATAAACCGGCCCAGTAGCACCGGTAATTTCGCCCGAGTAGATAATTCGTCGAGGGCGCCTATCGAAGCAGCCTCCTTGGCGGCCTTATCCGCGAAACATCGTGGAATAACGAGTCGAACGGAGCCTCTTCGGCGGAGTAACATTTTCATTATCGATAACGATCTTCGAGATAACATTGCCCCATGTGTAATAGTTAAGCGACGCTTTTACACCGCCACTTTTCAGCGGTTGCCCCTCGTTAAATTAAGAGAAAGCAGGAATATATGCCGGGCATTTCGCGCTAGCCGGCGCGGAGACGATTTTTATTAAAACCCGGGGGACAGTGATAAATCCCCGGTGCGCTAATTACAAAAAAAGGCCCCACCTTCGCGAGTCATTTATCACTCGGGGTGTTCAAAATCCTCCGCGACCCGATTTAATTGGCCATTACTTTGCACGAAGTAGCGGGGTATTCTTCGCGCCGGAAGATTGCAAAATCTTCCGCGTAATTACAAATATCAGGGGCGGCCGATTATCATCGGCGTTTCAGGTTAGACCGAGTGACGTTATCGGTTCGAAAGCCAATATTAACTACGGTAAGGAAAGGCATTAATAACTAAGAGTGTCAAGATGTCACCACGGTTGATTAATGGACTGACTGCTGCCCGGGTGGTGATGGATGAAGACTATATTGTTTCTGAATATGGATGACTAATAAACTCCCTTAATTCGCTTATGCTTTATTGCCCGCTGTTTTGTTTAACGTACCAACACGCCGACGTGCGAAAAGCGCAGTTGCGTGTTGCGCCTAGCTTCAAAGATGCACGAAGAAAATCACGAGCGAGCGTGTGACTGCCCGCGTTGCAGGAAAACTCGTTATAAGAACTACGCGTTGATCTACACATTTTTCTGTTAGGCTGAAATGACGATGGTATTCTTACCGTTTAATTACGGTCTTACATCATAAAAGGCCATATGTTAGAAGGGAAAGATGAAACCAGTATTTCTCCTTCCGTCAACAATATTTATTTGTAAAATAAGAGACTGCTACGTATATATATTTTGCGCGTTTCTCAGGATGGATTGTATAATGAACAATGACGGTACACCAAAGGACAGCTGCAACCCAGTTTATGATATCCAAACAGAACGAGATAAATCTTCGTACTACGATTAAACTCGGTAGATTCGAATTTGAACTGGATAAATATTAGCGCTTCTGCCGTGCTTTCAAACTCGAATACATCTTCCGTTGTTCCGCACGCGGTTTCTCGATCGCCGGTTAAACGCTGCACTTACACGCTCCGTCTTATTATCATGTCACAGTCCCGCTGAACTTTTCGCGTCTCCTCCTCTGTCGGGATTAAACATCAAAATTCGAAGACGCGCGTACGCATAGGCAGGCCGCACCCCCCTCGGGGCGAGGCGACATTAGCCGCTCTTATCCATTCAAACAAAATGTCAAAGTGCCAGATGATAATGCGCGGAAGATAAATCAAGCATGCTGAAAAGATGACGGTGATAAATGTAAACACGTCTGCCAGGCGGCCCCGGAGATAGTTACCGAGATACACGACGGGTCGTGACTGATGGCGATGTCGTGAGATGTGGTATCATAATAATTCATAAAGGCCGAGGCCAGAGGCTTAATCGCTGATTAATGAAAGAACAGACTTGTCTCGATCTCGTTCTTCCTTTTTCTTATTCCGCTTCTTCTTCCTCTGCCTCTACGCCCACCTCATCCTCTACATCCTTCTCCTCCTCCTTCTCTTCTTCTTCTTCTTCGTCTTCTTTTTCTTCTTTTTCTTCTCCTCCCTCTCCTTCTCCGCCTTCTCCTTCTTTCTCTTCTTCTTCTTCTTCTTCTTCTTCCTCTTCTCCTTCTTCTCCTTCTTCCTCTTCTTCTTCTTGTTCTTCCTCTTCTTCGTCGACGGTGCTGCCGCCTGACGTGTGTATATGTACCAACGGAGTGGGACGAGTAATCCGACATGTGTTCGTTTGGGCGATAGAACCAATTAATGTTGCGGCGGCCACGTTGCCCCGTCGAGTCCATAACTCACCGAGCAACCTCCTTCCTCGGAATACCTCGGCCCAGGTTCGGGCCTAGAGGAAGTTCACGGGGTATCGTCCATGACTTTGAGCGTCTGGAATGTTCTAAATGCTGTCGAGGGACGAAGACGGTGATCTGGTGGCGCACTTCCCGCTTCGAAGACTTTATCTCGATACACCGAATTTCAGTCTCACGAAAGTGTGTTTGCCTCACAGGCTCTGCATCCTTCTTGGATGTAGTACGATACTTAATAATAATTCAATTTAAAGGCTTTAATAAGAAGGAGGATCAGGAAAATTGTAAAAACATGTCCGTCACATTTGAATTTCATGATCTTCGATGGGAGAGAAAAGTTTGTTTAATAAGGATTGTTTCATCTGCTGCAAGGTAAGGTTGGTGTTTGACAAATTGTTATTATCCATTAATGCGGAAGTTTGACTGGAGTGCAATTCGAAAAGGTTTAGACTAAAACTTAGAAACAGATATTTCTATAAAATAAAGACTGGGCATAGTACTCAATGTGTAACTATTTATTCATGCCACAACTCTTATGATACCTAATAATTTGATAACCTTTGAAGAATGATTAATACGAGTTTCAAGAAGTACGTATTAATTGTAAATTTTATATTTATCACTTATATATATTATACAGACATATTTAATATTTACAATACTTCAAAACCTTTCTTCAAATTGAAATCAGTATAACTCGCTAACATTTTCGAGAAAAATAACATTTCAATGCATAAAATATACCTGTATATTATGCGCAGGGCCTCAATTCCTCAGGATCTTTCATCCAGCTCGTATCGTTCAAGGTAAACCGGTGAGAACTGTACCGTACATCACCAGCTGAAAAAAAAATTAAAAAATTATGATTGCGATAGAAGGTCGGATATTTAGATTAAATCTACTTACCCTATATAAAATCTATTCTAAGTGTCTAGGCTTACGACTAGACGCAACCCCGTTTCACGAGTGCGGGCGCGCCCATTAGGGAACCAGCCGCAAGTACGGTCCTGGGATTGGTGCACCTACAATCTGCAGTGGCAACATCGGCGTTGCATGCAAGAACCACGGCAAAAGGAGATAACACCTTTACCGACAATGCAACAGCCTACGTATTTACCGCCATCTGAGGATGCCCTCCATCAACTCGTAATCGGAATTTCAAATCCGTTTAAGCCCGAGGTCGTCCAAGAACCGCATGCATTTTCGGCAGTTGCCGGACTGTGGCGGAATTTCCGGCCCCAACCGGACGCGCCGCGCCAGACAGCGAGATGGCTACAATTTTGTCTTCGAGCATCGCTTGCATCCCGTGCGCGCACGCGGCCACCGTGTCCTTGACTGAAAGGAAACTGACGTGGGCCCCGTTGTGCGGGCAAAATTGGATTACGATCACCGACGATCGTATCTGCTCTCCGAGCGGTCGTTCAATGGCACCCAGGGACATAAAACAAACGCGAGAACCGGCGGCCTTAATGATCGAGGAATGATAGCCCGCGATCCTTCTCCAGCTTGTCTTCCACGCTCGTGACAGAGGCACGTAATATACGACCGCGAGCCAGATGGTTTCTTGCTGCATATACGTGCCACGTCTCACTCGAAGTCCAGAGGACCGTCCTCGACGATCAGACGATTTTTTCTCCACGTTAGAACGTTCGAGCCATTTCAGAGTCGCTCCGATCGATGTCCACAGGGTGATCGGTGTCTAAGAAAATCGGTCGTAATTCTGCGCGCGAAGACGCGGTGGACGTTACACCCCTGGCATCCGATGGGGGGCCATAAATAAAGATTAATGCCCCGAGTGATATTTTATGTAACAGCGACATTTCTCAATTAAGCGAATAACGCGCCGACTGGAATTAATTGAACCGAGTTTTAATAGAAATAACGGTACGGCATTCCTCCGTTAAAGAGCCGCTGCTATCCGATGCGCGAGGAATCGTTTATCCGCGCTCACCGTCTAGAACATTGTTCCCCGGTTATATTAATAAATCAGGTGGCTTGCACCCTCTAGAATCAGGATCACCCGCATCCTTGACTTTTGTCACCTTCTTAGCGCGTTTCATCGTGATCGACCGTCGCATGTTAGCAGCTAAAACAATAAGGCTCGAATTCCATCGCGGATAATCACGGTTCGAGAAGAATGACTCCAGGGAGTTACGGTTTGGAGCATAGGATGAGAAAGCAAAAATTGCAGCTTCGTCTTTGCGTGCATTAGTACCCGCATAAAGGTGTCTCCTTTTTTTTCTCGGTTTTCCAGCTTATCAGCCAGCGTATTATCGGCCCGTTACACACAGGGTAGTAGGTATCGAGCGATAAAGGAGAGGCACTCATCTTTTTATCGGGCGGCCTGACGTGTCGGGTCCCGATAAACCGAAATGGCCTTTAATTCGGCCGACACCTGCCCCGACGGAAAAAGTGCGTCGTTAGGCTGAAAGCGAAAATACGAATTTCAAGTCCTCAGGCCGAGATAGCAGCCGCTTTACGAGTCTGTATGCTTGGCCCGGTGTTCGTACGCACCGAAAAATTTATGCACCGTTAGCGCCTCGAGTGGAACGCCCTACCCGCTACAGAAATCATACAATTCCGCATAATAATCGCGGCACAATGAGCGGCCGGGTCGTTGGGCCAACCGCGCGGCGCCAGTTTTCACGGTCACGCCGCTTGGAGATACTTCCTCCCCAAAATGCCTTCAGCCAGCGGCGAATTAACTGCGCGGAGAGTGATTATCGCCTATGCTAATTGCCCACGGTTTCACTGCGGTACACGTAGGAACGACGGTGATTAGCGCTACTAATCATTATGTTACTCCCTATCCTTACGTTTCCGTAACGCGAGTGCGCTCGATTAACCTCGTACTGTATGCAATGCTCCTTCAATCAATTTCATCAACAAATCTCCCACATCGATGTTCGTATGCTGCTGGTGGAAGTTCTTTAAAACGTTCTTATACGCGGTTACAGAGACGATAGTTTGTTTGTTAGTATTAAAAATTGACTTTGTAATATATCGGGGTGTGATTTCCGATTTAATCCAACATCAACCCATTAGCCGCCTAAATTTGGCAATGACATAATTTCCACTTACAGATTTCAAATTTGACGACATTTATCAAGTTTCACTGGTCATTTCTCCACGAATGCGAAATGTAATATCACTTTTACAATCTCAACACGTTGTGTGCCACATGGGGCGTTTGTACCTCACGCCGGATTTTCCATTCAAACTATTTAGAACTTTCCTTGCAAAACTAAAAAGAAATTATTTCTTACCAATTATAAAAATTGTAAGACACACGTTAGAAGCAAATCGTAATGGCGTGGCGAGATACATCCCGGATAGCTTGAACGAAAATCGAAAATAATTCCGAAAGTGACGAAAAATCGGTCCGACACGGAACGCGTTAAAAAACAATTTGGCTCTATTATAACCGTAACCTTACGTTTCCTAATAATTCCCCTTTTTCTGGGACACTTCACTCCGTCGTTAATCCCCTCGGCGAGCATTAGCCACATGTCGATAACCCTATCCAGGGCATGGACGTGGATTTACCTACATTCCTCGAGACAGCTTCGTAATTCGCGTGGCGGTGCTCGAGCGACCGAAACGATGCCGTGGCGGTCGTCGGTTAGCAGCGAGGGGGTCGGCGGTATAAGGCGGTCGCTGGGGCCGCAGGAGGAAAGGGGGGAGGCAAAACGCAGGGCTGCGTGCCTGCCGGTAATCACGCGCCGGGATAAAGTTATTCCGGGGCATAAATAACCGACATGTCTGGAATAAGGCATTAATTTATGTTATTTATCGCCCATTACGCAGCAAAGAAACATTCGCATGGGAAATAATGTATCATTCTCAACACGCGTCCGCGGTGAACTCGGGGAATCGAGAATGATTCAGAATGCCAACGAACGCCAGTATGGACGTACGGTGAACGTGTCAAGGAGGGAGAGGGAGGGGGGGGGGGCGTCGGGGAGGGGAGAGAAAGGGAGATAATGCGTGTTGTAAGTATACAAAGCGGCGTGCATAGTGGATACACGGGGGGATACGTTGCGTAACACGGAGGCGCACCACCGACGAGAAGACGCTTTCGAACTCGCCGTCTTTACCCCTTCTATGGCGCTTCTCCTTCTACTGCTGGCCGGAATCTCGGTGGAGCATCCCCGAAGAGAATCGTAAGGCGCGTTGGCGAATAGTAAGAAACTTTGTAGAAAATTTGGAATTTTCCAAAATTGCCTTTGTACGCGTTGGTATCTGCCTTGCCTTACGAAAGTTTCGATGGTAAAGATACTTGGATTACCTAAGCTCAACAGTGTGAGATAGACGTTGAAAGACGCGTACAATGATGTGTGTGTAAACACTCCAAGATAACCGAAGATATTCATGGCTAATATGTACAATTTGAATTTAAATCTTCCCGTACATTCTTAGACTTCTGCTCGTTAAAAAGAGCGAGCAAGCCAAATAGCAAACAGAGCTAATAGCGATACAAAACTGACAAAATGTTGTTGGATATATTACCGAAGATTAAAGAGCAGAGGAACACCTCTGCTCAAAGTCGAATGACTAAAAATAATCGTATCATGTTCCGTGCCCCGTGAGGCGTATACACCCCACGCTTAATTTTCCATTCAGACTATTTACAATTTTCCTTGCAAAACGAGAATTAAAAAAGTAATTGTTTCTTATCAATTATAAAAATCATAAGATATACTTTAAGAGAAAATTGCAATGGCGTGGCGAGTTACACCCCGCCGCATGGCTTGAACAAAGATGAAAAATAATTCCGAAAGTATCGAAAAATCGGTCCAGCATGGAACGTGGTCTACAATGGCTCAGGTCGTTCGAGTATCAGCGCCGCTCTACGAACTGCTGCAAGGGGCGACGCCGTCGTTATTTCTCGGTGAATAAGATACACCACGTTTCCCCAATTTATCGCTTCCCAAGGACGGTAACCTGCTGCGTAATCGGCGCGCACTGCCCTCCACCTGTACCCTTACATTTACTTAAAACACACTCGGGGAAACGAGGCTCGGTGCGGGGCGAATGATTTATTCCCGCCCTACACGCTGTAATCGCGGGTCGAATTGAATTTCATAATCCTATCACGGGCGACATGTAACGGCCTTTCTCTCAAGAATATTCAGGCCGTAATTCATCTTACTCGGGGTATCGCCGGGCCATGAAAAAGGCATCTTGGTGCGAGCCGCGTTTCCCTCCTTTTTGCCGCCGAACATTTGCCGCGTACACGTGCAATTATTCAACGGCGTCGGGGCCGCCAGTCACGTAAGTCGCGGCGCAAGTGTGCATTTTATTTCGCGGCTTCGACGTCGAAAAATGGAACCAAGGACAGGGTCGGGGCGATACCTCGTGCAGGCCCCTCCCACGTACACGAGCTGATCGTATCGAGCTACCTTGATATCCAGCTACCAAAAGCTTGCTTATAAGCGCTTTTACATGCTCGACGACTTCCAAGGACGGCGAGGAATTTGGGTACGCGAGGATCTTCCGCCGGAAGGGCGTAAATCTTACCCCGAATGAGTAACGAGTCATTTGAATATTGTAGAAGTAGTTCCACTGGAGTATTTTTTTTTTTTTAATTCGTTTTCAACATCGACTGCTAAGGTAATTTTGACCTGGGATTTACTGTTTAAAGTGGATTCCGAACCACCAAAGGTATAATATACATATCACATGGAAAAGTGAAAGGTGATGAGCGTGATTCGAACCTGGGTCTCCTGCGTGTAAATCCGAGTTTTTATCCACTCTATACCACAGTAGCTCTCATTGGAGTATTAAGCGTATAGATGATAACTGGCTAACGTTTTATATGTACAAACTTGTATTAATCGATCTCTGAATCACATTTCTCTTCTTCGAAATCAATGCAATGGCCGTGTACGAATGACAATGTTGTTTATTAAACGAGTTAGTCTTGACATAAGTTGACAAAAAAATGTATACGTAAAGTATCAAGGTTGTGTACACCTAATTCTGTTTTTACACCATAGATACGTTCTGAAAGAATACGTGCAAAACACATTTATGTAAAAAATATCTTCAATGTCGCAGTTATAAAAATAAAAGTAAAGTAAAATTTTCCTCTTAGAATTTGGGTCGATCGTGTTAAGTCAAAATAAATCGCGTAAAAAGAGTATTACATTTTTTTCCTGATTCGTGTTAAATCAAAATCGTGTAAAAGAAGTTCGTGTAAAAACAGAATTGGGTGTATTGAATTTTCTGGGAAATGGTTTGGTACTCTTGGAAAACGTTCAGTGAGCTGACAGTAAACGAAATGTGCACTCGTTAGTCATCGTCGGGGCGTACCATTGGAAGATCACGGTCGTTGGCTGCAAAAGCAAATTGGGTAAATGCGATTTCAAGTTCGTCGGGTGAAGTACACAGTCGGTCACTTCGCTGCATGGTAGTTGCAATTACTTCAGAATCTCCAGACGAGCAGAGCATAAGGCAGATGCGCCATTTATTGCACCGCTCTAAACCGTAGAAAGGCAACCAAGGACGCGGTTTCTTTAAGCAACTTGCTTGCATTCCGCTAAAAACGCGCTCGGTGCAATCCAATCGCGAGCTATGCATTCTCAGCCTCAAAAGGCGGCGCAAATAAATGTTTATGCGTCTCCATCGTGTGATACAATTTTGCTTTTAAGATCCTGCGACCGATAAAATCCCGCATGAATAACACTCGGCCAATGATAAGTCGCCGATAAGATTCTAATCTTTCGGTCATCCGCCGTGGGTTTCACGATGGCCGTCGGATGCGAGGGTAAATTTGTTTATTGAGTTTTATCAAAGTATTGACGGCCGTTTCTAAATATAGAAGTTCCGCCGCCGAGTAGCGTTGTCCGGTCGCCTATTTTTAGTAACCATTCACCTGTCAATCCTTCTGCTTTCTTCGCAAATACAAATAAAAGTGAAATTTACTCAGCTTTGCTAACACGTCGCCGCGCTACGAGACCCAGTCGATACACGTGTAAAATATCAGGTCAAAATACCTCGTTGGTGGCTTGTCATTATATTTGATATATAACCGTCACAAATGACGTTGAGATACCGATCGTCGGACAACAATACGAGCGGTTATACCAGACGTCAATGTATCGATGCAGTTAATTTTGATAATCTCGATGATCGGGGTGATGCAACGTGGCAGATACGTATCTGCTGGATGTTAAACCGACTATCTGTATCTTTGAACATTTGAAAACGCTGTCGTAATATATCATAGCCATATAAAGTGGAAAGAAAAAGGACAGATATTTCTGCGACTCCGCTCTTTTTTAATATATCCGAGCATGCAAATACAAATCGCAACTCCGCTCTTTTTTAATATACTCGAGCATACAAATATAAATTACAGAGTCAGCACAAAACATCCCGTATCCTAATTCAAGAATCTAATCTTAATCGAAATCTTTAGGTCTCACTGGTTTAATCTTCAAATCCACTCGCTCACTACCAATTCAGGGTTTGATCCGCACATTAGCGTATGTTGCACGAACAATTCCTTTTCTCAGAGAATAAAGCTCCTCCGTGCTCGGATCGATCCGCAAAATTGAGGCACCTGTCGGTCACGCCAAATCCCCTCGACGATGGGGAGAGCAATTTGCCGGTGCAATACGGCGATCAAGGCTAATAAGAGTCTCCGAGAAGATCGAGTCGGAGGTCCGGCTCTCTGTCCCCTTTACTGCCTTACACGGGGGCTGGCTTTCCGAGAATATAATTAGCCCAGGTCATAAAGCGTCCCGCTGGCCGGCGTTCGACGTGGCGCACTGAAATACACGGTCGGTTTCTCGCCGCGTTTTTCGCGGTCTTTGCGGTGGCCCGCCGTCGGTCGGGGCGCAATGTTGTCGTGCTAATTGCACGTCGAGAGCACAATTTGCAGGCGCGAACAATCGGGCGGGTTCCCGAGAGCGCGAAGGACACAAGGTTCCCTGAGAGGGGCAGAAGGGCGCGGGGAAGGAAAGGCGTTGGAGCAACCCCGGAACATCCTGACGCGGTAAAGTTTACAGGCCTGCCAACCCCACGGGGACCATCCCTCTTTTTCTCTCCCTTCAACCGTACATCGATTCGTTTGTCAAGTAACTTTCGAGTCCGGGGGTAAGCCAATATTTCAGGAGAAGCGGAACCAAGATTGAGGCTGGAAACCGGTGGGGAAGCTGCTGACCACAGGGAAGATAAATTTGTTCCGCAATTGAGACGGGCGTGCCGCAGTAAATCTTGTCTATTAGGTATCTCTTCTTCTCCCCACCGCAGGTATAAAACTATAAATCGGCAGCGGAAAGACACCTCGGTATTGAGCCTGACCGCCGGGAGTTATGGGCTTGGTAGAACAAAAACTCGCACCTGGTGCCGGTGGCTCAAATTTCGCCCATTTTCCGAGGATCCGTCGGGGATCCGTCTCCCGCTTTCGCGACGCGCCACTTTTTCTGCGGAGGGTTAGGGAGGAGGAACAGCGTGGAGAGAGCGCGGCTACTCGTGGTAAAACCTCGTGGAATGTAAAGACATAAGCGAGGATTAAGGGCCAGGTAAGAATTAAGGTTTGCACTCGGTGGAGGGCTGCGGGGCAAAAAGGTGCAATTTATAGCGCGGTTTCTCGTCCCATTGTGCCGAAAACCGTAGGCTCGGTGCAATTCGGGCAAAAGGTGTAGGGAGGCCGCGCGGAGGAAAATCGGATACTTAAGAGTGTTTAGACAGGCTGTCACGGCGCGACAATGGAAAAACGGAGGGGTTTATGTCGTGCAATAAATATGCCGGAGGGGGATGGCCTTCCCTTCCGCGCATCCGGACGATTCATTTTTCATGGGACACCGTCCGAGACGTGACGGGTGCGCTTTACTCGTATCTCGGTTAATTCGATAAAATGCGGGAGCTCGATGGAAAGCCGTGAGATTCGCCTTTTCCTGAAAGAGGCATCATTAAACTCTGACAACCGCGCCGTGATACGGATCGTTCTTCATCTATTTCCGGAAAATAACCCGTGACTTTCAACGGCGGAGCACTTGAACTCCGGGAAAATGCTTTTTCGTGATATTCTCGCGTCTACCAACTCTGCGCTTTCATTTCGGGCAACGAAACCATACGCAACACGTGTCATGCGGGATTATAGCGACGTATTTGACTGACTTTCGGGCTCCCACGGCGCACCAGGTTTAAATATCACCCGGCTCTCCTATATTTTCGGCGTGATATGTGCGCCATAGTTTCTATGCTCCTGACGCTCTCGTCTCGTCTTGGGTAATAGGTTCTAGACTAAATAACGTTGGTGGACGATGCCAAAAAGTGATGGAACGAATCCGCCTGGTCCGTGAGCTCAAATTTTACGCATCAATATCCCGTGCTTCTGTGTAACGCATATGCTACAACTTTAGTGATTTAAAGCTCCGCGTCTGTACGATAGTCGTCGGAATCTGCAAACGACCGTCGCCAAACCCTCCGTTTATTACCTCCGCGATCGTTCATAACCTCCGGTATACATTCCAAAAAAGAATGATTCCTCGCCGAGCAGTAATCTATCCCCCCTTACTTTCACAACCAAGAAAGTCAAAGAGGCTCGATTTAACTGTATATCGATCTCGTCGACAAGATGGAGCTAAAACCAGCAGCAGGCTCGATCGTTTACGTCGTCACGATCAATAGATGAGAAATTAGAAGCAAAATCCTTTCACACTTTCAGTGTCGATTGCACGTTCGAAGGCACGTTCGAAACTCTAATGTCTCTGCGCATCGGAATTCTTCCCCGATCGCGTGATGTACCTTCGAAACGGAGATAGCAGCCACACCGTTCCGGGGTGGGGCGGAAGGGTGAGACGCATGGAGGATTATTGTTGAAACGCATTCCCGCGGCACGGAGTGTCGCAACGTGCGCGACAGGCTCGATGTACCGTACATTTGACCGATACGCGGGATCTTTGCCCGAGTAAACACGGCTAATGGAGTCGTTGCCTGCTCGGTAAGCCCGCACATACGCACGGCCATGTAAACGTTAATACGTTTGATACCTTGACTGCGTAATCTTTCGCAGAGGCAGGAGGTAATTAGCAGTAACGGACGGTTACGTCCGATATACGAACAATGGAACATTGCCGATGTGATGGGAATAGGAAGAGGGTGATGGCTGAGCGAGTATGATAAATGAACGGCGCCTGACAAGCGGCCATCGTTGCCCAATGATGGATGGCCGACGGTCCGCTCCCTAATTATTTCATACTTTGCAATCAGAACGATAATCCATCCGCGGTACCTGCAGCCTGTCACGGATAAATCATCGGTTATCATTTCTGAGTCACAACACGTGTGCGCCAGGGCACCGACACAGCGGAGCGGCGAAAGCTCCTAGTGCCACATTAGTGTCAAGGCGAGTCGTTAATTCCGCAACGTCAAACGGCCCGAATATCGGTCCGTTTCTTGGAAACAAAATCAGCCGCAGAAGCTCGCGGAGATCGTAAAGTGAGCGGCGGGTTAAGGACGAATTAAAACGGGAATTTTCGACCCCTTTACGAATACGAGATAAGACGTACATTATTTATCTTTAGAAAGATCTGCGATATTGGTCTTCCGTGCCTGAAATAGAGCGAGGTTTTTGGTGTGTGGTAAATCTCAAGGTCAGTGAGACGTACTGTTATAATTTACGATACAAATTGATATGAAAGGAAGAGGGGGATGGGGGAGGATAAGCCGGTCAAACATTGTACTTTGCAGAGGATTAATTAATCTCCCGGTCGCACAATAATTGTAGTGTAAAGTACATTATCCTGAAAGTTTGATTAGCATTATTATCGATATCGGTTCCGCTACATGTTGAGTTATAGTTTTACGTTTTTTATATGCGGGAATTCGCGTCTTGAACCTGACGACGCCATGAGCATATCCCATCGACTGCGCTGGGACGTTTGCATAATTTTCATATTTAATGCTCTCCGTTTACCTGCATGCTTAAAACGTTATTAACAAATACCTTTACTTTCCAAGGGGACGAGCAATGATATATTATTTGCTTCGAAGCGGGCTGTAATTATTCTTCGAAATTGCCAATTAGCTCGATGTATCGCCGGGCTTTAAGTGGCCGAAAGTGTACGATCCGAGAACACTGATGCTAGTGTTCCATGCTCTATTTTCGAGCCAGAAATTATCTGTCAGAAGTGCTTTTACCATCTTTCACGAGTCAGTCGTTAACTTCAGACATGCTTGCGCATAATGATCGTCAAGTTCAATAAATTTCCTCGCGAATTTCTGGTCGTCAAGAGGTAATTGCTAATCCACGGCCGTCTCAACTTTGAAGCACCACTCGCGAGCGCGTGTATGGAGTATGTCAAAGAAACTTACGCGCATTCGTATTCTCTTAAATCTTCTAAGTATACGATATTAACATTCTCCGGCAACAAAATCTCCGGGCAGACCTATGTTGAGCCTGTTTACCGAATACTCGGTTCGAATTCAAAAGCGCTCGTTAAAGTTTCAGGAAGCGGCCAAAATGTATTATTATTGTCACGTTGTTATTTCGCAAATACTATAAGGGAAACAGGTTTGGCAGCTGCACACGTTGCACTTTAAGTTAAAGTTTCGAGCGATATTACATCTTTATCACTTAGACTTAAAAATTGGGAATTCTTACATTATCCCTTTGACGTTTACATCTGTTCTCGCCTTTGCTGAAAAGTAGAAGCGTTAAAATAAACACGATGCAAGGCTTCATTGTTTTTACTCCCGCAACTGCTGCGTCATAAAAACAGTTGGACGACGGGAAATAGTATCTTTCAGACCTGGTATAAAGCCGCCTGAATTACTAAACGTCGAAGAAGGAGGTACAAGTACTCGGAAGAAGCTCAGATAGCATAAAGAATCAATTTCTTATGCATGCAGAATCTGCATTTTGCAGAGGCGAAATTGAAATGCAACAGAACCGAACTATCAGGAAGCGCTCGCGGCAACCTGTATGTAATGCCAAGGACCCGTAATTTATGACTCTGTCATTTTATGGGTCTGACCGAGCTATGATTTTCTATTTGCATTCGCCGTTTATACACAGCGTTCCTTCTTTATGGTTCCTTCAGTACTTGGAGTGGATACGAGTGGAATTACAGTTATCGCGAATAGACGTGCTTACGACGTGCCCTGATTATTATCCGTTTACTCTTGTCCGCGATGCACCGCAGTGAACGACTCGATTTCACCTCCTTGCTTATGCGGAACTGCATTAGCATCGAATTAGAAGATTACTCTTCTCGATGACAGGCTGGCTACTTTTCCCCTCGAAAACAGCGGGATTTTTTACGATACATACCAAACATGGAAATGTACTAATGCATACCACTGAAAATATTTAAGCTGAAAAGGTATCTAATAATACCTAGGAGCAAATATCGCGATTTTTGTTTCAGATGCTTCAACGTGTTTTTGTACAACGTCCATTATATTAATGCGCATGAATATGGAGTAATGGGATCGGATCGTAAGTAAAATTTACGAGGTGCGTGCATACGGGCATAGTTTTGGTATCACAAACGCATTCAATCACTGTCAAGCCGGCCATTTGAAATTTTAAACAGCCGCGGTCCCAGAAAATTTGAATGGTCCCGTGATTGGTTTTTAACGATAGCTCGTTTCGCTCAAAAATAGCCGCACGGAGCCCCCTTTTTTGGCTCGTAAAGCAAAGACGAGAAAAGGAAAGCGACAACGTTATTACCGTGCGCCCGTTGCTAATGTCGTTCGGCCTCACTCGTTACGTCGCGACCGGCCGATCCTGGGCGGATCGAAGACAATGGCACGTAGTTTACATTAGTTCCGTGAAGGCCCTCCCCCGGTTTCGAAACGGTACCGATATGCCAGGAGCGATTCGACGGCGGGCTAATAATTTGAGGAACACCCATCCAAAGTACCGCCAAGCAAACAATTGAGCTCGCCGTGTCTAATTGCCGCAGATGATTTTCAAACCCGCCCGTCATCCCGCGGCTAATAAATGGATGCGATGGACCCCTTAAGTAGTATAAGGCCAGGCCATTATTTTCGTCGAGGACCGAAGGTTATAAAGGACCGTCTAATTTACTTCCTGGCGGCGCCAGCCCAGCGTGTCGGCTGGCACTTTCCTACGAGTTCTCTCGTCTATCGCCGGATGATCTTCGAGTGCCGTGTGAATCTGACGATCTGGCGCCGATATAATACACCGCGAAAGCCCGACCGCCGACTTTTCCAACTCTGACAGTTTCCCCTTTGACGCGTCGTAATTCCTGGGGGCGGCGAGGGGGGAGCTTCCCGGCGTTGGTCAAAATGCTGACCAGAATCACTCGGAGTGGCATGCATGAGCTTGACGATCTGGCGCCGATAAACTTTCCTGCCAGATACGTCAGAGGGACTTTTTGAACTCCGGCAACTTCGTTTAAGACGGCGCGAGATTCGAGGAACGTTTGTAAGTTTTCGTCAAATGCTGGCGGAGGGATATTGAAGCTTTCGGAAATGCAGATGAAATGAATTATGAGGAGAAGATGCAGAATCGTAAATTTCTTAAAGCTCTGTGATAGTTCATTCATCTAAACAGTTGTCATATTAATACGGTGATAAGATGATTGGAATCTTTTTTATAGATAAATTATCGTTATCAATTCGCAGAAATGTATAGACTATTGTAGATATTGAAGCAATACTACACGTAACTGAATTATTATGACTCTAATTGGATATTTTTGTTTATTTTCAATATGCCGTCAAGGTTTTCGTCGGGATTGATGACGAAATACGGCCAGAATTTTACCAGCAAACAGAATTGCGGTTGTAAGGATTTTATCGTATAATGTTTCGAATAAACAATAATTTATGTTCGCCTCGCATGCTTGTGCTATGAACAAGTGCGGATAACAAACAAGCGCCATGTATTTTGAGTGCGATTATCAATATTGATCTGCATTGCAGCTTTAAGCTTATACATAATTCGTAATCGCATCGTATTGTTATACAAAATAACGCATTAGTCATTATGACGAAGCGCGTCAAAAGTCGAAGATAATCTTGAGAAATAAAAAATCAATTTATATATATGTGTTCCTTATTCAAAGAACGTGCCCAGTAATCATAAAACGGTATATTTTATTTAGTGATCTATCAGCGGGCAAATAATAATAATGTATAAATATATTAGTATAAATATATATATGAAATTAATTAGTACTGGTTGGTGGAAAAGATTTATCAAATGTTAATTAATTTCCCATGTATCATAATCATATAATAATGTATCATAATCACGAAAAGAATTCGGGTCATCGATTTTTCGCTTTGCGGACGATTGCTCTACCAACCGAGTATTTTCATTTTGAAACAATGATTTCATTCGAAAAAATCATTTTCTCCACTAATTTAGATAAAACTTTTTTCTATCCGGTCTCGTTTCTAATCTCATAGACACGGATTCGATACCTTCTGTAGAAACACGAGATTTAGCGTTAGCTCTCTTGTTTCCCAAGAATACGTATTTAGAAGTTCGGTCAATAAAAACTATGCGGAACGGAAGATAGGAAAACTCCGCGATAACGCTCGTATCCTTAAGCCAACCCTCGCGTCCTCCCAAGCGAAGCGCGAGTATTAGCAAGCCGCAAATAATCGATTCGTATCTTCGAAATTATACAGCGCAGTGGTGTAATAACGACGATGCGAACGATAATAATATTCGTAGGAACGGCAACAATAAAAGTGGCACGGAGAATACTCCCAGGCTCGCGGCAATAGCGCGCGGGCCGCTAAAGCGATCGGATCAAAAATTGGATTTCGTTATCACAAAGGGCCCGTGACACGTGCCGCGCGGTTTTTGCGAGCGGCTCGTACAACGATGCAAAATACGCACCTGAAAATAGAAAAGAGAGAGTGGACGAAGGGAAAGAGCCAGCATGGAAACGTCGTAACCCAGGGCGCCTCTTTGATGTCGGATATTTACTTTATGGCCGCGGCATGATCGTGACAGCGTCGGGGGTGTATCGGGGCTTGTGACGTCATAAATGAGGCAAACCCCCCGCTCGCGGCTCGGCATTCCCTCCCGACCACGCTGGCTGCACCCAACTTGACCCACCACCCTCCCTTCCGCTTCAACACGTAACCCCCAGGCGGCCCCAATCCTTGCTTCTCACAGCCCTTCTGGTCACCGCATCGTTTTACAATCACCGACCGACATAGCCGTGCCAGTACCGTTTGGCGCCCGGAGCAACCAGGCAGCTCATCGTGCACCACCGCCGGCCGCCATCGCCAATCAAATTACCGATACTGGAATTGGTACAAATCGGTGTTTCCCAAAGGCACGATATTCGCCTACCACTTTTCGTGCACGATCCCATCGACGTATCACCGCCCTGGGTAGGAGGATATGGAAATTGGGGCCTCTAAAAACGCTGCTCGATCTCTATCAGAGAGCATTGCCTTGAATTTCATTTGCGTGGTTAACGTACCGTCTATCTGGTATTGTCTCGTCAATTTCTTTAGATTCGAAGTTCAGTCGCTGTGGATTGTCGCTGTAGAAGAGGTGAGTACCGTGGTTTACAAAATACCGATTAGGAGAAAGGAGAGATCTGCACTTCCTGTACATAGCTGTCGGGAAAAGAGAAAGTCAGTACCTTGTCTTCTCTTTTACGACACTTGGAGGGTCCGAGTTTGTTTTCTGGTGGGCCTTTCCGATCCCCTACAGCGCAGCTCCAGTCGCTGCGTTCGTGCACTTGCAAAAGGGGGAGCTCTAAGAGTCTCGGTTCAGCGTGAGTTATCGCAGCTGCGTCCCACGGATAAGTCCTCTCCGAGGGGTGCTTTCCAGCGATTATTTTTTATCTCTGGCGGCGCATCGGTCAGTAGAACGACGCGACACGACGGTTCGGCAAGAAACTCGAGGTGAACCCTCGTCGCTCACGGGCCGTTGCATTCGCGCTCAAAACTCCGGTGACCTGCAAATTCAGCGTTTCCTCGATCCAAGTACGAGAAAGATGGCCGTAAAGGATGTGGAAAAAGCGTCAAGGTGTTTCTTACGAAAACACATCGCCTAGCGGGATCCTGATCGGAACCAAGGCGGGGACTTCGGTCAAAGGGTGAGCTAGCTGAGGTTTACGAGCCGGGAGAGCTTTCCGACGGGGGGCCACGGCTTTACGTCGTCGTGTGTCACGCATCGTTAGTGCCGCGACGCCGTTATGAGACGTTTACGATAAGATATGTCACACCTTTCGCCCCTGACAGCCCGCAGATTTACCGGCAGCGCCGGGAATACGGCTGAAAGAGGGGTTGAGAAGACCACCGCGGTGGTAATGGCGGTATTTGAAAGGTACCCTTTCCTTGTCTGCCACGGAAACAATATATAGGTTTAATGACTCCGTCCGTCCCGAGTCGTTCCAGGAGGAAATGCCATCCAGCGGGATAGCCGAGTTACGCAATTAATGCAAATGACAGCGTCCGGGAACGGCTATATTAACTTTCCCTCCGTCCTTATAGACAGGAAGATCAAAGGTTGAATGGCTTGGAGAAATCCACGGTGTTCCTTTGTCACTCCCTTCTTTTATTTCCCCCTCTACCCCTAACCCCGACGATAATAACGAGTTTAGGTAAATTCTCGTCGTTCAGCTGGACTCGGTAGGGTGGTTCGCCCTTTGCATAGTATCCATCGTCTCGACCTTCGCCGATTGAGAATTTGCAAGAGCGTAATTTGAGCTTCGTAAAATCACGCTAAGGGAGATCGAGAGGAAAGAAGAAGGACGGATAGCTTTCTTTCGAATTTCGAATGGAAACGAGTCAGGCACGGCGACCCTTTGATTTTCCTTTCAAGAGGCAGCGGGAATGGACGGTTAGAATGGCGAGTCATTCCTGGTCGTGTCATCAAGCTACATCGGGACACAGTGCGCAGGGTATAATTATCGGGCTGGAGTGGGTAATTTGTGACGGCATACGTTGCAGCGTAAGTGGTGTCGTTTGCGAAGGATAATTGAGGGGTGAGTGGAAGTTTTACGTAAGCATCTAGCAAGTACAACCGCCCCGGCTTGCATTGTGTACTTTTCTGCCTGGAGCCAGACGCAATATCTCCAGTAATATCGGCCGATACAGGCAGTAAAACGAAAAGCATCGCCCTTGGATTATATCCGCCGTCTTTATTAGACCGATTTATCTTTCTTCGTGCGGTACGTGTAGCGCGTAATTGCTATAAAGACCCACGATCGGGGAAAATGTAAGTAAAAACCCGTAATCGACCTCTTTGCGTGCTCGACTCCCTATAACATACTCTACATAATAACTTCCACTTTCAGTATAACATAGATCTTATTTCCCCTTGGATACGAAGATTATTTATGAAAATTAAAAGGCACTTTGGAAAACTATTTAAATTATACCATCAATAAGTAAACAATGCCTTATTTTGAATCAACTGAAAAAATATTGTCTTCGACAAGCTTAAAGTTTAATCGATAGCCCCACCAAGACCTCTGGGTAAGTGGCCTCATTTTCTCGATCCTCCTCGATTAACCCGACCTACGAGGAAAGCCCTACGAAATCTGACCCATGGCATAACGCACGATCGATCAAAATCGTCGGATCCAGGAGTGGTGGGGTTAACGAGAAGAACTGGCCCATCCAATGGCAGTTTCGTCCAGGCATCTCGAGCCACTGGGATTGGCGTTGCTTGCTTAGGACCACGCGTGTGTAACTTTGGCTTTCGTATGGCGACCGTTTGGTGATTGCCAGCCCTCCCCTTCGGCCAAAACGCTAATGGGTAACGCATATAGATTGGGAGGACACTTAGCGGAGTTAGCGCCCGCGGCTACTTTATTTACGCTATCTACGCCTCGACGGCGGCGACAGTCCTATGCATACAGTAGCACTCGGTGGTAACTGACTGTGCAAACACTGTACAGTGCAGCTCATGTGTTTGTGGATGGTCCTCCTGGCGGTTCACGATTTCTGGTTGGCCGGTGTTAAACGGACATTCGTCCCGTCAGTCGAAACGTCGCGGCTACCGTAAGGTTTACTCGTGGAAACAACTTTAACCACTTAACAGCTTAGAAAAAGGAACCAGCATCCCTTTGTGCCGCTGCGGATCTACGTCGGCCAAAGTCGGCTTTCCGCATCTCGGAATTCTCCGAAAAATCCGCTTCCCAAGCAAAGCAGCGTCTTGGGAACCGGCGATACAGGTCGATCTCAATTTGTCGCGGCGAACGAAACAACGTGCTTTCGGGGCTCATTAGGTGCGTCCGTCGGCCGAGAAGTGAGCCGCGCTCGTAATTCAAAGTCGAAACTTCATAGGGCGTATCGCATTATCCTGCCCTTCGTGTTTAAGAACGTTCATCGGGCCTGTGTGCCGTGCTTTCAGTGCTGATGAAACGCCTGGCTATCGCGCGGAGTCGCTCCAATAAATTTGGTCGACATATAAAGGGCCTTTATGCGGTGCACAAAGGTACCTTCAGCTCGTACCCCTCCTCGAGGTTCACGCCCATCTTCCACGTTCGGCACTCGAATATTTCATTTTGACACTTTGAACATTAACTCCATTCGCCGGTGGCTTGTGCGTCGTCCAATGCCACCGCATTCAGCCCCGGTGATACCCGCTTTTTAGCCTCTTCTATCGCCTCAGGCCGACGGACAGCTGTTCGACTTTGGACAAAGTCATTATGTACAAGCTGTCACGTCCTCCGCCCTTTGTCGCCAGAGAAATGCTCTGTTTGGACAGCCTTCGTTTCCGGACGTCCACGGGCGCCGCCAAGTTTCGGTTCTGGTGCAGGAATTTCCTACCTACCTTTTCTTCGAACGGCTCGAGACCCGCGGACTGTGATCTTTGCGTATTTTGATGACTACAGCTGCGCCCAAAATTGTTCACTCTTGGAGAAGAGTTTTGTTGCTGTTTATGATTAAAGTTTAAAAGCTCGTGAGTTTACGAAATATTACAGGCATTAGAGAAAGATCGTACAAATCTTGCTGATCTTTCAACCGAGAAAGGAAATGGCTGTTACATAAATCTTGGGGCACGCAGGGGTGCTGCTTCGGTTAGATATATCAGTTGTTTCCACTTCCCCAAATTAGTACTCTCGAACGAATTAAGAGCTCCTTAATCGCCCGATAAGAGCTCTAATCACATTAAAGTCGCCGAGGTCTCTTAAACATGCACAAACAACATGATAATGCCATTCGCCTTTATTAGCACAATGCCTATGCACATTTCCACACACGCCGCGCCCGGGATAGTCACGTATAACCCAAGCTTATAATCCACCATTCTACCCATTCTAACACCCCCACTTACATCCACTCCATTGTCAAAATCCTCTTTATATATATAAAAAAAAAAAGAAAAAAAATAAACAAAGCCGCCTAAGCAGGCGCAGCGAACCAACGCCACGAGACCTATAAATCAACATCACGATCAGCACCTTCGTCGATCCCTGCTCCTTTCATGTCTCCCGCTCGCACAGCCTCGAATAGAAAATCGGGAGTAAGGAAGGGCACTTTAGCATCCACCTTCCGGATGGGCGTCCCCGAGTCTCAAATTCCCCGAGCTCTTCGGATCCGACGACGATACAAGGCCATCCGGGTCGGCGGACAGATCACGAGGTAGTGTTCTTGAGAGAATACCGGGAGACAGGCAGCGTTCGAATACGAGCGTTCGTGACTGCAAATTATTAGCGCCGCGGCGTCTCCCCCGGAACCGGCTAACAGTTTTGTAAAAAGCTTTTGTGAGTTTAGCACGGTCGTAACTTCAACTTTGTCGCCGGCGGTGTTTCCACCGTGGGACAGGAGACGAGCCCTGCGTGCGACCAGGCGCGGAGAGCGTTAGGGGGGTGAGCGCGGGGGTTTGGACGGAGACGAAGAGATAAAGCAGGGAGGCCGAAAGAGGCGCCCTCCGCCTGAAATTACAGCCTCGTAACTCCCGGTAAGCGGGAAAGAGCGTATGTGACAGCGGGCGGACGGGCGGACGAGCTGCGCATGGTTTCCGGGAGTTTTATAGCCATCAGGGGGGTGTTTCAGGGGTGTTTCAGGCCGAACTACCCGACGTTGCCTTACGGGGCTGCGCCGTTACACGGTTCCCGCATTCTCGTAAACAACCGGCCAGACGTGCTTATCGCGAGAGCGCGATACGTGCCTTTACTACCCTGCTTGATCTCCATTGATTCCTCCTCCGCTAATAAAAACGTTAGGCGGACGGTGTCGGAGATGCCGGAAAAAGAAGGCCGTGCGTGGATACAATATCGCCGCTAGAAACAGGTTTGGCTGCCCTTAAACGACGCGGTTTAATTAGAATGTCGCCGCGACTTGCTTGATTCGTTATCCGTCATTGTTGGTTAATTACGAGAATAGAGGATCTGGCGGTTGTTGGTGGCATGAGATTAGGCGTGTATCCTCAATTGAGGGTGGAATGTACAGATTTTGTAATATATTATATTCTTCTTGGTCCAGTTTATTCATCCTTATTACTGCTAGGGATAAACTTAAAGCTAATTTGAAGTTGATCATGATGATTTGTAACGTGTGAAGTACTATCTTTATGGTAGAAATATAGCAAATCGTGTCTCTGTGTTCAGTATATTACAAAACAACGTGTTTTCCGTCGTCTTTAGTATCATTGTTGCGCCAAGTCATCGGTATAAATCGAGGATTAAAATATAATTAATCAAAAATAAATACCATTGATGTTTGCAATGGAAAAAATCCAGGGAATAATATTTTTGACCCGATGCTCGTTCGTTCCGATCTAATTATCGTCAATTTACATCACTATTTGACGATATTATGCTACAACATATACGCCACTGCGTTCGATTTTATCGCAACGCTCTATTAAATTACTTAACGCGCCAGGACACTCTTTCAGCGGGAAATATCGACCCCAATTCAATTAACACTTAATCAGTGACGCGGCCCGTGCGTTTTAAAAGTAGAAATAAAGGACACGTTAAGAGCAAAAAAGATAAAACAAATTGCACCGCGTTCAGCGGCTCGTCGATGTCGATCAATCAACATACCCGGTAGTGGATAGCCGCACGATACAGTAAGGGGGATCGGGATGGATATTGGATTGCAAGATGAAAGCTGCTCGTTAAATTAGTTTCTAATCTGTCCGATCTCTGAAAGCACCGAGTTTCAGGCTTCGTTCTCGTGCGTCTAATCATTAATCTCTGCCAGCAGATGTGCCGCCGTCATTGATTTAAATCACCGGTACGTTGGTTAACCCTTCCTAATCTAGTCTGTCCGTCTGGACCGGCCTGATGCTCGATCCGATTGCCGGTACGACGTAACAAGATAACGTATACCTGCGTACACAGAAGTGGAAGTAACGTGTTCCGCGTTCCGGCTTACAATTAGCTCGGAAAGGAAATGGGAAAGAAAAGCGGTCTTTGTGTTCCCTCCTAGCCGGCGGCCTCTTTCGACGTGTCTGTCACCGGGGGATACGCCGTTATTCGCCGCAAGTGCGTAGAACCATTTTTCTGCTTACCAGCGGAACGTCCACGTGTTCGGCATGAGCCGCAGAGGCTCAATTTAAACCCGACAGGCATGTCGGCCAATGCGTATCGTTATTCTCCGCGCCGACAGTGATCTCGAGTCGACGAGCGTTCGGCTGCCTAAGGAATTCTTACTTTGATTTATGGAGTTCCATATTACTGGATCTGGCAATACTGCATGGCAGGGCGATTTTTTAATTTGGGGAAGAAATCGCTGATCAATGAAAGTTGCATCTTGAATGAGGTATGCGCGCAATTACTTTTCTATTTTTATCCAGAGCGAAGTAATATGCTCGTGAACAAAAATTTGTATGCGCGATTTTTTTTTTGCGTTTTCAATATTCTAAAGCAATCTTTTCTCTTTTTTTTTTATTTGCGCAGGTATATGAGTACAATATGAAAATTTCAATCCTTTGTAATCGACATCCCAGTTGCTTATTGCAAGTTTATAAAAGCAGTGGTATTCGACGGGGCGCTATTGTTGGTGAAAATTTATCGCCGCGCATTCAACGTACCGTACCCCCGCCTAAATCACAGGCTTCCCGTTTTATTTCCCGGAATACATTTTGCATAAGGATATGCGTTACGATAAAGTTTCTCTTTGCGGACTAGGCCGGCTTCCCCCGAACTTTTAAGTAACTCTTTTGACACGCAATATTACTCTTTCGCTCTCTAATTTATGATGCAGTTCTCAGAATTGATGACGCGTTGTCAGCGGTTATACATCACTCGACCGTATGAAAAGGTTGATCACGGGTCCGTGGAGGATAAAAGAAAGTAGCGTGGAATATACATAGGTGCCTGAAAGGGTGACATAGGGCCGTAGATAACGAGGGGTGGCGGCACATAAAGGCGACAATTGCGCGTTGCAATTGATACGTCACGCTGTCCTTCGCGCTTTACAGTCGGCCACGAGCAGGCCGAAAAGAAAAAGTATGGCGCGAAGCAGAAGGGCGAAAAAAACCGTGGCGGAAAACGGCGGATTTTTCGGGAATTTTCATCGTCGCCTACGCTGTCGAAAGGCCCGCGTGATCGAGGATCTACGGTCAAAATCCGTGCCGTCCAAATTTTTTTGGCTCGCAAAAATAACTTCCTGAAACCGTTGCGCATTGCGCGACCGCCTTTATATTTTCTCCGTGCCGGCAAAACGAAAAATCGGGAAATTTCGCGCTTTACCACGGAGGAATCAGGTTTATTTTTTTTGCCCCTTTTTTCGGGGGAAGACCAAAATTAACTTTGCACCGGTGATGTCGTAACGCATCCTACCGACACGTGCCCTCCACCGGCGCGCCCACAATATTGCCCTTTTTGTCACGAGCCAGGGCTGGCCATTTGCTAAATACCAAACAATTCTTGCGCGTGTTCGCCGGATGGAACGAGGGTTCCGCATACACCCTCGGTTCGGTACCGAGTTTCGGCTCGGCCGCGCCGGAAGGGAGAGAAACGGCGAGCCATTCCGGAAACAAATTCGCGGGAGGAGAAAAAACGGCCTTGCTGCCAACGATTTAATGTCCCTTTGGCGCCAGATTTTTTAATTAGCAACGTCACGCGCTAACTCCCTACCTACGCAGAACAGTTTCCGTACGTCGGCACTGCGAAGCACGATGGCCATTTAAACAAGAAGGAAAATCAATATTGAATCGGCGTAAGAAAAATGTCGATTGCTCGGAATTTCTGGAAAGCACGAAACACGCGCCACTCAGAATATTCCATTTATAACCGAATATTACGGGTACTGTACAATTATATCCGTAACACGTAACCGAAGGATATTGACACATTCAATGACACTGTGCGCGTATCGAACGATCTTTAGATACGGAGAAAAAAGAAAGCGCAAATTAACATTCCCGATATGTGTATTAGGAACAACGGTGGAAACTCGTGTGCACACGCATGCGTGCTGTTAAAAGATTACATAAAGAAACTTTCACTCTTGCGAAAGAGCCCCGGTAGAATGTTTCCACTCTATCAACGTCCAAATGTACCGATTCCTGACAGCAGATCGAGCATTTCGCGGTATTTCATCGAGGAGCGGAAGGAGGGAAAACGAGCGAGGACTCGTTCGAATCGAGGATCGAGTTAACGAAAAAAAATCAAACGGAGAGACAGAGAGAGAGAGAGACAGGCAAGCGTAAGTCCTGCTGCGCGTTACCAAGGGTGAGCTGGAGAGAAAAAAACCGAAAGCCGAGTAAGAGACAGCCTCGTTGGGACGCATAGGCATAATGCGAGCTCGCGGCAATAAAGTAGAAAAGACAGAAACGACTCGCTCAGAATAGACCCGGCCGAGCATCCCCTCGGACGACACTGAGCGTTGTCGGAGGTCGGACCAAGCCGGGGATCTTTCGTCGAAAATTTCGGTACACGCTCTTTGCGGGGCCGTGGGGCCGTCCGTGGCTCGTGAGCGAACTCGGGACAGTAAATCAAGCCCGAGAGTGAACTCTCGGCGGTGGCAAACAATGCGCGGCGTGACGAAGGCATTGTCGAGTTTACGCCCCGCGGGGTGCTCTGCGGCTAACATCCAGAGCTCAGTTCACTCACCATTATGGAAAGGGAGGGGAAGCTGGGAAGGGGGACCCCATCAATTACATGGGAAATTGCGCTCGCATTATTTATGTGCGTATACACCGACATGGGCTGCACTAGGCCACGCCACGCTATGCCACGCCACAGTTCTCTGCAGCGGTTATCGATGGCCCGACAAAGAGGACATAAATAACGCCTTTTGCGCCGGTACGTGCACGCTCCTACGAGCACCTACACCTACGGACCACCAGCGTGTGAGAGCACACGGCCGGTGTGACCCGTAATTCATGCACCGTCTTCGCGCCGGGTGATTCCTTCCAGAAAACTGGCCGTACGCGGCGCACTCGCGAAACTGCTCTGGAACTCCGCCGTTTCCGGAGCCAGAAGACGAATGGAGTCCCTGGCCAAGCACGCGCTGCTCGTTACACGCGAGACGAGAGTGGATAATTCGCCGGACGTCCGTGTCATTGGCGGTTCTCGTTGGGGATAGATATTTCCTTCGCCCTACGTAGAAAAATTTTACCCCGAGGGAAAGTTCTTCCTTACGCTTCCGAAATTGATCGTGAAAACGTACCGCCGCATTTTTCAGGGCTATTGTGAAATATAACGTGTCTATAGTGCTATGGATGGCCTATAGAAATAATTCTTCTACTTTGAAATCGACATTAAAGATGTATTTCCGAGGAGTAGCGTCGTAGACAGTGTTCTATAGTTGTACGAGTGACACGATAAAAGTGTGCTTAACGAACGTGGAATCGATATAAGCTTGTATCACGCCTAAAGTCACGAAAGTTCTACCTCCGACGAACGCTTAATATCGAGCGACGATAGGAACGTACGTAATATAAAAAGCCTTGCTATCGTGGGCGGCCAAAGGGGGATTTCTGTGAAAATCACTGGTAAGAGAAAACTGTAATCCTTTAAATGCGACGAAACTACCCGCATACGTTTCTTTCTCTCCAACAAGAAGCATTATACCTTTATCCAAGAGTATCGGCTCTTCCAAACGGCCAAAACACGCTACGCGCTGTTTCACCAGATAATCCAATTTCATCGATCACGTTGTAAACATATAATATAATTTGAGTAGTCGAACGAACTATTATTATTATTATTTGTTAAATTAATTATTTGTTAATTATTACTATTTTACTCATCTTCTTTCATAGTTTTTTTTTTACATCAGTCAAAACGCCTTTATAAGATTCCAACAAATCTCAGCAAATACACTCTCTCGTTCCCGGGGACAATAAATAAACACTCTCCAGCCGACACGTCCGACAAAATACTCTCCACTCCTCATCCTCACCATTATTCCTCTCGATAATGTTTCGCCCAAAAATATGACGAGCCTCGTATCCCCACGGTACGTGTACCCAAGGCAACGCGCACGTAGGTCGAGGACCAACGCGAGAACAGGACGACAAACTTAACCCCCGTAAAGGAAGAAGGATACGGCCGAGGCCAGCGCGTCGGTGGAAAAGCGCGAAGGCGGCGGAGGGGGAGGGGGGGGGGAGATCGCCAAAGGGATGGGAAAAGATGGATATACGGAGCTGCCGAACGAGGCGACAGCTGTCGATTTCGTGCAGCCCTTGTGCAGAATGCGCCGGCGGAGTTGCGAGCGACTACCCATAAATAACGTGCTCGTTTCTGGAGCAGCGAAGGAAGGAAGGAGGGCGAAAGGGGCGGGAAGGAGGGGGAGAAAAAAGAGTCCGAGCTGGTGGATGGAAAGGAAGAGGCTGGAGGGCGAGGCAGGGAGGGAGGGTGGAAAGTAAGCAACGTCACCGAGGCGTCGTTGAGGGCAGCGCCACCGAGGAGGACGGGTTCGTGCTCCTCGACGACGTGCCGGGATTAGTTCATTACCCGTACGTTATACTAATCGTGTTTACGCTTGGCCTGATCGATGTGCGGTGAGCGGAGGGTGATTATCTACTCCGTAGTAGCTGGCTGCGCGGCCGCGGAGACACGTGAGAAATCACGGTGACGACGGAGTACCGGTGGCAAGTTCGTTTCGAAAACGGCGCTGCACCCTCCCGACTACTCTTAGATCGGATTAGAACGCTGAAGGATAATTAACGGACGTCGGGGAAAATATTACCCGGCCGCCATATTTCAGGCCACCCTTGTGAGATCTAATAGAGCTCCGTTAATGCGGCTAATAATAAAATCCGGAGAAAGTCACGCCGAATTCGTGTTTGTTCTTTACCTTCTTTAACGCTAACAGCTACTTTCTGGACACATTTACGTCTACCACGTATGTCCTTAGAGAAAAAGGTTATTAAAAAGAGATATCGATCGATGGATCGATAGAATGATTCACACTCTGCAGTAGTATCATGGAAGAATTCAAAAGTACAGCAATTTTTCTAAAAAAACAACTGACCGGTCATTTTGGCTGCTTTGGTAGGTTTAGTGTTATGGAAGGAGGATGGTACAGTGTATACGAGCACGGTGATCATCTCGCGTAGAATTTTTAAGCAGTAAACGTAATTGGCCTTAAATAAATAGTAGAATATACTTCATGAACCAGGTTTCTAAATTTTGGCTAACAACGCCAAGTACCGAATATCGGTTACGATCGATGTAAAACGTTGAAGGACTTCGAGCAGGGAGAAATTTCGATGTCTCTTGGATAAAATTAATATTGAAGCATATAATGCACACAATAGGACAATACACGAGTACTTTGAGATTGACGCATAGCCTTTGTGCGACGCTCAAAAAATCGTGACGTTTATTATGACGTGGCGAGTAAAAGTAGAAGTTCGTGAGAAACATATTTAAACCGCTCGTCTGATGCATTATATGGCATGTAGCGAAGGCGGTTATTACTGAAGACCGATAACGATAATGTTCGCACGAACCATACGCTATATAAGTATCTCTACCATGCTTTAGACACAGTCGCAACGTAATTTCAGTAATTTTGTCATTACACGGAGCAACGTAGTCTTGCTGTCGTAATGCCTGATACGTAGGTGAAAAGTAGGCCTTCGATTTTTTGCTTCTTCCTTACAAATTACTCGGATTCGCGGTACTCCAAAAGTTTCTGCCCCTACGTTACATAAAAGTAAAAGCTTTATGCTTGTTACCTATCATTCTTCACAACGGTCTGTCGAAGCGATCATTCTTTGATCCGAAAAAAGAAAAATAGCTATGTATAGAAATCGATGCATTTTTAGGATAAACTTTGTCCGCGCTATAGCACGATCAATGTAGCTGTACGGGATGCTCGGTGCTTTTACCAGCTGTATTTAATTAATAAGGACCGCTTTATCGTCGATTTTCCGGCATGTCTGACATCTTCCTTTCTAATCAGGAAAGGGCATTGTACCGATTCTCGAGCGTAGCGAGCGTACTGACAATCTCGAATACATGCATCATGTTACACGTTTTGTTCCCCGCTATAATATAACGTTGCTGCTTTGCAGCTAATATTCATATAAATCACGTATCAGTATATCACGCATGCAAGACTATAACGTTTAATCAATACACAGTACGTTGATGCAACGTTATGCAGATTCGTGTAAATTATCAAACGCAAACCGCGCATTATACAGAAATCTCGAGTTTCTGCATAAAAGATGATGGTGAGGATTTGTTACAAAAAAAATGGCCTAACACTCGCTTCAGCAGGTAGGAACTGTATTTGTAGAAACCAAAACAAATGCCGTTAAATTGTAAGGCATCTGCACATAATCACTCGACGTGGTTTTCTTTTTTCACCGAATCCTGTCACGATTGCCCGAACCACTCATTGTACAAAACTGACTTTTACCCCGCGGATCGAGCAAAGCGTCACGCAACGTTATCTCCGCCTGTGACATGGTAAATATCCAATTTCGAAAATGGAAAGACAGGACTGTCATTATGTCCAAATTTTACTCGCTCGATCGGACGTTCGTTGCCATTTTAGTATCCATGAACGAACGAGACGACCGGTTAAAACGAAACGAGAGAAGATTTACTACGTCACAGTCCGTGAAGTCGTATCAATATCGCATGTCCTCGTTCCAAGCGGATCTGACGGACAAAAAATGTCACTGAACCCCGCAAATCGAAAATCATTAGACACCTTCCGATCGCGGATCAACGGTGACGTAAATTCAACACGAACCGGGGTTATCATACCCAATCGTGTGGCGCGTATGACGGTCTGGCCTTTAGATTTTCGAAACGACTTCGTCGTTCACGGAAAGAGGACCTTAATCGACAAACAGACGTACCCGGTGCCGACCCCGGTTAATGTTCTGACCGTTTGAAGAAAAAAGAAAGGGAGGAAAGGGGGGGAAAAAGAGAAAAAAAAGCCGGGCATAATCTCCCAGCGCTATTTCCATCTTATCTTCCCCGGCAGGCGACGTTCCGGAGTGGTTGTTAGATACGAGCAGTTTCCACGGAAGAGCATTAGCGGCGTTATTAGCGCTAGTTAGAGGATACGCTTTGGTGAGAGATGAGAGCGCTGTATAATTATCCGTGTCTTCCCCTCCCGTCGGGACAGACGAGGACGACGTGTTTATGTGGCGCCGACTGAAGGGACCCACGAGCGGCTTGTACTACACATGACACCGGCGGACTCACCGATGATGGACCAATGAGGGAGAAAGAATACCACAAGGCGAAATGACCGACGAGTAATTTACGATCCGCCGTGGTTGCACCTGTCCTCGGCGATATTGACACTCAGGATTTATGCTTATCTTAATATTGATGTTCGTATTTGCGCGGCAACGACAGCCGATATATATGGAAAATAGAAAAGTCAGTCCCGGGAATTTATTCCCCGCGGCTAACAAGGCGGGATATTCCGTGCGGCGTGTCCGCATTAATAATTTCAATTAACGTCAATGAATATTAAGTCTGGCGTGTTCACGTGTTAATTTATTTAAGACAGAGCGGGAGATTGTTTTAGATAAGTTACACCGTGCGTCATTCGTACAGCTCGTGATAAAATTAATACCGCGGCCTCCGCGAAATAATGGTTATTAGCTGGATTCGTAAAACGGTGTTTCGTCGACTCCACAAAACTCGCGTATATGATAATACCGGAATGCAATAATACTTCCCGGGGTAATAAAGAAGAACGGTTTGGTAACTATTGACGATTATAGATGCGTGGGTTATGAAATCCTGTGTGGTAAGTGTAGGCGCATATTTTTCGTAATTGCGCATAATAATGTGCAATTTCGTAATCAATACAAATTGCGTAAATCAACTTGTCTGCATTACACACGTACGTAGGGTAGAGTCATATAATTCCGTGAATAGTAATGAAGGGAAGTGACACTCGAATTTCCATGAAACAATTGATATGCATTTCGATGCATTGCGAAGCCATCCGTGTCGGCGAACATATACCAGTGCCATTACCACCTCGATCTATTTCAGTCGAATTCATTAATCGTTACAATATGCATTAGACCTCGTGCCGCATATGCATGGAAAACGTTCCCACGTTAAATTTATATCGGTACTATTCCATACGTGCGTAATAAACCAAAGATTATTCTTCCGTACGGACAAATCCCAAATCGACCGAATAAAAATAATCATCCTGGAAAAACTGCCCTAGCTCTTGTTTAATTCGAGCACGATAAATTGAACCCCGCCCGATCGATCAAGGACGATTGAAAACATAATATCCTACAGCAAGATGCTATACTCACCCTGCCGTATAACATAACATAGCATGTAGCATAAATCACGCGGATTAAAATCTCGGAGGTTATTTGCGATATTTTCGTCGTATAAATTTTTACGACGGGTAACGAACCCGTCTTTATGTGCTTCGGACACCT
This sequence comes from Ampulex compressa, assembly GCA_038496175.1. Lineage (NCBI taxonomy): Eukaryota > Metazoa > Arthropoda > Insecta > Hymenoptera > Ampulicidae > Ampulex > Ampulex compressa. The sequence continues at coordinate 209,895 of JBCFXI010000011.1, forward strand.
TGCATTAAAGCAGCAAATAATGCCATCGAGAATATATTCAGTGACGATGCGTGACTTGTCCACGAGACGTTTCGAAATAAACTTTGTGCAGGTAATGTAACATTCGGATCCCTGGCCACTTATTTCCTCCGCAATGGCGGTGAGTTCAAAGCAATTGTGTCGGAAATAAGGTCGTAAAACGAAATTATTTTTTGTAATCCCCATAAAACCGTAAACTCGGCTTCTCGGCGGTTGGAAGCGCGTATAGCCGAGCTTATAAGTTATACTACTTAATTACCCGTCCTCACGTACATCTTTAATGGACAATCGAAGCTCCTTTCCTTGGCATTCAATGCGTTCCTGACATTTACTACCGTGTTAAGAGAGATGACAGAAAAACCTTCCATAATCTATACCTGTGCAGGTCCCTTTTTGTCACGAGTGGAATTTTATAACGGTCTTCATTGACGTCCCTTATACACGGATCCTTCAGCGACGGTTGCATTGTCGTAAACACGGGGACAAAAGTTGTTTCAAGTGTGAAGGGTGATCGCTGTACGCTTGCCCTACTTAGTCGTTTATCACATTGTTTGATACTTTACCGCTTGCATTTAGCATGCTGTTCAAAATCAAGACAGAATGGGCTTTCCGTGTCATTCAATGTAATCTTGGAATTTTCGGTATTGCAAACTATGGAAATATTACTTTTGTGAAGATTGGTCCGTCATTATTATGCGATAAAAACTAAAAATAAAAATAAGATGGTAAAAGCATAAATAATGTACTGCAAACTTTTCCACTCAGAACATTATTTCGCGATCGACATTTCGTCGGTTATATCTTTTTACAGATTACGAAATATTATCTGACACGAAACATACAACGTCGCGTGTCAAAATTTCTGGTTGAGCGGAGAATGTACCGAAATAATTATATCCGTAAAATATAAATCTCATTCCTTACCAGATATTCATAGTCTGTCCATTAATAGAGCTATACTAGCTGCTTAATTACAAAGAAAAATGTAAATATTCTACATGTGAATATTCTACATACATCGATCAACAAATTCTAAAACCCAACACGTAATAGTACAAGCAGTACATGGCTTGATTAAAACAATTTATTATCCTATAAAGTTAACACTACAATAACCTAATTAGCATGCGCTGTCTTTTACCTAAATCGTAAACGACGATGAAACACGATCGGCACTTACTTAGAAACGTTTAAAGTACCATCCGGAGTCTACCCCACTAATTACACGGTAAAAGTACTTAACAAGGGTATGATAGTCTGGGTCTACGGATCGTCAACGGTACACCCATCCAGAGTATTCTTCCTCGAGAATTGAACGGCGCAACAAAACACAACCCCTGTTTCTCCCCAAATCCTTGGGACAACCCTGAATTAATTCAACCCTTTAACGGATCGTTTCCGTATCCATCCCGTGCTAAAATCCCTGGCGGTTCGCTGATACGCGCCGTTCTATCTCGTAAGTCGCGAGATAATATACCGAAAAGTGAGCTTCGTTAGTGGTACAGTGCCGGCTTGGCGGCAGAGAATGAGGCGCCGCGAGGGGAACAGGGGAGGGAGAGAAAGAGAGAGGGAGAGAGTGAGCTCACGGCGGCGTAGGTCGAGGTGGGAGTCGTGGGGGCACCTCGCACAAGTTGACACGTCGTTGGCCGGGTCGCTTGCACCCGGCAAAAGTGTCGGCGTAGCGCGAACCGACAACGACCACCGTGTCGCGGCCGCCGCCGGCGACGTCGCCTTCGCCCCTTTCGTTTGTATTGGTTAGTCGCGGCGTTCGTGGTATTCGCCGTTCCCGTCGTCGTCGCGTCGTTGCGATACCTCTCTCGGCCTGCCTGGCTGTGGTGGAGGGGAGAGGAGCCGCGATGTGGTGCCGATGACGGCGGAGGGGGGAGGAAAGGCGAAAGCTTCCCTGGGGACTCGGTTCCAGGTGCGGTGGTGGGGGAAGTCAGCTGAACGGTCGCTGGTGGGGAGAGGGGCGGGGAGGGGGGCCTCGCTCGAAGGCTAGCGCGCGGAAGAGCTCAGTCGCGACTGGAAGCCCGCCGCGTTAACCAAGTGTTGTACGTTCAGTGCCACGTATCGCGTTCTCGCCTTTTTTTTTGGTTGCGCCTACGACCGCTACGCCGACGGCTATGTTGTCGTTGTTCGTAGATTAAAGCAGCTAGGTGCACGCTGGGATATCTCGATCGGAGGATGGCCTCCTCGACCGCGAGTGAAGCGAACTTTTTTTCCTACGCCCGAGTGTATCGACAAGAGTGAAATTGGATAGTGAACCTTCTTAGAGGAAAGGCAGTGCGAAGGCGACGGTGAACATTTTTAAGATGCTGACGTCAAGTGCGAATCAGTATCTCCGTCCGGAATATCTCACGCCGCTGCCGACCACGGTTAGTCTGCTCTTATTCCCGTATATGCTCCGATACGCCGCTCGGGAGTTCCGCTTTGCAGTGATAAGCCGCTGGGCGTATTGTATTGTACACTCGCTTTACGCGACATAGATGTTCTGTATTTGTTTATTCACAATTTGCGGGTCAAGTTCATAGCCGAGAAGTGTGGAGGTCGATGTAAACGGTAAGAAGGTGTAAGACGAGTAACCAATACCACTGTAGAATTAGATTACGTTGAACACATGATAAAGAATCATTCGTAAACTGTGTATATTAGATATGGAAAAAATCACGTTAAATAATCGAGCGAAAGAAATAGCACACGATATATCGGCTTTCGTAGAGCCGTTATTTCAAACGCCATCCTGCAAAAGCCGTATGACACGAAATGCAGGCTGCTCCAATATCGTTTTTCGCCTTTTGCGAGTCACGCATACCCGTGCTTTTGGTATACTCGCTGGTCGAAAGACGAAACGATAATTTTTTTCCCGCATCGCATTCCAGTAGTGAAGCTTTGAGACGACGCACTGCGGTATTAATAAAAAAAAATCTTCAAAGATCTATAGACTACCAACGGACTTTATGTAGTGTAAAAAGATGGTTCGCGAGGGAACAATCGTTTTCACGGCTCATTAACCTCGCCCATCGTCGTTTCGTCAGTTCCGACAGAACCGCGTTTTATACTATATAGTTTACCCGCCGTTTAACTATTTTCGAGGATATGGTATGCTGGCAACGTTTCCACTTGCGTGCCATTAATTTATAGACGTCGTAAATCAAAATGTGATCCGGCATTACAATGCCGATTCTTATGCGAACGAGGATAGACACAAGTGCGTACAAGCTAAAATGAATGAAAGGTCCGACGCTTTTGATTCCCTGGGACGTTTCTTTGTTGTCGATATCTCGTTCCATGGGCAAACATTTTTTTAGGTAGGTACCACCGAGTCATCCGGGTCAAAGTGATGAAGCGAAGACAAGTTGCCCCTTTAATTTACATGGTATTTATCCCCTTAACTTCAAACGGATGTAAACGCGATCGAGCACTCGGTTATTGTCTTTACGACATACTGCCGGTGAAGAGCATGCGTGGTATTTCAATTCATTCTACGAAGGCAGAGCAACAAGTAATCGACGTTATTACGCCGGGTTGTTTGCAACATAAATTATTTCCGCTATAAATTTTACGTCGAAAGTCATAAGTTGGCGATGACACCAGAAATTACGCACAGAATAACCTTAGGAATACCGAACGGGGATGCCTAGATTTTTCAACGCTCCTTTTTATTTTCGCGACGTAGGGAAATACTACTGGGTAATACTACTGGGCCGTAAAATAAATTACGAGAAAATTGTGCAATCGTCGGCAAAGTTTTCAAAGCGAATTGCAATACTGCCGGCCGTTAAGGACCAATAGTCTGAGGTAAAATCGAAAAATGAATTTCAACCGGAGGTACGTGTAATCAGGGAAATTAAATCGACGTCGGACGATTTCCACGGCGGAATATAAATTACCACCGACAATTAAAGGCCGGCAGACAGCATTAGCGGATTAAAATATTACGGTCGAACGTTCCCGTTAACTTTCGCGAGGCCAATTAATATATAGCTTTAACCGTAATGCCGTAATAGCCTGTTGCAATTCATGGCATTAATATCTGTCGGCATCGCGCCATTAGTACAAGCAACCGTAAACGGCGGGTTAGTTGCATGAGCGTTGCATTTTAATTGCTAGGAACATCTGTTCGATGGACGCATCAACGAAGAGAAATATTGTTCCTCTATACGCTAATTATACCGACTGCATCATTGAGGCTACTCCGAGGCAAATACTTGTAGGCGCCAATATTAAATTCTCGCACTTAACCACTAACGACGCATGAACGTCATGAATTACGTATTAATTATATTTATCTCGTGGCCGTCGGTTAAATATTTTTTAGGTGCCGCTGGAATCAGTAACGTTATTCAAAAGAGCGGAAGGCAATTTGAGGAATTTATCGCAGACGATTCGCGATGTGTACTCGTTTCTTCAATCATGAGACGCGTTTGTGTATGTAGGCGTATATTCCTTTCAACACGAAACGACGATGGGATCTCGCAGTGATCGCAAATCGTACCGGTTTTACATATTGGTATCTTGGTAACATGGATAATTTCTCTGCCGCGAATCCTTATAAGCATCGGGATCTAAACCATAAATCAATGTTACGTATATGCAGTGTATAATAACCACTCTTACTATCTACTTACGTTCACATAAGTGCAAATGAGCTCGTAATTGTTTAAATTTAGACTTTGTTATCGGCTTCGTATGATCAATGTTGCACCCAGAGTATAAATCAAACTATACATATCTTTTGGTTTAGAAATTACTCGGATTATCATAACACGCATAAATTATCCAACAAACGCTCAGTAGATCACAAATGTTTGCCGTATAATTGCAACGTGCCAATGCGAGCGGATTGTTAATATTTATCAGTTTATCGTCGGAAAATACGAGTTGAATCCTTAGATTTGTAAAATACCCAAGATTTTAAAATACCCACGAAATAGACCTTGCAATTGTTTCGATGTTCAAACCGAAGTTTTGTTTGCATAATATAAATAAATTTCCGATGGTTCAATACACAGTGTAACTCGTAGTTTCTTTCAAAAGGAATAATTTATGTTACGAATAAGAATGGAGCTTTGCATCGTTCTTCGTACAAGTTCGACCGTAAAACAAAAGTGGCGCCGAGGAAAATCTCTGGTATTTCGTAAATACATATTCGCGGTTCGTGCTTCCTTCGAGGTCGCGTAACTCTTGCTGTACTACGGATCGAGTGTTCGATTGTTCGTCGTTAAAGCTCAACGGTGAGCCAAAGATGGCGGCGAGTAAATTCCGTCGGAACCACTTTTATATACGAGACTGCTCGGCCGAGACCGGCGCGCGTCACCGCAGATTGCGGTTGCGCGTCATTAATTGGACTTGTTTTCACCGAGGCACGCCACGCGGCAAAGTTTCGAGGGTTGTCAAGACGTATACCTCGGTGTTACCAGTAATGCAGCTTTTAATCAGAAGTGACTCACGCTGGCTGCATGAAAAGAGGTCGAGAGAACGATTAACCGTGTAGCCAACGAATAATACTTATAACGCGGACAGCAGACGGCTAACGTAAATAAGGATAATGATCATTTGGATGCATTTTACCGTGCATAATTATCCTACGGACAGCATCCACGGTTATAAAAATCCACACACGTCTTGTTTTTCAACCGAAACGCATAAAAGTGTCGAGGCGTATGAACGGCCGATCCGCTTGATCGATAGTCGGCCGTTAGATGGGCGATGATTATCATTTCTGTGAGTCACCGTTGGTCAGAAAGCATTAATACTCGATATTATTCATTCGGATCCTATGCGGTTACGTCAGCCCATTTCCGATTTCTAAACTCCAATTGCACAAGGTCCCATAAATTTTAATCGCAGCGAACGTCAGATCATTTTTTACTCGTTGGAACGATCCTTGTACTGCGGTACGTACGCCACAATATCCCCTTTGAGGATGATGAGTAATATTATACCAAACGTCCGTGAGTGCAATACAGGAAGTAGTTTTATGGAAAAAAAAAAAAAGAAAAAACTGCGAATACACAGTATCCGTGCCGTTCTTTACGAGATCACGTTTCTTTCGGTTTCAGTTAGACGCAAAGAAGAGCCCTCTCGCCCTCCTCGCACAAACCTGCAGCCAAATAGGAGCGGATCCGCCGTCCAGCAAGTCACTGCTAGGTTCATTAGACAAATCCTCCAGTGGTAAATCGTCCAAATCGACGGAACAGTTGCGCGAGAAATCTTCACCAGCGACCGCATCCTCCTCAGCGGAGGGCACCAAGACGAGTTTCAAGCCGTACGAATCCTGCCTCGGACGAGAGAAAGCCTCGAGCCCCGACGAGCAGAGATCAGCATCTAGTCACTCCGCGTCAGGACGTTCCAGGACACCAGGGAGCGGTAGCAAACGGTGCCCGAGCAATCAGAGTGCCTCGTCGGCTCGAGCGGTAACTCCGCAGGGTCGAAAAACGGCCACGCCGAATGGCGAGGTTACCAGAGAATCCCCCGCGTCGAGAACCTCGGCGATACCCTCCTCGAGTCACCCCGAGTCCTCGAGCCAGCCTGCCGTCAGTAGCCCGTCACTGCAGTCCTCGAAGGCCTCTTCCTACAGTCCCGCCGGGGTCCTCGCAATGACGGATCCGTCCATCAAGGATCTTCCACTGGGCACCTTCAAGCCCGGTGTCAGCCTGCCCTCCTCCACCGCCGCGTACCTCGGCTACAGCCCTCAGCTCCCTATCGACGTGATGGCCAGCTCCCTCATGTCCCAGCACCACGCAGCTCTCAAGAACGGCCTCGTGGGCGCCAATCCTTACCTCAGCTACGCCAGGCTCAAGGGCTCCGACAGCCTCGTCTCCGTCTGCAGGGACCCCTACTGCACCGGCTGTCAACTGAATTCGCATCTCCTAGCCAGCTCCGCCAGCGTGGCCAACGGCAAGTTACCTTCGGGCGTCAACACTGGTCCAGGTTCATGTCCTGCCGGCTGCGCCCAGTGTGACCACAAGCCAGGGGCCTATGGGCCTCTGGGGGTCGCTGCTTACGCGCATGCGCAGCTAGCCGCCCTGGCCGCAGCCTCGCAGCTACCTTACGTATGCAACTGGATCGCCGGCGACGCCGCTTACTGCGGCAAGAGGTTCTCCACCTCGGAGGAGCTTCTGCAGCACCTCAGGAGCCACACCAGCGTATCAGCGGGCGGTGATCCGTCGGCGCTGTCCTTGCTTTCGCCCTCGATAGGTCTGCCGCCAACGCATCCTCTATTCTCCAGGACTTATCCGACACCGCCTCTGAGCCCCTTGGCTACGGCGCGCTACCATCCCTATGGCAAGCCCTCCGCCCTCCTACCGCCATCCCTTTCCTCCCTCGGCCTGCCCCTACCGCCGCCTCACCCGCACTCAGCCGCTGGACTGCCGCCATACTTTTCGCCGTACTCGCTCTACGGAGCACCCCGTCTCGGCGCCGCCTCCAGCATGCACCAATGAGCCCCGAATGACGAGCGCCAGTAGGCAGCTTTGGGAAAACTACCACTTAACTGTGATTCTTGGGCGAGAGAGCGTCGATACGGAGATTAAGTACAGGGAGGCCTGGATGGGGATACTCTGGTAGGAGGGTTGTTCAACGAAGATTCCGGGTTTCTTTGCTCTGGGCTCTGGGATCAGGTCTTAGGGCAAAGAGGGTCGGAAGGAGAGGAGAGATATAAGGAGGATGTACTTTCAGCGCGTGCTCTGATCGGTTCTCGGACCTGTTCAATTGGGGGGTAGGATGTCCCGAATATATTTCTTTTTTGTTTCGTTTTTTTTTCGTATGTCCACGGGAGGTTCATATCATCTCCGCGGTGAATCCTTACCTCTATCGCCGACTCTTCGGCAGGAAGTGCTGGAAAAGGGAGTACGTTAGTGTACCAAACGTTTAACTGTGATTCTTGTGCGAGGATATTGGTGCGTAAGGTGAAAGGGAGAAAATCTGAGAATAACGTGTGCCTGAAAGAACCTCCTAATGGGTGCGTAATTATTAACCGTCGACGAGCATTTAATGGTCTCTTTTGTATCGCAGTGCTACGGCACTCGGTGTTTAATGTTACGCCATTAATATACCGATCCTCCTTGCGTTCAATTTTTCGACCTGCCGGGACGAAAAATTTGATTCCTTTACTGCACGGGGTTTCCATCAACGTTCATTGCAACGCGATAATTGCGCTTTCAGGTTAATTTCCAACGGCTGATTCGGTCGACGATTTTCGATCGAAAAACCGCCCCTGGCAAATAAATAAACTATTTATTCCGACCGTCTGCTGCGCCCGGCATGCCACTTAATCCTGAATAACGAGTACCGTCGGTAATGTCAAAAAAACCAATGTTCAACTGTGATTTCTGAGTGAGAAAGGTAAAACATGAGCGAATGGGATGTATCGCGCTTCCGTTAAAGAGAATTAAAGCATGTGTACGTGTATGCCTGGTTAGAGTTTATTAACAAATGCGCAATCACGGAGTTTTAATTTCGAACGAAAGAACTCTAATCGAGGGTAGGATAAAGTCGTACAATTTGTCAATATCTGGAAAAAGTCGCAGCGTAGTTTTGAGATCGTTGAGTTCGTTTGGGGAATTTTAACGCTTTCGAATGCACGGTCATCGTCGCTGTATTATATTACCTTTCTTATATTGCTGCCGTTTGCTTTTTCCACGAACAGAAGAACGTACTGCGATAGTTTTACCAGCCGCGTACAATATATTGGCTATCGTGCTCCCGCACGTAATTAAATTTCGAAGTGACATAGTTCGGGCAATACTACGATACCGCAATGGTTATTAATTGTGCAGCTCTCCGATACATAATTGAATTCCAGCATGACCAACGTTGGCGCAATCTCTGACCGACGGTGTAAACCAAAAGCTTTACGATGTAAACTGATTTGGTGGAAGCTTTAAGTTCACTCGATGAAATTGATGAAATTATTCCACGATGATCAAATTGGATCGTTACAGGTTACGAGCAGAGGAGAAAATTCCAGGTTGGACAGCGGCGGGGCTTCTTTCGTTCGAAGATCATGAATTTGCATAGAATAAGGGTAAAATGAACATTATATCGTCAGTGTAATCTTCCACGGTTTTAAACATACCCTCCGTTATTGCGAGTATCGGAATTCATTAATATAATGTAATCAGTCTATGTGTACTATTTATGAATTATATCCATATCCAGTTTCCACTGTAATTATTGTAAATTTGTTCATAGGCGCGTACGTATAAGTTTAAAGAGATCTTTCGAAGGTATTGGCGGACATTAGTGATAATAGGCGCGCACGCGTACGTTTAATAAATCCCCGACGAAGTGGCGAATATTGCGTCTATTTTTGCGTAACCAAAGTTTTAGTAAGGATCGATATTGCGTAGCGCTGCGAACTTGTGCATATGACATTATCTACTAAAGAGATATATGAGTAACGACTATCACAGGATATTAAGTTGTAAATAGATTTATTATTATATACGATATTATAATTATTAATTATTATTATTAATAATATTATTATTTTTGTCGTCACTACCATCGCAGACATTGTGAATGTCGGGAAAAATTGCTCACAAAAAGCGACCCTATCCTTGTGTTAATTCTATGCGTCTACCACCTTTACGTACGGTTAAAACTTTGGTATTAACTTGATGCGCACCATGCGAATGTCATTGACTTCTCGTTATTCTATTATTGTTGTTCTACGTTGCCTCAGACCGTTTGGTTCTTTTAAAACTGAAATACAAAAGATTATTTCTTACACGGAATGTGTTTCTGCCCTTAATAAAATGGTTGGTACATCGTCATTTTCCGCATATTTAGTCCTGTTAGGCGAAGCTTTTTTTAAATGTGGGGCTATAACCTTAAATCTGCCTATTAAACAAATTCTAATCGTAAGCGTGGAAAGTTACAGATTAATAATAACTTTTAACCATACTAAATATCTTGCAATCAGTATATATTAAGAAAAGTTCTTGTGGTTTCAATTTTCAAGGAAAGAAGCACAGATTTTACTGTTATATATCTAATTCCATTAAAGTTTTCGCGCAGTTTAGCAATAGGATGATACAAATATTATTCACCATCGAATTAAAATTCTCGTCTCTCGAGCTCTAACGATAGTTAATAAAACACTCAGTGCATGAACAGTGTTAGCAAGCATATATTGGTTGATCATTGCGTACTACCTGAAAATTAAGCGGGTTTCGTGAAATGTTCGACAGGGAGTTACAGATTATTGGCGTCATCGCCTCCGTCACATTATAGTGAATCGATATACGAAGGCACGTGTACCTTAACAGTGGGGGCAATATTCCAAACCGCATCAGGGATTACGTGTAAATTTAAATAAATCCTGCTACGTAATATTAAAAGCTACTGTATTGCTTCGAAGTAAAAGGAACTGTGCAATCGGCAAAAATTAAGTATTATAATCGCATCATTATCCATAAATCAACAAAACCTCTATCATTTCGCATTTTGTTAAAAAGATTGCACACCTTTTATACCTGATGCCATTCGGTATAGTTTTCGGTATCATTTCAAATATATCATATTACACGCAATGTTTAATAATTGCAATGAAAGGATGTTGCAATTTCGAAGCTGTCGGTGGATCTTTAAAAAGATTTACAGTCAGCCCCGGGGAGGGGGGGGGGCAGTTATGCATATCTAGAAGAAAAATGGGGTCGGTGGTGAACAGCAATTTTTCAATGGAATAAAGCGGCGATCCCCTTGCGGCAAGAGCGCCGACAAAAAGCGGAAGCAGATGCATGAGAAGCTGAGCGGCATTGAACGTTGTTGGGTCGGAGGGTGATCTTGCTTCTGCCCTTTGAGTGATTTATGGACAGACGTTGCGACTCCATCTACTTGACCTATTCACCTCGTTAGAAAGGATAATGTATTCATGAGTGGCCAGGCTCAGCCTGTTCGTTCGTATTACAGAGGTCCGCAAAGCCAAGACTGAAACAACTTCCAGGCCTAAGCTGCTGGCCCGCAGCGTGCCACTCATGATTACCAAGATTATGGCGTTTTCTCGTAATCTCGCTTCTCCTGCCGGCAACAAAGTTTTGAACGTGGGAAAGGAACGCGATTTGGATGTACGTAACTGGTTTTCCGACCGCAGTTTGATTTAAGGCTAGAACTACTACCGGTCACGATATCGGCATATCCAGACATGCTACAAATATTTGATTTAAAGAAAGGATGTACAGGGCATAAATAAGGAGATTTATTTAGTCGGTGACATATTACAATATGTTTAAAAATTGTCCAAATGCGCTATTATAAATTTAAGCGGTTTCCAAAAAAAAACTATAAACCTGCGATTTTAATGACGTCGATATTTCTAACGTTAATACCACGCCGCTATGGATCAACTATGGACATCCTTTGGATTAATGCTTATACGATGCTCACTGAACACTATTTATAGCTTTGCTTATTAGTTTCGATGATTAATTTTTTATGATCTCCTGGATATTTATTCACGCAGATAAGATCCAGTATAACTGGTTGACACCTACTTCATTAATAGTAATATATGGCAGAGACGAAGGAAATAGGCCTTTGGGAAAAAACCGAGAATTATGCCATCTTTTCAAATTACATCAAAGTTTTTTTCCATGTACGTAATGCTAGCACAACAAGCCCTATGGAAGAAACGGAAAAACTATAACAATTCTCCGATCCTCCTTCAATAATAATTAATGATACAACTCGAATGCATTTGACAGCAAGGCTTTCTCGATAACACAAAAAAAATCCAATGGCATTATTAAAACCAAATACGACATACAGCTCCTCCTTATCACGATATAAGGACGCTAATAATCCAGCGTACATTATTAACGAAGAAGTATCGTCACATCGAGCATCTTTTATTCTTTGAAAAATTCGTTACTCGCAACATCCGAATTATTGAGATTCCATGCGGCGTCAAACTCGACTTCTTCCCCAAGCAAAAAAATTAACAGACCCGACGACATGCGTGGTGGAAGAATTACACGCTATCTAAATTCCACGTCGTCAACTTCTAATGCGCCGTTTATTAACAGGCAGATGTTATTAAATTATGCCATAGGTTTCACAGGCGCTCTCCTCATTCCTTTTTTTACGCGCCGCACTGCGGACCAGTGTGGTGCTTAGTGTCTGTCACTTTGCGCCGATTAGTCGCGTCTAGTACAGCATGTTACGTGCCGTTCTTGGGGCGCAACAAGAAAGTCGCACGCGGAGTGGCTTGTCAAGAGGCCTCTTCCGGCGGTGCACTACATCAGGAAGGCATCGACGCCAGTAAAAGAGAGCAGCACTCGCTGAAGGGTGCTTCAAACGGATTAGTTGGCGCCAGTAAATTCAATGGTTTCTGTCCATCGCCCGAACAAACCGGTTTCTCCGTGCTCCTCGCGTTATCCTGCGTCGTACCAACACACTTTTTACCCGCCTCTTCCTTCACGGACACAGGACATTTTTATCGATACGCCTCATGTGCGAGGATAGCGAGAGCGATGGCTTTTCTTAATCGCGACGAACAATAAAGTACGGAGATCGGTCGAAGCTCGACACGTGGTCCATCTCGTTGCTCGCAGGCCCAAAATGAAGAAATCACGTTTGTGCCGGCCAGCGATGTCGTTCATTTCCATCCAGGTATTTCTTCACGATTTCAAAAGTGCACCCGCCGCCGTTAGCATATTCATACAGCGGGCATTAAATCGTCAGGATACGAAGTACAGAATGCATATTCAAATCGGCGAGCGTACACAAACCTTAATATATGTTTATTAAATTGAGACCAGAGATTGCTCGTATATTATACAGCCGTCGGATCGGCTCTTTTGCCAGAACGTGGAGAACATAAATTACTCTACTTTTTCGTGATCGCGGACGTACCGGTCCTACGACCAGTTTGTTTTCTTTTTTGTCATCTGGCGTCTAAATATAACCAGACGTTTAATCATATATTCCGATTCAAACCAGAACGACACGGCGTCTGTACAACGCATTCGTAGGAATGGCACAGCGGATTTTTTCCTCGTTGAGTCTGCGAAGTGACAGGGGCGATTGCACAGCGTGACGGAATATTCTTTTCCGTGATAATTATCTTCAACGCTTGTAAATCTAATGAGAAAAGGCATTCCGGAACAAATTAACGCCGTTGAACAATGAAATTACGACGATCATATCGACTAGTCGGTCTTCTTTAATCGCTACGATAAATTGACGGGAAGTCGATTTGAAAATCCTTCGTTGATTTGTATCATTTTTCAACATAGACAGCTGAAGGTATATAGTTCAGAAGGTATTGTTTAAAGTGCGAGGTGCATATTACATTTATGTTTACAAAACTCAGACGTAGGTCGAGCATTAGTTTTTTCCTATGACAATCCAAGCCCTGCATAACAGCAGCAATTGAATAAGATTACTTCGTACAAACTCATTAAGCTTGACCTCGTTTCCCACTCATCTGAACGATTGATAACTATCAGTAATTATCTTCTAACGTAAGATGCTAAATAGTAATTGCATCTATTCGCGTCTGGATTTCAAAACAGATTTAATCACACTTCGAAATCCCTTTTCATATTCCCCTTTATTCAGTTGCACGTAATTTACCTAACTTACGTTCGTTTCATCCTCGACATCGTTCGTTAAAATTATTGGGCTGTGGTAATTCTCTCTTGAAAAGGGATTTCAAATGTCATATAACGCTTTGTACGTGGGATATAAATAAATAAATAAATAAATAAATAAATAAATAATAAACAATATATATATATATATATATATACTTCGCGCAAGTCGCAATTCGTATGACAAAAATGTGCTTCGAGCCGTACCAAAATCAATAACAATATTTTAGAGCGTGTTTCGTCCAGGCGCTATCGCGCTAGAAATACTCCAAGCGACTCGATACTCGATTTGAATATTCATCGGATCTAGATCGCAATCTGAGAGCTATCAAGGTTACACCATACTGCCCAGCATCCGTATAAGCGAAATAAAGATTAAATACGGATATAACTATCGCGGATTGGATAAAGGAAGACGTGCCATCGATAACGTTGACATATATCCAAGGCTGCAAACGTATTATTTATTATTTAAGGTAATTTAGCCAAGGAGGTATCCCACTCTCGTACACACGGCCAATAACGAAGGTACATCCATAAATGTATGGGCCAATGAAGCTAAGCGCGTAATTTACGTTATATAATTAAAGTTGGGCAAACGGTGTTGGTGTCCTAAGAGTTTCGAGGGGGGGTGTACGTCCCGGGCACGAAGTTGACGTTGTTTAAAAACCGTAAGCCGTTTCTCCTCGCCTCCCCCCCGCGATCCCTGCCCTTTTATGAATTCACCTCGCATACCCTTTGCATCGAAAAGCCGGCCCGATAAATCCGTCGACGATTCCTCGCCTATTACGCAATGGATTTTGTTTCCAACGGAGTAATGCCGGAATTCGATTTTCCGTCCTTTCCCTGGGCGTCCTCGTTTTTCTCTCTTCTTCACTTTCTTCCTAAGGACACTGAGGAAACACCAAGACGAAGGTCTCTTGAGAGAGTAAAAACCACCAGATTGTCTTTCTACCCCTCGTTTTTGCTTCCACGAAAACTTTAATCTCGTATCCATCATATTAGATGCTCTTGATCGGTAGGCCTTCTTCGAACATACCGTTTAAAATATTGATCGGTGTTTCGGTGTAATGGAATTTCCACGATTACTGTAAATGTATGATTAAGAGGTAATTTGGTTGTAGAACGAAGTAGGAGAAGTGCAATTTTGTCGAGACTTTTTTTCGAGCGTCATTATTCACGATTCGAACGTATGGATATGTTTCGCGCGTGGTGAAGTTTGTACGGTATTCGTTTGAAGGCTTACCGTTTAAGGTGTTTTCTTTCTCAGCGGGTATACAGCGCGCGTATGACACGGAATAAAATGGTACGTGACATCGCGGTAGACGGTATTAATTTTTAATAAAACATCGTAAGGCCCGTATTTGCATAACGTACTTTTTTTTTCTTATCTCCATTCGCGAGAGACGTCAACAACATAAATTTTTAATAAAACCTCGGGTGATCTGTATCTGTATACCGTCTCCTTTCTGATCTTCGCTTACAGAAGGCGTCGGCGATATAAATTTTTAATAAGGAATAATGAGATTCATATTCATGCATCCCCCGTTCTTCTTTCTCCCCCGTCGTAGGGGACGTGGAAAACACGAATCTTTCGCGAAGCATCGCGAGATTTATGTTCGCGTACCTTCTGCTTTCTTATCGCGGCCGATGGAGGCCCGTGGGTGGCGTAAAGTACGAGAAAAGCTCCACGAAACTCGCCTTACTTTGACTCGTAGAAGACGTTGGCCAGGTCCATTTTTAATATGGTATTACGAGATTTACATTCGTATACCGTAGTTTTTTAGATTCTTAGCTTTCCACGTAGCCAGACGCCCGGGGGTAAAATATCGTTCGATGGGACAGAATTCGGGCAAAAAAGAAAACACGAATCGCGTCTATGCATCGAGGTAAAGAAATACTCGGAGAAACAATGAAGTAGACTGTTGAATGGTTTATCAGAAAAATTGCCTCATCTCTGGGACGAGACAATTTCGGATTTTTTAATAACGTTATTACAGAATGCGGATGATCGTATTGATTTACCGACATTTCTCCACCGTCCTCCTTCTTTTCCTCGAAGATATACGCGGTGTCCTAAATTTGCCCGGAAAGTTTTGTTTAGCGTTAAAAGGCAAAAATACGGGCGTGCAGGCCCATAAACATTTCGAAGCGGCGCTGACGCTGTCGCAATCGATAAGGCTCAATATTTTGTCCCGCGGATATATCGAAACTCAGCTATGCAAATTCGGGAATCCGTGATTCGAAATAGATCGTTACGAAATGCCGAGGCACCTTCGAGAATTACCCCGTTCTTACGATGGGAGACGATAACTCACGTTATTTCTCACCGAGAGAAACGAAAGTGGAAGTCAAAGGAACTAACGAAGACCGATTGTTTCGCGCGTTCGACCAAGGAATTTATGATACGCTCAAGTTCCTTCGGCATACTTTCAGGGGTCAAACGGAGATTAGGAAGTCGATCGTCTATTCTCATCGAACAGCGGTTTTACCCACACGGACCGCCGTAGAGTATGCTTCGTGAGCGGAGAAACAACCTAAAGAACCTTACGGAATTATCCAAATAATAATCCATTAAAAATATACCTTATATTTTTTATAATCGCCACGTACTCCGTCTCCAAATTAACGCTCATAATTAAATAAATTAAAACGACGCCTACGATAATTTGTAACAAGATATTATTGTTCCTATCAGTTTTGATATAAAAGCTTCGTTTCTCGCGCTTACAAAGCTCGATACCATTATCGCATGCGCCGTCAGACGTCAATAACGAAAGTCCCAGAAGATCGTTCTTCCAGAAACAACTCGGCTCATGGGGCAACCAGCGTGCTCCAAAGGGCTGACGGACTGAAGGAACTTCCAGGAAGACGGAGGAACGTTATTCAATACTTGAACCGCGATCGCGATAACGGCAGATAAGCTTCCAACATAATAATGCCACGTCCCACAAAATATACGATTTCACGTAGTACAACGACCGTGCGCCCAAAGGGTTGAGAGAAAAAACGGAGCTTTGGGTAAAAGAGAGGGATCCACCTTGGGGGAAGGTGGCCGTAGGCGCGCGTGGCTATCCGAGTGTGCCGTGAGAGGAAGGAATCTGGGGAACGATATTTAATACTTGGAGCACGGCCGCGGGACTCGGTAGATGAGATGCTAATGGTAAACACGATGCAGACGTAACGTGGGAAGGGAGAAACGGCGTTGCCATGTCGACGGGCACGACGCCGCGTTGCCATGATGACGTAACCCGCGTCTTTGCGTCACAGCGTCGCTACTGGGCCGGCGGTCTGGTGCCCCTTCGTTCGCGGCGAGGAGGGGCGAGGGGAGGGGGTAGGGGAAGCGTCGGAGGTAGGGGAGGGGGAAGGTAAAGGGGGGGTAGGGGAGGGGAGTGGTTTGGGCGCACCGTGCGGGCCGCGCTTCTAGGGCAGGACTGCGTTACGTAATAAACATCAAGATACCGGATCGATCATTCATTTTCCTCCCGCCAACGAAAGAAGGGCCGATATGACGAATGCGCAGTCCACCCATCCGAGGGTACTTTGTATCGACGTTTATGTGCCAACCCTTAGCCAAGGCCGTTCCGCCATCGGAACGTCCGCAAAAACGACTCCTCCCGAAGAAAATCCCCGACTTGGAAGCGTTCGATTTGCCACTGAGTATAGAAAAATTGATGAGCGATCGTGGCTAGGAAGAGAAGGGGAATACGTGGTCTATCTCCTTGAGTAGACTCCCGAGACAATGATTCGGGGTAGTTTTATTGCCATCGAGTTTAGAGATATGGTAAAATCGTTGCAATAAAAAAAAAAGAGAAAGAATAGATAATTCCGTCTAGTTTATGTGCTCCCCTGAATGTTGGAATTGGCTGTAGGGTATTTTGCTCTCCGTAATGCCACTGAGCCTAAGAATATTATGAGAAATTGTTGTGAAAAAAGTAATGGATAGTCCATGCACGAATATCCCTTTGTCTAGATGCTCGTATGCCGACCCTTGGCCAAAGTCGTTTCGTCGGTGGAACGTCCGCAAAAACTCCCTTGATAAAATGCTTGATTCGGTAGTGGCGAATTCGGCTTTCCGTGACACCGCCGAGCTTAAAAAGCTTACGAGAGGTTGCAAGGAAAGGGAATACGCAGCCCACTGCTCGAAACCCTTTCGTATCGTTTATATGGAAATTTTTAACCAAAGCTGTTCTGTCGCCTGTTCGTTTGGAATCTAGTTTACATAAAACGCGAGCACAAAGGAACACGCGTTTCTATTCTCGTCAATTTTTCCATTTCATTGCCACTCTTTCCAATCGTCCGGAACGGATGATTGGTTAACGAATATATAATATATTGTGTAACTAAGATATATAACGTGGACTTTATAAGCGCGGATTATATTTCCACGTTAAATTTCACGCTATATCGTTGTATTTCAGGATTATTATGCTTATTATTCTGGTTACATCATGTCATTATGCGCAATAATCGAGAACACCCCAGGCGTATCAAAGGGGTACACCCACACGAGCCTCCTCGCAAATACGCTTCAAAGGTTCCGAACTTCTGTCCCTCTCTCCGGGTCGGCCATCAAAATCGTAATTCTCCTTTGCGTCCAACCTTCGGCCACTCCTAATTTTCCAAAGCCGTACAAGTTCGCCTCTCGATTCTGCGAGAAACGCCTCAAACGATATCGATCCATCTTCGGGTAAATTAATCGTTAATGAATCGTTGAAAATTTGGTTTTATTTCCTCGATTTCCGGCGCCGACTACACGATTATTCCACGCGGCACTGATTATTTTTAATGTGGATTTTAAATCACTGGTACCGTCGCACAACATCCAAGATAATTTGTAATTTTCCTATAAATTCCTATAATAAAATTGCAAAACGACGAGTGCTCTTCTGAAAATGTTAAATGTATGAGAATGCGATTACCTCGTATAAAGTATACGCATTGGATGGAAAATTATCTAGAGGCGATCGTGAGAGATTCGAACTTGAATCTCGGGCCTGGAAATTTGAGACTCCGAGGAACAAACCACTGCAATGCCGTATAAATTCTATAAAAATCGTGCCGTGGTGTATTCCAATCGATTTATCCACGCAAAAAAAATCGTATTCGCGTTACGAAATCGAGATCGATCCGGCGATCGTGAGATTACGCAAGAGAATAAGCCTTCGTAAACGTAAAATCCGAGAACAGGGGGACAATGTATCGTACATATAATTGTACGATACAGAACCGTCTCGAGTAAAATCGGACGATATTTAACAAAACGCCTTTAAAACCTCTCAACTTTGTATATACTGAACGCGAAGCTTTGTAGGAAGACGTCGATCGAAACATACCTTGATCAACGTCAAATCGCAGTGCAAGATTTCGAAGCGCTGAATCCGAAGGCGCAAACATCGGCAATAGGCAAGCGACGTCTTAAAACAAAGATAAATAATCGTATCGACGATCGCGATCGAAAGGGTCACCTTGAAGCGCCGAGCAATTATCCGTCCCTCTGTCAAACACCTACACGCGTGTCAAACCTTTTTTCTACGATCCGTCAAGGAGCTTCTTAGAGACGTGCAAATCACAATTCGATTTAATCTTCCAGCGTAATCATTTATCCCATCGCATTTTTTGCCCATTCCGCGCTCGCTCATCCATTATGATAATACGTCTCAGCGCTGACTGATTCGTATAACATCGGCGACGTTGTAATTCGAATTACACGGCAGAATCCTACGGCTTTGGGATAATCAGCCATTCGCGCATAATTATATATGCATAACGATACGGATAAGATTACACGTATACTCGCAACCTCATCGTTTTTCTCGCGGCGCTTGATTTGTCGCATTAAATAAGCGGCGAACGCCTCGAGGGGGTTCTCGTCTAGTCCTCCTGGCCGTTGCTTTGTTTTCCTATTATTTCGCAATGCTTTTATTCCCCGCAGATCGACGATAGGCCACTCTTAAGTGTCCCACGATGCAATTAATCAACCGTATCTCCGAGTTTTTGTTCCGGTTTTGGCTCAATTAAAAGATACGAGCCAACGACGTGCCTTATTCGTCGTATAAGGGATACTCGACCGGCACGGCGAGTCCACGTTTCGACACTCGTATCGCAAACGTACCGGCTTCTCATAATGGTATATATTCTTCGAATTTCTCGTGTATTTCTCGTTTCCCCCGCCTCCTCTTCGCCGAGTTCAGCAGCGGTTATTGCGTTTAACCTAGGGCCAATTATTTATCGCATTGTTCGCGGTTCGCGAGGCTCGTTTCGTGGCTGTTTACAGTATCCAAATATGGGCGAAGTAGCAAGAGCAATGATAATCGTCGATTACGGAGGGTCAAACGTTTTATTCCTCGCGACAGAGCGCTTATCGCATTAGCGTCGACCAGATCTACCGACGTGCGGGCAATGGGATACGAGAAAAAAGGATAGGTAAGAGAGAAATAACGAGAATCGCCAATACCGCGATTCCGATATTTATACATTGGCGCCGTATGGCGCAACGAGCGATCGAGGCAGGATAAATCTGGTTTGCCTCGAATAAAATTAAATTTCATGGGCCTCGGAAAATCCACTCGGCGGGCGCGCGCTACGTGTTCTCATTCGCATCGCCGGAAGCGTGAGACAAGAACGAGACAAACGGCCAAGACGTGTTCGACGAATCCGCAGCGCGATGTAACGAGATACGCAGCGCCGTGGCAAAGGGGAATTAAGCTCGAACAAAGTGGAATTTCCAGGAGAGCGACGAAGCGAGAGCTCGCCGATTCGAGGATCGTCGAGAGGACGGCGCCAAATAATCGGTCGATCGGGACGAAAGGAGGAAATAAAAGTCGATCGAAGTCGGGAAAGATCGTTGCGATCGAATGCGCATACGCTTGATGGATGGCGTTGTCGTTAATGCAATTAGTATGACACGAAGTTGCTCGTGGCAACGCAACGATGAAATGCGCGATAATTATGATCCTCGCGTTCCCTCAATAGCCGTACTCGTGCTTCAAATTCATTAATCACCTATCAATGTCGGCAGGTTTATCACCGCGGATACAATTTATATTTTTCTCCGCATAAATTACATCCAATGTTCAGAGTTTCGACGAAATTCCTTCGAGACAAGCTCGGCGGCTCTTTCCTCTTTTTTTTTAGCACTATTACGTACCACCGCAGATTTTACAGAATGTCACTCGACCTCTTAAAGTTCGATTAACCTTTCACCGGTAATAATTAGAAACAAACGCGGATCATTAAAAAACGAAAATTATTCCTCGTCAAAATACTCTGGCGACTCTCAAGCTGCCCCCGTATTAATCTGATCCATCAATATCCACGAGATATCCCTCGCAATGAAAGAAATTATACGTAAAACGAAACGCTAAACACTAACTTCACACTATACCGAATTGGTCTTCAAAACCAAGTATCGTCAACGTACCAAATCGATTCCATCCCATCATCCATCAATCGCGGCCACGTCCACCTCGCATAATTACGACGAAGGTAAAATACACGTCTCAAGAATCGTCCCAAAAAGTCTCAAAAACCAAGAGCGCCGCGTCGTCGGCGGCCGCTTCTTTCCTCGAACAACGCTTCCAACATTCGTCGCACGAGGCTTCCGACGCGACGACGGACGTGGCAAGTAGGCCGTGGGTCCCTGGACACCGCGCAGGAGGATTCGTTAGAGGCTCGTCGGACGTGCGTTGTTTTCGACGCGTCCCACCGGAAGTGGCGGCACGACGGAACGAGGTAGCGCCGTGGTTACTCGGTCGTAGGAAGAGGAGTGCGGTAATTTTCGGCGGACCCTTAACGAGGCGTCGTCGTTCGACGGGCCGTATAAATATTTGCGTAGGTGGAGGCACCCACCGCGAGCGACGATCGGCACACCGCCGCTGCCGGCATTGTTCGCGCTCCTAGACCCACCACGGACGATTCTCGACGCTTTCTTCGACGATCGCGCCTTCCGTCGCGCTCCAATTTTGCCCACCGCCAACGAGTTGGCTCCTGCCATTGTGCCGCTACCTTACCGATCGACACTGAATTATCTCGTATTTCCGTGCCTCCATTTTTCGAACCGCCAACGAGTTGGCTCGTGTTAACGCGTTGAGCGTCTTGCCGATTTTACGCGTCGTTCCATTCGGGCCACGGTTAGCCGCGAAGATGGCCACTGAGGGTCGTTTGTGGATAAAAGAGCAGGAGTATAAACGGATGGGTTGGCTGATTTTTTTCCATCGGGATAAACGCTCTTTTGGATTCGTATCTTGAATTCGTTTATGGTCTTGATGTTGCGATGCAAATTAGCGAATGTTAGATTCAAAGATGGCGAGAAATTTAACGCGGAGATTTAGAACCTTCTGCGATCGATGTACGAGGAAAGCTCGTTTTTGTTTACCTCGTTTTAATAGGTTACATTGGTGTTCTTGACGTTGTTGAGCGCCATGGGAGTTTATAAAGAAATCCCTGAGGGAAAATCTCTCGCGTGCTCGTGTTTACGCATCGCCAAACGGTAAAGAATTATCTCGTGTTTTCGTGTCCGATTATTGCAAACCCGGTAACGATCTATCCGTTTGTACTCTCATCGGCGCATTGCAAGTATTTGCCGTCGCTTCTCTCTTCTTTGGTGTTTCCTTCGAAATATCGATTTCCCATAAATAAGCGTGTAAGTCCCATAAATAGAGTACCGTGATCATAGGAGTTCCTCCGCCGATATTTAAGAGGATAACGTACACGCGTGTAGCCATTAAAAGGGTCGATAGGAGCGATTTAATTTTTTATACGAATACGACTATGGTTATCGTTCTCGAGCCGTTCGATCCTCATTGTTAACCGGTTCTATCGCCGATACACGGCCCTCGCTGTATCGTGCTCCGAAGAAAATTTCATAAGAGAAAAGTTTCGGCCGGCCAAACTTAGTACCGACGAACTCGGGGGGTAAAGAATGTCCGAGAGGTGCTGCAGAAACTTTTAATGATTCACGGAGAAACGTTATGAACCGAATAATTTCTCGATGGGATGCGACAAAATTTTCACCAAAGAAAGTACGCCCGCTTAAAGTTAACGCTTGACTTTATCGATATTAAAGCAACGAAGATTCCGTTTCTCACGAAATACGTAGCTCCATATACTTTCACGGACGAATCGATGAAAAAAAACCGTATGAAATACGATATAATGCAATAGCGATACGTCCGTATCCTCGAGCGCTCCTCTTGCAAATCGTGGCGATTAAAGAGATTTTCTATTTGGCGAGAAGAGAGCTCGCGACCATTTATCCATTTTTTAGGACGCTTTTGAAGTTCCACGACGGCGTGATCGAGCGTATATTCTTCGGTTCTGTGTCACAAAGGATCCGATCGTCCAGACGAAGCAAAGAGATCCCCGGGACAAAAGTCCTGGCGGGCAGAAGGAAAAACGGAGAGAGCTTTTACAGGTATGACGTAAAAATACTGTTACTCGCATTCTTTGTTATTACAATACGCGATATCCCGTTATGGAGCAGGCTTTATTACGTGCTCGGTTAAGAATGTCGAACTCGCTTTCTCTCGTTCCATCTTCGGATCCACAATGCCGTCCATAAGTGGCGGGACGCCTAGCCAAATCGGATAATCGATACGATGAATAATTTTGGCAGCGTCATAGAGGTTTTCCGATTAAGAACGAGATGAAGCGAGTTTATACTTTAACTCGAGCATCCTCGAGCCGTCATTTTTCCGTCCATCGTTTCTATACGAATTACTCAGCGATCTTAAGGAAAAAGAATAATCGACTGCTGCGTCCAAGTAATGTGCGATCTTTGAATATCGAGAGTCAGTTTCGTGCGCCCACCCTCATTTGGACACCGTTATCCTCTTTCGAGCATTCCTTGGTGGGCGTGAAAAAACCTCGATCGGAATGACGGATCGCCGTCTCATTCCTCAGCCATGATCTCGGTATTGAGAAAACGCCTACGATTACCTTATATATCGATGTATCGGTATCCACGTACCTTGGAAATAAAGGGTAACACGAAGTTGCTGCGTCAGTCCTGCAAAAATTCAAGGGATGCATCAGACTAGCCGTATAAGTCAACTCGAGACGCTGAGAAAACTTTCTTTCGACTATCCGACAGTTTGATGAGCGAAAAAGGGAATACGAGTCGTTGTTAACGGTGACGGACAATATCGTAGTTTTTTACATTAAGATTTTACCGCGAAGCCAAATTGCTTTTCGTTTAATATCGCGATAAAGATGCGAGCAACACATTTTTTATATTCGCGGCAAAAATTTTGGGATATTTAAAAAACGTGGTTAATTTATGACTCATCGGGTATGTTAATTTTTTTCGTAACTGTAAGAAGCAATGAGGATGATAAATATGTATGAAGCTAACTGTTCGGACATCGGAAACCTTACGTTCTCTTATTCCTCGCGAGTTATACTTCATACCTGTCGCACTAATTGAATTACTAATATGAGAAGCATCGAGCGCAACCTTCGCGAGTTTTTAGTTTTATTTTATACGCGCGAAAGCCTTCGCACTGAAATACGATCCACGAAATTCTAAAAGTCTATTTCTTACGGTTCTTAAAATAACGTTTATCGAAAGCAGGAACGATTAACGCGCCCATTTTTCAAGCATTTACAGGGAAAAGAGAAAGAAGAAAAGGCGTTCGAGCATGGAACGTTGTAAAGGACGAAATGAAAAAAAATAGAACGAGCGCAAGTTTGGCGTATTCGAGTTTCTAAGAGCGGAGATTTTAAACACAAAGAGGCGAAATATAACGGCGTTATCGCGATTATTTTCTAAGGAACGTACATGCCAAAATAACCCGTGTTATTTGAACAGGTGGCAAAGTTATTAAATCAAGTGGAATAATTCCGCGTACGGAAATAAATTCTCGAAACCGTGGACGGCGCGGTGCGCTTTAGACCACCGACGGTGGTCGACTTCATTTATTCATCGTCTAATTCGAAGTGACTCCGAAATCACGCCGGAGGAAATTACAAGAAATGCCGCTGCATTTGGCCAAATCCACCGAAATTCCTGGTGTTTCCCCTGCACCGCGAATGCCATTAAACGCGCGCCGGGCGCATGGATCGGCCGATGGCTCGATCCTCCTTTCGCAAAATTGCGTGTGAAACGAAATAGCGGATAAAGGCGAAGCTTCTCTCCGCGTTGCTTAAATAAACGCAAGTTCAATACCCTGCTTCTGGAACTACTTATAAATAAAGCGCTTTTGACGTTTCTTTTCTTAATGAACGGCTATTATAATAAGGCTATCCAAAACCGTGCGATCTATTTACTTATACTTTCAAGGACCGCCAGAAAAAGAAGCATAGATAAGTAACCGGCAGAGTAAATATTTCAATTGCACGGAGCATATGTAAGCCTGGTTAATGTAACGCGTTGTGTATACTTCGGGCATTATTAGATACGATAAATTTGGGTAATATTTTTGTTCCTTAAACCATCCGAAACGATGGAGACTCGTTTCTGTATTTTAACGGTAACTTCTTAAGTTCATAATATTTAAAGGAGTTGCAAAGGATTATTTGCCCACGTCATACAATTTAATTTAAACTCTCGGGAGAAGAAAAAACATTTTTTATTTATACTACCAAAAGGTTTTGTACAATTTTCTTGCAATTTTCTTGCTTCCCGCAAAACCGGCGGATATTCCTAAAGAAATTATCCGGCTTGTGCAAGATAAATTGGAAAATGTATTCGCCACGACGCATGCATTATGCACGGCAGGAGTTTAACGAGATTAGATTTAGTCTGAAATTTCCCATTAAGCCCTGGTAATGCGACACGTGCAGATGCACGCGTGATTTTTAAATCTACGACACTCGAGCCAGTTCAGAATTCGTAAAACGAACGAAATATCCTCAAAACCAGCTTTTATCCAATACTTTGCCGTGAATTTTTTAAAATTATCCTTCGCAAACCATCGATTATAAAATATTAAAAATATTCCTTCGAAGACAAATTAGAATTTCCTCGATCCTATTACCGCCCAATAATTCCCTCGATCAACAAACCTCGGATATCATCGAGAAGCCCTCGAAGCAAAGCATACCGAGTTATCTTTCTTATTCAAACATATATACAAAATCCTGCGATTTAGTCGAATCGAGCAAATACCAGATATTCGGATCAGCCATAATCACGAGCGCCTTTTCCTCCTTTCCAAGTACGCACAGACTCACGCTCGACTCATTAGCAAGAGCCCAGAACCGATCGATTCTTTAATTACCGCATGAATTACGAGTAAGGGTGCGATTCGTGGAGCATGCCTCCGAATAAAAGAAAAATACCGCAATTAAGATAACGGATGGGAAAAGATCGAGGATGAAATCGCGAATACGACGAAAGCACACGCCCGAATGGCGAGGAGTACATTACAGACAGGATAACCGACCGTCTCGTTGGCTCTATTACATTAGCATTACGTCGATTTTAATCCGCAATTAAGCTAACCAGGCAAGAATGTAACCTGCTCTTCGGCAAATCGAGCCGGCTACGGCATTAAAGAGCCGTTGCATCGACGGTGCGCTGGGCGAAGAGGAGGAAAAAACGGCGGAGTAGTCGCACTCGTCGATAAATACACATTTATCGAGAGCAATCGGGCGTACGCGCGGTTCGTACGACGAGTATCGACTCCCAGCCAGCAGCGATCGCCCCTGGATACGCTAATTCCAATGTCTCCCGCGAATCGCCGCTATTCGCGCTGCTCATTTTACTTTCACCGCTGAACACCCATATTCCGACACGCTCGGAATATCTATTCGCGATTAATACACCTTGTTTGCGCGCTTCGGTGCCACCTTGGCCGGTAATTCGCGCAAGGACGAGTCCGGAGCTGTGCCAGTGCGGTGGATAGAGCGTGGAGGTTCGAATCCCGCCCATCAAAGATGGTTTCTCCATGCGATACGTATACCGTATCTCCGCTGGTGGCGGAACTCACCGATGGGTCCTAGGCCAGACGATCTTAGCGGTTGGTGCCAAAAATTAATTTAGAAAGAAAAAGGGCGAATCTTGAAATTCCCCGAATTTTATCGGTCTCCCCTTTTCGTTGTTCGGACGATATTTGTTCGAAAACAGTTCCGACGTATAGTGCCAGGAAATTCGCGTATCTTTTACATCCTATCCAAACTCGAAGCTAATCCCTTCAAATCCGTTAAAAACGTTCCGAACGCCAGATATGGAAATCGTGGAAATATCGGTTACGACCATTGACATCGTACTCCTAACCGCCTTGTTCGTCGTCGGTATAGAAACAATCGGTGATTCTTGGTCCGACGCAACACGATCCACCGGTTACCCCAATATCCACCCTTTTCCACGCCGTTTTTCCGCGCCATTCCAAATTACCATTATTCCACGCAAAGACACATCGACGCGAGCAACCAAAATTCCAACACCACGATACCAGATGGCGAATTAAAATACAGCGCGCGAACATTCTCGATTGGACCAAGAATCCCCGATCGTTCTTATCGGTCCCAACGCTCGCACCTCGACGCCCCCGTGGCCGTATCTCAACGCTTCCGATCCTTCGAGCGAGCCGGGGATTTCGTCGAGCGTACGCAGCGCGTAAATAGAGAAAGGGCGGCATCGTGTGTGCCGGTGATAAAGGAGAAGGAGGGCTGGGGGTGATGGGGAAGGGAGGGAGGGGGAAGGAAGGCGAGAGAATGGCAGATTAATCCGCAGGCCTCTGAGCGTAATCGACGGTAATGGATACGCACTTGACGAGCCGGACGAGTTTGGATCGATACTCCAGGAACTCGTAGCCCCGAGAGGGGGTGGAGGAGGAGAAGGAGGAGGAGGGGAGGGTGGGAGGGGGGAGGGAGGGAGGCGGTCTGTCTCCTAGCCGCCGTCAAAGGTACAATATAGAGGCCTGGGTGATTCGGGGTAAGAAATACGAGATTGGCAGGCGGGGGCGAGGTGCGAGGGAGGGGTGGAAAAAAAAGGAGAGACATGGGGGGAGGGGGGAGGTGATGCGCAAAAAGGAGCGAAAAAGGTGGATCCGGGATAGCGGCGGAGGGAGATGAAAGCGGCGGGGAGATAAATGGCGGGCGGACGGGCCGCGAGTGAAAATGGACGGAATTAGTTTGGCAAATGTGGCCGATATTCCACGTCTCCGTTAACCTCTTGGGCACGACGCGCCACTATGGTGGCTCTCGCGGACACACCATCCCCGTCGACGACGCACCGTTTCACTGGCTTTCGCGGATACGTCATCTTCCTTCCCTCCGAAAAATAATCGAGACAACAAAATGAAATTGATGTTGTGTATTACATTCGCAAACGTTGGCTCGTAGCTGGAAAAGGGGCGAGCGGAGGTGCTCGAAACGTCGCTTTTCCGAGAGAGGAGTATGGCTCGATTTTCCGAGGATAAGAAATGTACTTAAAAATGATAATTTAACGATCAAAAACTCGATTCCAATGTACTAGAGCGGAGAATAGCGTTATCCATCGCGCGTCGCGGTGCTGCATTATTTACGCGTACTTTGCTTTGAACTCGCTCGTACGGAGAAGCAGCCCCGCGCGCGAAGCTCGGCCGTGCCTAAGAGGTTAAATCTGCGGGGCGGTTTACGAGGGTTTTATAACCCTCGCGAACGATCCGGTGGCCGAAGGGAATATCGAGAACGCGAATGAACGTAACCGCGCTTTGACGCTCGTTCATTATTCGACTCTCGCAACGAGCTCCTCCGCCGAGAGGAATCGTCGATTACTCGCGCAAAGGATAAAGGGAAATCGTGGATAACGATGTATTTCCAGGACGAAACTCTATCTCGATATGCCGTAAATAAAGATCCGATTTCTTCGACGAGCCGTCGGATTAATTTGCACCCCTAATAACTTTTAATGGGCTTGCGAACGAAGCGGGGATAAGGTTACGAGCGCGTGGAGGTGGAGAAAAGGTGGCGATGAGACAAGTGGAGGAACGCGTCGACGGGGATAGCGAGTGGACCTAGGTAAATAAAATGGTCGAATATTGGATCTCTCCCTTAATCTTTTTCGAACGATTATCTCTTTATCGACCACGGTGCCGATTCACGGCGAGTGAGAGCAAAAAATCTTTCGTGCAAATATCATAAATGTTTTTGACGAGACGCGAGGCGAACGTATATTTAACGAAGGTGGAAAGTAAAAAGAAAAGGAATGACAAGCGTCTCGCTAAAGGCGAAAGTTCGAGCCGGTCGGTTAGCACTGCTCGACGGACAATTTGCACGAGGGGATTACCAAGATCGTGCAAAGCGCGTGGCGCTCGCGAGGAACGTTTCGAGAGAGCACGCGCATCGGGAGCAAAACGTGGGTGAAAAAGAAGAAGAAGGTCCGGTAGGGGCGATAAAAAGGATGGGAAAAAATACGAAGGGAGGGAGGCGCAACAAAGTAAACGAGGTGCGCGGCAGGATGAATGCAGAAATAAGAGAGAACGCGAGGTGGCGATAAAAATGGAGTGCGAGGATAAAGATACCGTGGACCGAGAAAGTGGCTGGCTGGCGAGGAGAGGAAAAAAGAGAAGAGCGCGAGAAGGTCGAGGAGGAAAGCCGTGCGAATGAAGCACCGAAACATGGTGGCTCGCGAGGAAAGAGGAGGAGGAGGAACGGAGTTTCTGCGTACGGGACCCGCTGCTCGGTGGCACAAATTCTAATTCCAGCGAAACAAAAATAATGTTCTTCGATCGTTTTGAAACGCGCTCGATTAAAAAAATATATCGATTAACATTCCAAGGTGTAATCCGTTATATGCGAGAAATTTCCAAATTTCCAATTTGCACGTTTTTTCCCCAAAAACGATCGTTTAACGCATGCCGAAGAAAATATTTGTAAACGACTTATAAATATAAACATAGATCAAGGAGAAAACAATGATTACGCAACTATTTCGATATGGCTTAAATCACTCTGCCATCTTTAAATAATTCGCTCGTTTTCACATTATTAATTTTTAAAAAACGAAAAATAACGAGGAATATAAATATACTAAACCTTATAATTCGAACGATCGGGTATCGAGAGATCGTGGCATATTCACCGATAAGATTGTCCACTCGGAATGAAAACTTTCACCAGCGTGCGCCGGCAGCACCGGAGACTCTTAAAATTGAACCTCTCCCAAAGCGCTGGTGGGCTTTGAAAGAGGGAGGAAAAAAGGGAGGAGAAAAAAGAGACGAGAGTAAAAAAGGGAAGAAGAAGGAGACACCGAAAGACGAACAAAACCACCCGAAAGATCCACTGTTATGGCTGCGGTTAACATCTTTAAATTCTCATGGTAGGCTGCCCCACCGACGTATCCTATTTCCTGGGGGAATAGGGAACGACCGGAGGAACGATCCTGGCGCGGCGATGAAGAAGAACAATGCCGTTAACCGTTTTAAACCGTTTTAAACCGCAGTCGCGCTGATCATTATCTATCTCGTACATCGTCTATTTTCATATATCGCACGTTATCCGCTTCGATAAAATAAAAGCTGAAACGTCCAGGAAAATAGTCGCGAAATAAGCAGCAGAATTGTAAAGACACTGCGACTATCTATTTTTTTTTTTCTCAGACTTGACATTTGCCGCGAAGAAAAATTATTCGAAGACGTCTCCGAAGAAACGCGAAACTTATATATCCTCTAAAATATTCGTTTATTGCCTCGTTTCGCAAAAATCACGAGTGAGGAGCTTCTTAAACTCGATTCGGAATTACGTTAAAATGGAAAACCATTCCAAGAATTATTTTGTGTGTGAACATACAAAGGATTGAAAAAATGATGACGAATATCGCTTACTCGAGCCTAGATCTCGCATTGATGGCGACGATTCGAAAGCTTCCAGGGTAGATTCGTAGGCAGGAGAGCCGAAGGATCGTTCAAACGTCGTAATCGAGGCTCGCGGAATATTTCTGCAGGCTACCATGCGCGATTTCTTAGTTCCGTCGCGGGTTATCAGCCCCTGAGCTGGCCTCAGCTACGTATCCGCACCCACGCCGTGGGACCTGGCCTCCATTAAGGCCGGGATAATTACTTGGAATCCTTCGCTAGCCGGATTTCCCGCTATATTATAATACCCTGAATCGACGACGTGGGGAATAACTCGACGAAAACGGCATCAAGGGCCACGCACGGCGATGGAAGGGTTGCCGGAGAAAATTACTCGCGAAGAAAGTGGAGAAAGGCTACTCGATCTCTCGATACTTAATCATTATAATTATCATGGTTAATATATTCCTATAGAAAGAAATTGTAACGAAGAGATTATTCTTTTTCCCTTCGATCTCCTTGGATCCAACCGCTAAGAGGACGGATATCCTTTTACATACAGAAGAAAGTGAAGCATTTTCAGCAAGAGAATAGTCATCGATGTAATATTGAATAATAAAAAAAAATCATGTTTCAAGAGAGGGGATTAAAGCAATGTAAATATGTAGATTAATAGCGAACAAAGGATCCAACCTCGGCGGCTTAACTCTCAAGCGCGTGACGATTAAAAGAACCAATAAACTTTGCGATTATGTCGAGAAACTAACGTACGATCGAAGAATTAAAAATCTAACGAGCAGATAAACGCTATCGGAATTCCTCGATACGAAGCCTAGTGCATTAAAATATAAGTATAATATATTATATAGGCATTCGTACTAAGAGTGTATTACAATCTTATTGCAAATCCCAATAGATTTCGAATGACCGGCGATGTATCGCCTGGAATTTCATTTCCTTTATAAATCATAATCCAAGTAATTACGGCGATTCGTTTTACCTTTGCCGGTACGATAACCTAACCGAAATGGTTAATCGATGGTGAGCTATCGTTGCTCGTTGAGGAGAAAAAGTGGGAAACGACCGATAAGTACACATTGCGTGCAAACGATATGTGCTTCGTGCGACGTTGAAAAATATACACAACCGCGATATTTTGAATGCGCCATTACGAGTTCGTTAATGGTCTGGACTACTTGCGGCTAATTGTAATTCTACGAGCCGTACCTTATCGCTTTTGACAGTCCCGCGCGCGACAACGTTCGGAAATTACGCAGCATTTTAGTGCTACATAACGCACGGTCGCTCAAAAGTAACATTTCGTTTACACGAATTATGCCGAGTTTGCGAGTTATAATTTCTTTCTACGCCAATTATCCCGCGTGCAATCTCTCCAAACCATCGTTTCGTTTGCACGAATCGTCGTAACGTAACAAACGTAAAAAAATTGATAAAGTCGCGGGAAAAAATAAATTGTCTCGATCGTTGTAAGCGCTCGAGTAGCATTATTCCAGCGATTTATAAAGCGCGATGCTAATCGCGTTGACTTTGGCAAAGAATCGCTCATCGTTCCGCGGTCGTCTCATTTGTCGCCGCTCAGTGGTGTTAAGCCCGATTATTGGAGAAATTTATGTTAGACGTAAAAAGTTAAGCATCGATCGCGTGCCTCGACGTTCAAATTTAAAAGAAATTCAAAAGTGAAACTAATCGCTTTCGCCCGTAAACGTCTCAAATCGGACGGTTTTTTTTCTCCTCTCAAGGGCGTGAGATTACGCGAAAAGGTAGATTAAAGTATTATAGCCGGAGTATCAAAATGTAAAAGAAGACTCGACGATAATGCGTTGAAGCACAGTAAGTATAACGAGGAGGCAAAAGGCACTTAATATCTTACGAAACGCGGCGCCGATAAAATTTGCATAAAGCGTAGAGAATGGATATTTGCTCTTCCCGACTGATATTACCGATAATTAAGCTTGTCAAACATAAAGCGGGGAATATATCTAATTTGTAAGGAATAATGAAACAATATGTAAAATTACGCCGCAATTACGCGGCTACATCCAGGACATGTATAATCAACGACGTAACAGCGTGTAGTTAATTGTTTAAATCTATCCTTGCATTTTCTCCTCAATTCTCCGCCGTTCTTACGCGCCGTCGTTTTCTGCGTATTTTCTTAAACGCACGGCTATATTAATTACACGCTAATCGTTATGTATGCTCAGGGACAGTGCTAAGAACCGAGTAAAAGAGCGGCCGCTCCACTCGATCAAGGCTCTCGTGCTTCTCGCCATGTACTTCTTCCTTGGCCAAATCAAAATAGCGTACGTTATTTAAGGCGATACTGGATATTTGGCGCTGGCGAAGTAAAACGAATCGTTTAAAAAAAAATGTATTAACGCTCCTTCTCGTCGCGTCGAATTTCGACGATCAATTTTTCTCATTTCGGACGCCAATAAAATTTAAAAGCCACCGTCGGCGCGAAGTAAAATTCCTTACGATGCACGACGCATCGCCGAACGTAGGTGAGGTCAAGAGTGCCCGCTTAATTTTGGCGCGCCCTAAAAAATAGATAGTCGCGGTGGGAAAACGATCGGATCAACGTCGAGGCACCTTGCGTAATTGAGCCGAACGAGAGCAGAGCGATGGATCGGGCACCGTTGGCGAGAGCGCACGGAGCGCGGCTCAAAAGAAACCAGAATAATTCGATAACGGCACCCCAATGCGTTACGAGCTGTTCCGGCCAAAAACCTTTTCTCGATACTCAACGCACGGAGCACGGAGCTAAATTACAAAATGGCCCTAGACGCGTCGAGTGTTTTTATATCCTATACAATTTCACGCTCGATTAAAAACACAGCCCGAATTCTATGACACGGTACTCCCAATCTTCTTGCTCGGCGAATCAAGTAATAATCGTCGATGCGGTCTTGACGAGCAGTAATAAGTTATTACTCCTCGTCAATGTCAACGATTATTACATATAGTCCGAATTCGACGCTGCTCGAATGTACGCAAATAAAATAATGGACGGCGATATTCTCCATAGAATTATTCCGATATACAATATATATGATATATCCTAATGAAGTAGCGGGAGTAATACGGTCACTGGCCAGCGGATATTCTCCGACGCGGGTTGAATTCTTCTTTCCTTCGGATCTAACGACCTCGATGAGCGTTTCTTCCCACCCTCCACCATCCTATATTAACATCCTTTTTCTCGTCTCAATCAGCGGTACGTCGGATCTGACTCCGGATCGTTCGTAATTCGCAGTCGCAATTAGGAAGTCCCGGTTTCGGGCTAAACGAGAATTCGATTACGTCTCTTTTGACCCGCCGGGTAAATCTCGTAAATTCAATGTAAACGACCGTGCTGAAAGCTTTGGAAAATCGAATCGGCAAATATTTGAACACTTTTATGCGCACGTGAAGCGTCTTTCGCGAACGAAGGATACGTATGTTCGGAGTGTTTGATTTTCCCAAAGCCCTCGATACGCCGTACCTTCGCTACCATTCTTATACCTCGTATTCTTCCACGTTGCGCTTCATCGAGAGTTTTCGAAGTTCGTCGCTCTTCCGAGGAACACTTCGATCGTCGACTCCTTATCGATGCCCGCCAGGAATCGTATCGCACAAACCAAACAAACTCTCGACTGTTTTTTATCCTCGTCTACCAAAAACGCGTCTCCGAAAAGTCTCTTCGATCGACCACCCTGCACTTTGAAGCACGAATCGAATACAGTAGAGTAATGCGATATCGAATTTCGCGTAATCGAGGCTCGATAACGATCGTCTCGCGTTTACCAAATAAACTCTTCGCCGCTTCCTCTTGTCCCGTTCAAAATTTCGGAAAAAAAAAACCCGCGGAAGCAAAGTTGTGCGTATAAAACATTCGATAAATGCCTCGTCGCTCAACACGATTTTGAGCAACCGCGTGGAATAGAGTATAAGCTGCGGAGCGAGTTTTCCAGTGCCGGATGGACGAGATATTTCGGAGGGCAAAAGAGTTTAACGGGTCGTCCCTGGTACATCCCTCGGTAAAAGCCGAACAGGCCGGTTCACGTGCAATCTCCAGTTCTTTCATCGTGAACGGTGACCTCCACGGTCTGGGTGATACGTAATTCTCTGGTCCGTGCCATTCGGCGTGTTCGACAGCTGCGCAACTGTAGCGGAATGTAAAAACAGAAGCCAAACGAGGCGCACCTGAGTAACCAGCGTACAAGACCGACGCAAATCTCATGGCCGAGCCAGATTTTCGAGGCTTGGATCGAAAGAAGGAGGAATAATGCAGGATTTGCAAAAATCTAAAATTAGAAAAGTATAACCCAAATGGAATTCATTTCAGGAATAATGTGCGGCGATATAAGATCATAAATAACTATTGGAAAACTTTAGGTATTCCACGCGGTCCTTGGTACAATTTGGTTTGGACTCTTACAAAGCATACACTATCGATTAAAACGACATGCGTGTATTATACACATTGGTCAATAACCAGCGATTAATCTTCACACTTTTCCTAATAATTCTTATTCGAATTCTCCGTCTGGTTTTGTAGAGTTAGAATACCTTTCGACAGAACGACGTTGCGTGCGAAGAAGACCGAGCCACTCTGCGTGGCTACGATGATCAAGCTTAAAAATGTTAGGAATTAAATTGAAATTGAAAACGTACATACGAGGTCGCGAATGAGCCATATCTTGAATGGAGGCGCGGAAAAAATGAAACACGGGGGTAACCAGGCCGGGACTCGAAGTCGGAGCCTCGTACGTTATCGAAATTGCGGAGCTTTCGTCGATGGACAAGCGCGCGTTACGAACATTCCAGAAGTGTTTTGCAGGAGCGCCGAACGAAATAGACGCGTGAAATAATCGTCTCGCGGCGAGGAGCTAATGGATTAGCGCGTAACGACTCCTATTACGTTTGCCTATTACATAGTAATACAATGCTCTCCTTTGTTTGCATAATACAGACCGGCCGCGTTATGTAAGGTTAGTCGCGTGTACTGTTCGGGGGCACTCGTTCGTCGCTCTTAAATTTCCACTCTAATCGCAATCGCGCATACGACTACGCGACCGTGACTTCGCGACGGAAGAATCGCGAACGGCTCTTCGAGATTTTTCGTACGGTACGCGTGTCGTTGCTCTGACAATTGAGAATCCGCCCTAAGACAACGAGTCATAACTTAGGACGATCGACTTCGTACGATGGAACCGAAAAGAGAATAAAAAGAAATCGAAAAGAAAAGAAAGATGAAAAAATGCTCGTATCGTGTATCAAAATGCGTTTCCGACAATTAAAAATCGAAGAGAAGATTTATTTAGCCGTAGCTTTTAAAAGGAAAATTGGCACGAAGAACCGCGATGCTCTTCGATTTTCTTATTATATCGTCTTGTAATCCGTACGGAGGGAAAGTTAGGACGAAGGTAAAACGTATTCGTCGCCATAGACATTGGCGGCGCTCCTAATGTACGAATCGTTCGCATCGATATAATTTATTACCGTCGTCCGATAAAGATACTTGTTCAGTTGGCGACGCAAGTAATTCCCAGGTGCAAACAATACATTTCTAGAATATGCCAACATCTTAGTTGATTCCGCGGAAGGCGGACGAGCGAGCTCCTGCAAGGAAGAGTACATTAGAAGCCGGCATGCGATCGACGATGGCGATCAAGGCATCCGCGAAGAGTCACGCGCTCGGGGGATCAAGATCGTCGACGGCCAATACAAATATTATAAATCATACTCGTGCACCGCGCATAGACTAAACACGCGCTTATCTCTTCGATGAACGCGCCACCGCTTTAGTAATCGCTGAGAATCGAGAAACTCCCGGAGTGCGCTCGAAAAATCAAGACCGTTGACACCTCGTACGAATGTTTCCTTAGCCGCGCAACGAACGTACAACGGCGAACCTTTCGTGCAAATACGATTTGTGCGACGCACAAATATTGTTGCGTGCCGCGTGTTTGGACAAATGGCACGCCGCTTACGATCAAGAATGCATTACAAACTCGAACGTAGTTGGCTTTTCTTTCGATGCTGCACAAATTCGGGGAGATTCAACGATCGGTGCTCGACAGGATTAATCGCTCGTACGATCCTTATTTCTCGTGCTTCCCAATAAAGTTATCTCTACGATCAACGATTCGAGTCTCTCTCGAGAAGCGTTTAACATCCGCGCACGAATGTCGATTTTCATCTACCGAATTCAAACTTCGAAAGACCAGATGGAGAATTGAGTAAAGCGTGCCAATAATAAAGTGCTCGATATCGACCATACCTTGCGTTAGACTTTCTCCCGCATCGCACACGATTACGAGCCAATCAATTTCCCACAAATTCCACCGCATTTGGCTATAAAAGTGGAAGGCAGAGATTCGTCGAAAAAAGCGTTCGGATGTCTTTCGAAGGACTTCGTCTCCCATGAAATTGGCAGCTCCGCTCTTCGGAGCATCCGTCCGCTCGTAAAACTAGTGAAAGTCTGGCGGATCGTTCGGATGGGCCGATTGCGATCGAAGAGGCGCGTTGTTCCTCGCGCGGCCCGACGATTAAACGCATTTCACTATTGCACGACCATATCGATGGCAACGTAACGGGTCGATAATGAATAATCCGCTTCGCTTCTGGCGAGCACAACGTCGCACTCGTAATCGCGCTCGCGTAACGTCCCCGATCGGATCACGATGGATCCGCACTTAAGCGCGTTCTCCTCCGTCTTTCCCCTTATTCCCGCTAACTCTGAATCGATTTCTTTTTATCCGATCTTATCCGAGCATCGGTAGGAATTTTTCGCTCCACAAAGGTGTACCAATTGGAGGAACGAGCGGTTTTCTTTCGAGCATAAACGCGTGTAGAATTTGTAAAAAACGATTTTCATCGAATATTAACGAAGATCGACGTTGAGAATGTTGCCAAGTCTTTTCAGATAATCCCACCCTCGTCGCCGCTCCTTAGCCCCTTGGACCAAACTCTTAATGTCATCGAGTTGCAGGAAAAGTCGAGATGCATTTTTTCTATGTTTTTCAAAGCCTCCCGCTGTCAAAGTACGTCACGACTTTTCCGATAACTTAATGGTATCGTGAAAAATACCATCCGACGGTTTTTGAGCCAAAGCGACGGGATAAAAGCGATTTTCCAACGGCCTCATTTTTAAAGATCGTAGATTATGAATTTAAATTGAATTAATATTGAGCAGATATGTATTTGCATGTGATAATGAAATTATCATCGAAAGGAGGGAGGCTGAAGAAAACGGACTATGGGGGATGATTTTTTTTTTGTTTTATTCGCAGCACCGGCTCCAGCACTTCGATGGTGACCTTAAACGGTCGACTTCGAGGATCAAAGAGCGAAGAAGAAATTGGCTAGCGCCGTTTCTCAAAATTCCTTTTTATCGCGCAACCGACAACGAGGGACGCGATGATCAATCTCGTCACGTTCCTCGGCTGGCCTTGATCATCCATGACCGAAACTCTACTCGGTTTTTGTACGTCGCAATCTGTGTCCCACTCTACGCTGTTCCTGCATAGCGTTTTATCGATCGTATACCATTTTATGTTGGACGAGGGAAAAAAATATAATAATAGAAGACAATGGAAGATTTCGTTCTGTACGAAAATATACGATAGGTATTTATATATCGATGCGAATTGACAAATGACTCCCAAGATGAGTTTGTTCAAATAAAGTTAGATTTATTTTCCATATAAGCAAGACAAATAACACGTATATCATGAGTACAAGGTTTAAAAAAAGTTTTAATTTCTGCGCGATACTTTACCCATGGTTACGTTCGGATGTAAAGAAAACGTGAGAACCGAAAACGACGCGTCGCGAAACTGCCCGATGCGTTGTCCTGTCAGAATTTTATGCACTTGAATCCTCCGAGGTAAGCGAAATATTTTTACAAAATGAAATACAAGCTTTTTCCACGAATGGTGCGAGGATTCAGCGAGGAAACGAAAGAACCAAAAACTCCGAACGTGAAAATTCTATAGGCTAAAATTCTTCGGAATGAGAGCGTTGCAAAGCAAAACACGAGCTTTGATTTTGGCGAATAGTAGGTCGAAATATTCTGCGCAATAATCCTGGGCGTGCGTCCAATTTTTTTTGGATATTCATCGGTGCTATTATGAGGGAAAAGTTCATTATGGTGTAAAAAAATATAATGCGAATGATGGTTTACGTACTAATTTTCCTCCGTTAATATAGAAGAGACAAATCTACGAGGAGGCAACCAGACAATCTAGTTTTCAATTTATCACATTGCCCCAAAAATGTTCTATGCCGTAGACTGGTATACTAGAGATCGGATAAGGTTTCGTGCCCACGGATGGATGAAAGACAAAAATATTTATCTCGCAAATCACGAAAGTACTTGGCCCGAAGAGAAATTTGTCGATTCTAGGTATATCCAAAACTAGGAAAAAGCATTGTGCGTCATCCGAGGTCTTTCTTTCGGATGAAAAAAATAATGGCGAGAAAAGAAAATTTCGAGAAATCATAAATCGCCAGGAAAGCGGATTTTCTGCGAAATTTCTCAATAGCAGGACGACAACGGAGACGTTAAAAACGATCGGTTTTTTTTTCGTAGAAAATTGACTTAAACGTCTTATGTACTTTTAGCCCTTGTCTCGCGAAAGATCTCGCTTGGCTTTCGTTGCGGTACGAATATACATTGCGTTTCATGGAAGTGTAAAATTAAACGACAAATACATCCGCAAAGGTGAATTACCCCGGAGTTACACGTTTGTCGCGCTATTTAAATATGCTGACGCCACTAGGCGTTAATTCAATTCCGCATTAATATTCGCCATTTATTACCGGCACAATTTGCGGAACTTTTAACCCGCTGTAACCGTCCGATTATATTTCAACACTCTCGACGTATTTCAATTTTACTTTCCGTATAACACGCTGTCTCTAAAGAGAAAGAAAGGAGCAACGCGTCATTCGCCGAACGACGGAGCGATTTATCGAAGGAACGAAATATTCTATTACAGTAGATTTCCTACCTTATGAAACTTGAAAGCAAAGTACCTTTAAATCTTCGTTTGGAATTTTTTTACGCACACATTCGTAAAATATAGACTTTGCCCTTATTTATCAACCTTAAAATCGTCCGGCAACGCGAGCAATTTGCTCGGATGATTCAGAATCGACTTTAAACGATAAGAGGTCCTAGGTTCGAAGACCTCAGCGATGCTTGCCGAAGGAAGATAAAGAAAGGAACAAAGAGGTCCTCCCGTAAGAATTCCTAGCGGGAATTTCTCAACAAAACTTGCTTTAGCGCGTGCAAAGATTAATTACCACAATATCAATTTGAATCGTTAATTCATCACTCGCAAGCTTCGATGTAACGATGCCACACGCCAAGCGGTCATTAATCCACACACCCCGGTGGATATCGCGGCTGCTCGAAAGAGCAGAAATATTCGATACCATTATTAATTAAAGGCCAGCACGATCTCGTACGAGAAATTCCCGCGTCGAGGCTGAATCGGGCCGGACGGCAAAGGAGAAGGAGACGCGCGACACGGCTGGTCTGACCTGCCTCAAAATCAAGCATGGCCGCCGGCGCGCGCGCGCGCGCTCTCGCGTGGCGCGCACAGATGGCAGTTTCGCCGCGAGATTACGTTTTCGAGGGTCAGGATCGTTCGGGTCGGTTAATTCGAAACCGGTATGTGTCTAACCCCAAGTGCGCGCACTCCAAGCCCCTTGGGTGGGGAGAAGTGAAAGAGAGGCAAAGAAAGACGGGGGGAGGGGAAGAGAGGGGGGGGGGGAGAGAGAGAGAGAACGGTCACACACAATTACGAGTAACACGATGGAACCTTCGCGTTAACGTTGATCTACCGGCGAGTAAACCTTCCTCATAAATGTAAAAAGGTACTTAAACTCCGTGCGCGTGTGTTTGAGACGGTTTAAATGGCAACATTGTGAATATAGCGTGTCTCGGAATTATCCGTTTAAAAACCTTTAGAGACAGAGAGAGAGAGAGAGAGAGAGAGAGGTATCCGTTTCGATGACATCGAGGACATACTCGTCCTCTTTAGCGCGTATTAAAATATATGAATATGCAATTAACGATCTTATAATTTTTTATAATCATTCTTTTACAATTACTCTCCTTTCTATGGGAACACGTTTAACGACGAATACGCAGAAACGTATTTTTATCATATCATCGCGTATCGGAGGAACGCGATCCGAGGCAACGAGCGAAAAATTGACGAGAAAGTTAAACGCAACCGGTCTTCGGACAAAGCGATTCGCGAGTATATTTAAAAGGACCGAAACGGTACATGGCGCGGTGCTCGGGAGGGGGCTCGAGAGCGGCTCGTAAAAACAGTACCGGACAAGTCCGAATTGAGCGATAAACGGAAAGTCCTGTCGGATTTTTCATACGTTCACCCGTTTTATCGACACGGACGGTCAATTCCGGGACGCAGCGTATCGCGCTAAGAAGTCGGAATCTCGTTTGCTCGGGAGAAAGAGCGAAAGGAAGTACGAGCATGACCGTATACCGCGTATTTTATCGTTATTTAATTACGGTAATGTCTTATTGCGGGTTATTTAAGGCTCGAAACGCGCCGCGGGTATCGCGAAAAACAAGTTACGTATAAGCCTCGATACCGTCGGAAAGCTTTTTTGTCCCCGACGGATCCGAAGACTCGCCACCCAGGGATACACCGAGACCGTCTCCCCGATCCTTTGCGGCGCGATTATAATCCCCGCGTCTCCTCCTCTTATAAACATCAACGATTCTCAAGCTATCCAAAACTCCGGTATTCCCAGTGCGATCTTCCCCGAGTTTCCGGACGAAGGATCGAATCGCACCACGGCGCGATTCGAGGCCGCATCGTGAAAGCAGCCCGCCACTGGGGGCTCCTACGGAGCTGTCGCGCAGGAGAGGGAGAGAGATAAAGAAAAAGAGGGAGGGAAGGGTGGGAGGGGAAGGGTCGGAGGGGAGGGAGGTGGAAGCAGGTTCGTCGCGGAGCCTTCGAGTTCCCATCGGCACGCGTGCGGCCGATTGAATCGAGCAAGTGCGGAAGGGGCGATTGTCAACGGTCGTAGGCAGCCGGTGCGAGGAGAGGCCAACTGACCTGCCCCAAAGAGCGGCTGGCGATGGCTCGCGGGGAGAGAGCCGCGAGAGAGGGCCGCTTTCGCGACGATCGCGACGGCCACGAGGGCCAGGACGGCCAACGGGAGAGAGAGTGAGAGTCCGAAAGCGGACGACGCTCGTACGCGCGCTAATCAACCGTGCGAACTGACCTACGAAAATGAAGCCGGCGGATCTTTTTAAACTCCCCGATTCGGGGTCCGCGAGAGCATACTTGGAGCTCGTGCCGTCTATTTGAAGCGTTTTTGTAGCTCGCGAATGTCGAAGCGCGATATTTTGGTTTTGCAGATGTATTTTGGAAAGAGACGGGGGGGTAAAGATGAGAGTGAGCTGGCGGTGATGGTAGGATAAAGCTTATTAGACGTATTTAGAAATCGCGTCGCCTATTCGAAACGTAATCCCGTAGCTCGTGAATCTCGAAGCACGGTGTATTGGTCTTGCAAATGTATTTTAGAGAGAGAGAGAGAGAGAGAGAGAGAGAGAGAGAGAGAGACGAGTGCGAGGATGAGAGCGAGAGGCCGAAACCAGACGACGGACAACTGTCGTGCGCGCAAACCAACCGTGCACTTACCGGTTGCACGCTGCAGGAGGGGAACTGACCTACGAAAACGAAACTGCCAATCCTTCAACGAGTCTGCGATTTACGACTCGTAACGGAATATCCAAAGCGAGCTTACCGTCCGAGCGATAAATCCGAACCGCGCAAACTCGGATATTCGTTGGATCGAGTATCTTATAAGGTGGTGCTTCGAAGAGAGACAAGGGCGAGGGAGAGAGCGAGAGACCGAATCCGGCCGATGGACAACGGTCGTACGCGCAAACGAGCCGTGCGCTTACCGGTTACACGCTCCAGGAGGGGAACTGACCTACGAAAACGAGACTACGGAGCCTACTTCCATTTCGCCACTCCTTTACTTACGCCATACGCTCGATGTATAAATAATTAAAATTCAAAGTTTAAATAGCCGGTCTTGGCGAGCGGCCGCTCCAAGGTGGGCTGGATTTAGTCGTACGAGGAAGAGGCTAAAAGCGCGTATTTAAATTATATATTCAACCGAGCAACCGGAGAGCGAGTACGCGCGATGACCGATCGTTAGATACCGGAGTCGATCTTAAAGGATTCACGAGGGACGGCGCAATGAGCACCTGCCGTTACGAGGATCAATGTCAAAGGCTCAAAAAAAACCAACGGAGGCATTATTCCAGGAAATTGGATGCCGATCCTTATAATTAAGTTCGCTACCCAATAAAATTCAAAACCCGAACCTATCGGATTCCCTCGTACTCCCTATTACTTACACGGTATCGCATCGTATCAAGAGCGTCGACGGGTGGACAAATTCGCGAGCGAATCGACGTGGCCCGTGAGGATCATCGCGATAAAGGTGGAGAGGTGTGCGCAGCACTCGCTACGCGCTCTTCGATTTCCAATTCGACACCGACCGCAAAGGCCAAATGGCCCAGGAGCTATTATTCAACGTGGCCGCCAAACCACCGGGGCTACCGTTTATGCATATCGCACGGAAAGAAACGCGGAGTTCGAACTCGGATCTCCCGC
This sequence comes from Ampulex compressa, assembly GCA_038496175.1. Taxonomy (NCBI): domain Eukaryota; kingdom Metazoa; phylum Arthropoda; class Insecta; order Hymenoptera; family Ampulicidae; genus Ampulex; species Ampulex compressa. Next base: position 252,915 of record JBCFXI010000011.1, read on the forward strand.
GTCCAAGTCCAAGCCTCTATCCACTACACCATCGTGGCTCTAACGCGCGTTGTCGCATCTTGGAAAGTAGGTGACTGCGTTGACTACTGCACTACTGGGTGGCGCTGGTATCGCGAGGGCCGTGTCGGCGCTATCAAGCTGGATTTGTCCGCAGCTGCCGCGCAAATGACCTTCCAGCCCCCGTGGCCGCGCAAATCACGTCATTCACGGCGCTGCGGTACCTCGCCATCCGATTCCTCCACGCGGATCCGACTGGCGTGCCGAACCTCCTCATCCGGCCCGACCATACAGGGTGTCTGGTTAACTCTCAACGAATCGAACGCAACGTACGCTTTTTTTAATAATCGCGTTCGATGCAAAAGTATCGAAATCTTCTTCGAAGATCAACGCTTTTGCGGCTGGTAGGAATTTGATAGAAAAAGGGGGGGAAAGGAGGATGATTTGTGTTTCGAACCGATGGCGATATCCAAATTTTGGTCGGACACGTTTCGTCCGAGTGTTCGAAATATCGCATTTTAATGGTTGTACGTAATGCGCGATATAGCATTGACGGCGATGCGGATCGATTATCGTGTCACATTGCGTCAGCCGTCGGTCGTTCTAGCGTTCGAGGGAATTAACCGGACCCCCGCTTTCGGTACGTGCCGAATTCACCATCGATTTATTTATCGAAAATGCGAAAGCAAACGAAAAACTGTGCTCTGGAAAAAATGCGCATGACAGAATGACGTTTATAGGTGTGACGGGGATTGTTCGGCGATAGCCGACGCGTCGCATTCGAGAATGCTCGAGCCAGAAGCCACGGTGACGTACCGCATCGAGGTCTGGAGCAGCGTCCAGACATCCAGGATTCGATCCTGGCCGCTCGTCCCTGGAATACTGCCATGCGTCGCTGGATACCGCAGCTTTTGGTGCCGTAAGACGCGCTTTAACTTCTCGAGCCATATTGGCGGTTGTTTCCACCTTTTTAGTATCTATATACGATAACGTACACCGTGGTTTTCGTACAATACGATAATATGCGCACTCCTTTTCCAAGTCCGTGTCAAATTTGAGTCAAATATCGTACCTTTCACGATCAACGGTTTTGCGCGATAGTCTGAGTCGTATAATATTACGAAACGCATCGTGAAAGAATGCTTCTGAAATCCACGTAGGTTGATAAACGATGATTTGCAAAAAAAAAGGTCCACCCCGAGAAAAAAAAAAATCATCGGTATCGAGTAACGGATGCAATGGGAATAAAAGCGGGCAACAAACAGTACGACATCGATCGTCATTTAGCTTGGCTCAAGCGTAATTTGGTCGTCATCGATTATGACCGATTAGAAGCAACATCGAAAATCGAACATTTAGAGGCAGCCATTATCCGGATGGTCGTCTATTTTCGGACAAAGGAGATATAAAAGTTACTAAATATCGGCGAGGTAACGGAATCCATAATCGATAATTTCCCCTGAATATAGCCGTTTGTTGGCGAGAGAAACGCGTGGTTTACGTAATGAATTTTTTCAAAGCACCGCAAGTAACAGGATATCCGTCGATAAAAATTTCCACGGCTGTCAGGAATTACGGATTGTCGCACGACAGAAACGTAAGACAGCCCGTCATCAGACTGTCACCGATACCGCCATCCTACCCCCTTTTCTTTTATTTCACACGCATTAGTTTTACGCGTACCGCCATCGTGAGACTCGAAAAATAATGTCGAACGCTCGATCTTCCGGAATATTAAAAACACTCTTCAAATTAATACGCGTATTCTCGAAGAGAGTGCGACCGATGATAAAGTTGAAAATTATATGGATTACACTCGCCTTCGATATTTTCGAACCTGCGTTGGATGTAACAACTTTTTTGTGGAATTATATATCGCGTTGCGGATACCGGGTGTTATGGAAATAAGAAAGATCGATTAACCTCACGATTACGAACCTGTACGCGGCACGAAAATTCTCCAGCCGTTGAAACGACGTACCGCCATTATTACAAGCCGGCTTAAAACCTGTTCCGGCAGATTTTCCTTTCATAAGTAGTAAGATTCTACCGACGTGTGATTAGCGCCGATTGAGACGCAGCCTGAAAACGGCACTGGAGCCTCGAGAGACGGGATGACAATTGCTGCTTAACACTGCCAGCCTCTTTATAGACATATTTAGGCGTAGTGAACGAAGAAAATACGATGAAGCAAAATCGTGGGAAACGTGGGAAAATAGCACGCCTCAAAGTTGTACGATTTTTCACGGAAAGCTCTGCTGCTCCATCGACATATCGCAGATGCCCTATGGCAATATTCACCCATTTGTGAAATACCTTTGCCAATCGATTTTATACTTTCCAATTTTGTGCATCGACGATATCGGTACTTCCGAACTTTCGCGAGTTTCTAAGCACCGCTTCTACCGACAAAGTTTTCGGTGCACCGTGTAATTGAAAAAAAAAAAAAAATAGTACCGCTACCTTTTGATTAAAAAGCGGTGAAAAGTATGCAAAAGAATAATATACATTTTTTGACTTTTCGAATAATGTTCCACGTTGAAAAGGAGAAAATTTATTTATCGGTCTAACGCGTGAGTCGAGGCATAAATATTACGAGCTCCCGTATTCTGCACGTTAGATAAACACGAAGAGAAAGTTTAAATGTTACAAGTACGGAACATATTGGTTTTAACTATTTCTGATTTTATCGTGCACGTAGCAGTTTTCGATCAGAGGATTAAAAATACGCAACTGCTCTTTAGCCATTACCATTCCGGGTAAAAAAAATAGGCAAAAAACATTGAAAAAAGAAAACAAAGGCACCGTTCCAAGGCGAATCTACGAGCCACGGAATGTAATTATATCCGGAGAACACGATAATCATCGATCCGAAATTAAATAGCCAATCCCTGCCGATAAAAAAAATACAATTCCAAGAAAAACTTCCCGCTTCCTACCCACTAATTTACCTTGAAGTATAAATTTACGCGCTACAAAATACGAGGTTGGCACGCGAAAGAAGCCGGTCCAAAGCATATTCTACATTACGAAAGAGACGCGTAACCTACGACAGTTACCAAACCCACGTGATTTACACGAGACGTTTGATCGGTGAGGCACGTAATGTCCGGCTAATCTAACATATAGGCCGTTCCAAAAGCAGGTACACTCTTTTACGGTTATCGATCACCAAAGCTTCTCCATTCTTCCGACGCGCTATTGGTCAAAATAATCGCCGCATTGGGACCAAGCCGCGAGGGAAGAAAACCGATCCTTAGCTCTCACCGCGGGACAGAGAGCATGGCTGTAATACGAAGTTTAGAAACCAATTTCAAGCAGATGATATTCAACGATAGATACGCTCAACGACGCTCGCAATTCCATCGATCGACCTTATCAACGCTACTTGCACGATGAAAGCCAAAAATCGAGACACTTCCAATATTCCACGAGCTTTTACATTCGTACCCATCGATTCGAGTTACGAAACATTGGCGTATATCGATCGTTCTTTGTCACTTCGTTAGGACACCTTATACGATTAACGAGTATCGAGAGGGAACCTTCATCGCCGTACCGAGGATCAAAGACAAAGCGCTCGTACTGCCGACGCAAAACGAATCGGAGCGGAGTCATCCTTCTCTCGATTCCGAGGTAAAAAAAATTGAAAAACGAAAAAAGCAGAGCGCCAGTGAGCAGGGTGATTCACTCGTAGCCCGTCGATCGAAGGAAGGGAAAAAAAAAGAGGAAGGAGGAGCGGCCAAAGCCGAGGCGGCGATCCGCTTCTCGAAACTTTGCTGTACGCAGTTTCCTCGGAATCGCCGATATGGAGGCTTTCGGGAGGTTCGACGCAAAACGTGGCCACGCCGCGGCTGCTTCGAGGAGATCGATACGACGAGCGCGTCGAGGCCGAGCACCGCGTCGGCGTCGATGACGACAACGCGTCTTCGTCGTCGTCGCCGCTACCGAGGACGACGACGAGGAGGAGGAGGAACTCGATACCGATGCGGATGCCAGCGTTTCGACGGCCCACGACCACTATTGTCCCACGTACAGGGTTTGTGTTATTTTGTCAATTAATTTTCGGCACCGATCGTTGAGACATTGACGAGCCACGTCGGCCAGTGTTCGATATACGAGGTTGGTGCTGTTTTGTTAATTAATGTTATGCACCGATGGTTAAGATTTTGACGATCCACGTTTACTAGCGTACGACGTAGAGGGTGTGCGTTATTTTGTTAATTAATTTTCCGCACCGATCCTCGAGGCCGCTGGGCGTAGAACTCACGGCTTACCACTACCAGGATACAACTAAACCACTTCGCTGAACGAACGCGGAACGGTGTCTTCGGCTGTTTACATTAATGACGCGAACGAAGCGATCCCTGGACAAAAAGGAGTCGCTCGGAAGTTACCGTGAATTATAGACGGTTAAGCGAGAAAAAGGAGAATCCCCAACGAGGAGGAGACAAAAAGCGTAACGACTCGAATGCAATCGATCAAACGCGATCGCAATAAGGAATAATCCTATTAAAAACGGGAGAATCGAACGCGGTCACACCGCATTATCGTCTACCGAGATTAAATCGAAGCGGAGAAAGGAAAAAGATCGTGATAGATCCTCGGGAAGGAGAGCAAAAGTAACGCGGTAAAAAAAAAGAGAGAAAAAAATAAAAGAAAAGAAAAGGAGAGACGGCTACAATAGGATTTGGTGGACGACAAGAGGGGAGGCTGCATTAAAATAAACCGGAATGCATTGTAGGGCGGTCGAGGAAAAGCACGCGGCTGGGTATAAAATAAATGATAAAATAAAGCGGAGTGCAGTTGCGCCGAGTAGAATGGAACGCGTGGAAAATAAACTCGAGTGCGGCAAAGTGAAGTGGGTGTAAGGAGCATGGATCGCGATGGATTAAAGCGTGTAGAAGAGGGAAGTACAAAAGAGTAATGCGGGGTGGGATACGAGCCGGTACGAAATGCCGCTGAACGAGGCGGAATACAGGGGAGGAGGGCAAAGCGGAGAGAGAGAGAGAGAGAGAGAGAGAGAGAGAATCCAGGAGCAAAAAGGGAAATCGACAAAGAGATAATCGGGAAGCTAATAGATGGCGGGATAAATCGTAGAAACGAGAGAAGAGGAACGAGTGCCAACGGAAGAGGCGGAATCGCTTCTGTTGCCGCAGACACGAGAGGAAGACGGAGCCCGCTAAATCTCGTCGTACATTTCTTCCGGGACAGAGAGATACGGAGAGTATAGGCGGTCAATTACCGACCCGAGTCGCTATTTCTCGAACCTTTCGCGTACTCGTATATTCGAGAAAAGTAAACCTCGCCTCCGCACCCAAATCATGCCGAACGCTGTGTACCTAAATATCCCGGGCGAGAAAGGAAAAGGAAAGAGAGAATTTCACGGGATATGAAGCGGCGTAAACGAAAGATAATAAAAGATCGTTCACGAATCTCTTGGTGTCCCAAGAGCAGCCCGTAGAAATCGTGGAAAGACCGGTACGGACCAAAGTAGGGTCACGGTGCACGCGCGAGGCGCAGCGTCAGAACTACGCGCTATCGAACGGGATAAGGCTACTATAATATCGCGTTGTCCCAAAACTTTCTTTCCTCCTATAACCAAATAACAAATCCACGCTATGTTTCCCTCTATACCATTTTACCAAATCGCATACATACCTAGATAACGACCGCGCATAAACCACGACGTTTGACCGATCAGGCCTCGTATTTCAACAAACATCGCCGGATAAAGCCGTACATGACACGTAACGAAAGACACTTTCGTGACAACCTCGCACCAACGACCGGCCTTCAAAACCCACCTTAATCCCGCCCATCACCTCTGCTTTTTCTGTGCGATATATATACCATAGCTCTGGTGGTTCAGAACCCAGCTTAAACAGTGGATCGTAGGCCAAATGACTATAGCGGTCGGTGCCGAAAAATGAATTTAAAAAAAAAAAACATCTTTTATCCCAAACGACTTACAGAACCATACGAGAAAGAAACAAAAGGGAAACGAGATAAACGCGCGAGTATCTCAGCGAGGAAGCATAGGGAGAATAAAAGAAACATCCAGGAACGTCCCGATTTCCTCGAGGGAGAAGGGCGCAAAGGGCGCAAAGGGTGTGGGCAAGAGGCCGAAACGGGGTAGGGCAGGGCAGGGCAGGGCAGGGCAGGGCAGGGCAGGGCAGGGTAGGGCAGGGTAGGGCCGCGAGGAGGACGGGCGACGGCAGTGGTACGCGTCGCGGCAAAGCTGTATAATATCGAGGGGGATGAGGAGCGGCACATATCGACCAGTCTGCGAAGAGCGAGCGGCAGTTGAGGACAGGGGTCAAGGTCGCCGAATGTACCACGCCTGCCTCCGTTGGCCAACGCCGAGGACGACGACGTCGGCGTCGCTGACGGCGGCGGCGGTGGCGGCGGCGGCGGCGGCGCCATGTGCGAATATTTTTCTTGCCGAGCCGTCGCCCTTCGCGAGGCCCGATCAAAGCGGCTGCCGCTTTGGCCGACCGATACCGAGCGCACGCTCATCGAATATTAATCCTTAACGCTCGAGAGGTTATTTAAACCCACCCTCGGCGCCCAAGTCGAGGCGTCTTGCCTTAACCGAAACGCCGTGGATCCCCCGCTCGCTTCGATACCTGCTCGCTCCATTTTTGCCCCCCGGCCAATGTTTTTCTACCGTTTTATGGCCGTGCCAAATGTATACGCGCGCCTCGCTGGAAGTGGGTTTTGCGCGTATCGATGGACGCTGGTTCCTGTACTTCCTTTTGATCCTTTCGCGCTGTTTTGGGAGGCAAGAGTAGAGGTATTCTCGAGTCCTAAGGTATTATGGAATAAGGCGTGACGCGATACATTGGGTTGAAATAAGGTTCCGTTTTTACTCGTACAACATCCCGATCACCCGCCGATATTGGTTTTTTTGGTAGGAAATTTGTATCGGTAATTGCTTTCTTCCGTTCCTCTAACGAAGAACCGTTGTTAATGATGTTACGTTGGGCCAGATGAGGAGATGGATCCTCAGCCTTGGACGGATATTCGAGCATCGAGGGTTAATCCTCTGGTCTCTCGAGGCGTACGTCTCTCCGCAGATTTCTATCGCTTTACGCTTCGGGCGGATATATCCGCCCAGCGGATATCCGCATGTTTGTTTCCTTCGCTCCATTTTCCGACGTCGCCTACCGAGTTCGCTCGACGCCAAAGCCGCTCTCCACTTTTGAATTTCGATTTTCGAGACCGTCCACGGTCGGCGAAAAATCCTTCGAGAGATATATACGCGCTTTAAATCGGAAGTTCGAGCGGTACTTTGAAGTAGTTTTGTCCGGAAAGAGACTGGATTGATGAAAAAAAAGTTTCCCGTATAGCCTTCGAAATATGGATATACGTGGTATAGAACTTTGATAAATCCAGGGTTGATTTAATTATAGTCGAACGCAAAAGCATGGTGCGCTTTACGAAGGCCATTCGTTTTAATTCAAACTTTCAACGCGTAATATTTAATACTCGAGGCGGGGTGTGGGCATGGCCTAGTTTGAGAAACACTGATATACAAGCGGGAGGAGAAAAACCAATTTGGATCTAATGCACCGTAGGGAAAATCCAATTTTCCGTCCATACCGCTACTACTGTACTCGGACATTTACATATGCGACTAATATACATATTCGAAAGACCTCTCCGATACGTACCGGGGCGAAAGGTGGGTTTGTATTATAATGCAATTAGTTTGGTACGCTCACTTTCCGTTTGCCATCGCAGGCATCGCGGAATTCTATTCGCGATTCCCTTTGTCGTTCTCTCGCTTATTATGCGACGTTGACAGCTATTATCGTTCCTAGATTAATCACGAGGAATTCTTATTCCAGTTACGTAACGAGCGTTGAGTCGACTGGATGAATTTATTCGCCGCACTCGACTGGTTTTTTTTTGCGTCGCAAGATTAAGAGCAATGTACGTGTAATTCCCCGACAGTCGCGCGCGTCTATTTTTCATTGACGTATCCTCGGCCAAATTATCAAGACTTATTTTATAAGGTTGTAATTATAAAATTCGACGAATCTCGTTTGCTTCTCGCGAAGGACTTCGTTTGGAGCACCGAATAATGGCGAGTTGTACGATAAGATAGCGAAGATTCGGAAGATAAAGATAGTGGGCATTTCTAAAATGCAAACGTGCATCCGAGTGTCCGAGAATAAACGTATACGATTACCTCGTTTCGATGCTCACGCATGCCAGTATCCGTGACAAAAAGTACGATGTCGTATCGGGCGAGAGATTAAATGTCGTTTGTCCACCGAAACTCGCCGGAGAAAAAGTTAGCGCGCAAAAATTCTCGAGCCGTAGAAGACCCTTTGCAACGTGGAAATTGCGTTACCAAGGGTCCCGAGAGGGGCACCTGGCAATTGATTTTTATTTCGTCTCAAGTCGACCGACAAACTTGACACGGTCGTACGTAACGCCTTACGAGAGATCGAACAAACGAGGATGATACTTGACCACCGATAAAGGAACGTTCGAGAGCTGGTGATTCTCGGTTTTGAACACCCAACTTGAAATGTATGGAAACATCTTTCTTTATTCCGCACTATCGAAACGACAAAAATGATGGATAACGATGAAAAAATATACAAAACCGTACCGTGTCTATTTGAGAAAACATTTTAAATAATCCGTTACAAGCTCGTGGTATATATGCAATAGTGGTATATAAAAAAAATGTATATCTTCGTTTACACATTCTTCCGGCTTAAAAGAAACTGACCTTTTTCCTTCCAGCGTTCCCTTCGCCGCGATCTTAAACGAAACGAATCTTGAGCTAAACACGTCTTCTTTAGCCGAGTACCATTGCCGTCCGCGAACAATCGCTGTAACTATTTCGACATGCGTCGGGAATACTATCTTTTCAGCCGTCCTCGTCGTGTTTAGCACGGAGAGGCGAGGGAGCGTTACCGGATCGACAATTGCTACAGCCACAATAGGAGCCAGACTCCGTGAGACTCCGGCACCGAGTTCTCAGCAATGAAAGGGTTAATACCGCTAGCATTATCGGGTTCTTTCCTAGAGCTAGAAACGCGCAAACAAAACCTTCTCTCAAGGCTCGCGATCTGAATGGTCGCCCTCTCCTGCCCCTCTCGCGCCCCTCTCGCGCCCCTAGCGCGACCCTCGCGCGATCCTCCTAGGGACAAGCTTAAGCCTATCTGCATTGACCAAGAAGAATGGACGTCCTTCCCAGCGGTTTGCTCCTTTACGATGTTCGCCACGCGGTTCGCGCTTTATACGCGCCTCTTCTCCCCTTCCCCTCGATAATATCCTCGCTCTCTCTCTCTCTCTCTCTCTCCCTATCTCTGTCTTCCTCCCTCCTTCTCTCTTCTCTCTATCCCCATCTCTTTCCTAGCGTCGAGCCATTCCTGTGCCAAACGCTTTGCCTATTTTACGCTAAGAAATATATATATATTTATGATAATTTAGTAGGCCGTGACAAGTACGATTGATCGTAGTAGTGCGTTTTTTTAACGCCGATATTTATCGAGCTTTATTATCCGCTCGTATCCAATTTATTATTTTGTAATGCGGTTCCGCGCGATTACACGCTCGTGCGGGACAACGTAACGAAAGTCCTTTTCGACGATTTCATAAATATGTCACCGGCTCTGAAAAAAAAAAAAATGGATGGACGAGCGAGTGCGTTTGGAGGCGGTCGAAAGTAAAACCCGGCGCCACGTCGAAGAAACGGAATCAAACGGAAGGAAAGTACTCGGCAGTGTTCCAAGTTCGAGGCTGCGATACGGGATAAGCGTTAGAATTTTGTGAAACTTCCGTCCATTGGCGGAACTTCCACGTTTTGATTCATCCTCCTGGGTTTCCGATTCGAGCTTAAGGAGGATTTTTCTCCGTTCGATTTCGATTCTTCGCCATTATAACTTAGCTCGGACTGAAAAAATAAAAATTATATCCCGTGTAAATTATTATAATACGCGATAATAGATCAACGATATGTAAATTAAGAGCTCGGCAGTCTTGTTAAATGATCAAAGGTCGATTTGAATAATCGCGAAATTTAGATCGTCGTATATTTTATAATCGTAAATTCTAATCGCGAGTATCGCGCACGATGGTCCGTCTGTCGGCAATATTATAACCATTTACACCGTATCGTCCATCAAAAAGCTTAGCCGTCCTTCGAACCTTCCGACACGAGAATTTCTTTGGGGTTGAGGCTGTCAGCCTCGCGTAAAGGCTCCCTTTAGTGGCCTTTAACGAGCAGGGGATGATACTGTGGGGCTATTCTGCCCCCGACCGAAAGGGGGATTTTAATACACTGAATCTATATATGAGGTTATATCCGTGCCTTTCAAAGATAAATAGAGGCAAATTTAGTGGTGAACTTCGCGCATAACGGAAGTCAAAAACCCGTGTAAAACCCGATACCGCGCAATTCAACTATTAAGCGCTCGTGTAATGCCCCTTTTAGTCGGCTCTTACGACGAGCAGGGGATATACGTTGCATCTATTCTACCCCCGACCAGCGGAGGGTAAATTTAATACGCCATGTTTTAATGTAATCCGTGCATATTATACTTGCACGGAATATTCATTACCAAATTTCGAGGGCAATTGTGCGTATATGAAATACGAGGGAGTCGTTAAAGTTTCCTGCAATGAGAAATAAACTACTAAGGGTAGGACAAAGTATTATTTTGGAGAACGACATACGATACATTTTTTTAGTATGCGCGAATACGTATGCATGGTGACGTAGATCAATTTCTAATACATTCTGCATTATTATACGACTTAAAATCTCCACGTCCCACGCATGTGTGACGTTTCTTCTAATATTCATGAGAAATGTCGGCATAAGGAAACAACGCATTCCTTATTATCCGAAAATCAGTCGCGAGATTAGTCCGGTGTATTCATAGCCTTCCGAAAATAAGCAACGCCATGGGAAGCGGTGCTAGAAACAAAAGTGTACTTTCCCCGAAAAGCGACTGAAGGCAGCGTATTACGATATCAACACCGCGCTAAGTATGCTAATCCCACCGCCCGGTGAGTGACTCGCTTTTCTGGGTAAATATTAACGTATGGTGACGCGGATACAACAACCGGGTACCAAAATAAACGTCGTGCGGTAAAACATTTTTCGTGTCCGAATTAAAGTTTCACTGGACAACAGCGAGGAGGAACTTTATATACGAAATAACTTCCTGCGAGGTAAACCACCGAATTATCTTTTATTATCACGTTTCTGATAAAAAATAATCGGTGCGGTAAAACTTACTTTCCTTTCTTGGTTTATTTACCATCACACGGTGTAGCTCGAAAGAACGATGTTGCTCGATCGATCATTATATTTATAACGTATTATTCTACATTATAATGTTCCCTTCATTTATATTATATTAGTTAGTGTTGTACTGAGAATTCTTTACCATTCCCAGATGTACAGGAATAAATGATCGATGGCCCAGGTTTAAATCGTCCGCATTAAGTTTCTTCGATCGCAAGAAAAATACGCGAGCTCGGCTTTCGTCTTCGCAAAGTCGTTTTAAAGCGCCGATGAAATATCGGCGTCTTATCTTCCCTTGCGAACGATTTAAATAATAACCAGTGGCATAATGCGAAGCGGGAACCCTTTCCCGGGCGCGTAAAAGAAAATCGAATCAAAACTTTTGTTTCGTAACCATTCACTAAAGATAGTTCGCCCCGACGATTAAATTGGGAGCCTTTTTGTCCTCCTCATTCATAAACCCGCCCTATTCAGCGGCATTCAGGTTTTTGGCCGATAAGGCCGCAGATTTATAGCCAAAACCTTCCGAATTGAAAAGATTCAAAAACCGAGAAGGAGCCTCGCGGAGCTCATTATTCGTACGAAACGAAAAAACGCTCTCCAGATCTACGTATTAAGCCACGCTTCGCTTTATTACGTTTCACAACGTATATTGTATTTTTTCGAGCATCCCCGGTTTGATCAATGGAACAAACTCACGGTGTCTCGTCGCACGAGACAAAGTTTCTTACAATCTTCCTCGCATTAACCTTTTCCAACCTAAACGATTATTTTTCAGTGAGAAAATTCAATTACGAAGAAATACGATTTTGGGGCACTCGATTGGTAGAAGCAGATTATACGGACGATGCCAAGCGGCAGCATCGGGCCGGAAAGGGTCAATAAACACGCGTAAATCGTTTTTTGCATCGTTACTCTGCGATCGAAAATGATACGGTATAAAGAATCGGACGAACGGAGCAATGGAAGAGAATCGTTATCGATTCGCCAAAAGATTCTAATTTATTCGGCGGGACCGATAAGGCCAACATGGCCGAGTGTACGTAATAATAATAATTTCGATAGCGAGTTTTTAGATCGGAGAACCTCTTATTACCGGGCGTGCATTAAGATAATAAATTCAGCGGAATTAATTAAAATGGGTTAATAGAACCGACACGTACCGACGCATGCGCCGCGGTACCCTTTTTTCCTTTTCTCCCAGGAACATGCAAATTCAAGCAACCCGGCTACGTATCGCGGGCAAATTAAATTAATTACAGTGTGGCCAGGTTGGACGAATAATTTCTTCGATAAAGTTAAGGATATCGCGTATGCAATATACGTACTCCTTTTATCTCTCCATGCCACGTAGCAAAGCCAGTGTAATCACCGCCAATATCCGACGAAAGGCCACTTTTTCAAACGACAGCCGCATATCCCGGAAATAGAGCTCAACTTTAGGAATGATTTGCGGCGGAAGAAATGCACGTGCAAATTTAATCGCGCCACAGTGTGGGGGAAATGAAATAATATCAGGATCATCGACGCGTTAGAACGATCGAAATGTCGGGGAATAATTGGGAAACGTGAGTACGCGGTGGCAAGGGTCGGTTGTATGGAGAAGGAGACGCGACGTATCAATGGCGTAAGTCAAAAGCGCCGGCCGTATCAAAAGGCAATTTAACGCGACAGCGTTACGGACTTTTTATTCTCCACCTTCCAGCATTCCCAGGGCGATGTAGAAAAACGCGCTTAACTCGAGTAGCTTTTAAATTTTCACCGACTCGCGGTCCCTCCGAACCGTCGGCGCGCAGACGGAACTGCCGGCTCCTCGGCCGTACTTTCGGAGGGAAAGAGGATGCCACTAATTAAATTCTTGGACACTGGCGCCTCGAGAAACGTGCACGCCTGTACACGGACGCACCTACGTGCGTCTATACGTACGTGTGTACGTACAGGGTGCGCGCGTCAAATAGGCAATAACTTTGGACCTCCTTGTCTCGCGTGGTACTCGTTGATTTTGAAGAATTCCTCCGAACCTTCTTATTCGATCTTTCTCCAGGGGAATCGTGGAGTGAGAGGAGGGAAGAGCAAAGGCGTTTCTGTCGCCGCTCTCCTTGGAATTATATTTTATTTATACGCGGATAAAGGAAAGTTAATCGAAGCGCACTCACGATTCCGAAGTCGACTGGCAATACGTGGGGACTTTTTTGAAGGGTTAAAAAAATAACGACTACGTTTTTGTACTTATGTACGAGTATAAACTCGTTTCAAAGTACAACATTTTTACGGTACGCCGTTTATTCGACCGAAATTTTGCCAATTTATATCGGGCACCCTGTATACATCTAGGCTCGTCTCGCGAAGCTCGTTAACTTCGCAGAGGTTTCATCGACGTGGAGGCGACTGCGACGAAGGCAAGAAACGCGTAATAAGGTTCACGCGAGAAAAAAAGCCGCGCGAGTAAAAAATCATATCCGTGAAACGAATTCGCACGTCCCTTTAGTCCTCCGGAATCCAAATTTCTTCGATATCCAACCATTAAACCCTCGACGCCCCCGCGATTTTATACTCCTAAATGTGTTTAACGAAGGCTTACGTAATCATGGAGTAACTTCGGGTCGTTTTGCGCGTAAAAATAAATTCGCCACTTTCGCATGAAGTATAATATAACTCCAAGGCACGACGACGGATCGAAAAACGCCACGACTCTCGCCCGCGAGGAACTTTCGAGATTAAAATGGTAAATAGATATGGGGGAAAATAACGTCTGGGCCGAAGCAAAGCGTACACGTGGAAGGTTACGTGGATGTCAGAGTGGGTCACCGCGAGGTTAATGACGGTTAAGCAGTTTTACCGCGTCTTATTGCCATAGACGCCGCACATGTATACATATACGCGCATACACGTGGGCGGTATCAAAATTGTTTAAATGTTTCTCAAGTTCGCCGAAGACAGGAGCGGCGGCTTATCCTACGGCCTCCTCGAAGTCCGCATTAAACTTGCAAAGCCGTGTGCTCAGGGTGAGATTCTAATAAAAGGGGCGGCAACAAAGTGGCCGGATTCGCCTTCGAGGGAAAGAAGAGGAGAGGGAGAGAGAGAGAGAGAGGGAGAGAGAAAAAGGGAAAGAAGGGGGTGGGGGAGAGAAAAAAAGGAACGGAGAGGGAAAAAAAGGGACACGGCCATCTGCGAGCATCTGGCTCGGAGAGAAACCGCAAGGCGGGAGAAATCTATGGGCAGAGATTACAATCGTAAGGGCATAGGGCTTTTTCCGAGCGGAGCGCAACAGTTTGAGGTCGATTCTTAAAGTTCCGCGAGATCTCGTTACCGCGTATACTTGCGGTTTTGATACAAGCTTGATAAACCGTAGCTCGCTCTCCTTCCTCCCCTTCTGCCTCTTTCTCCCTTTCTCTTTCTCCCTTTCCCTTTCTTCGCGCAAACCGCTCCAAATGCGAGGAATCGTTATGCCACGTCCGTAATGTATAATGCGTAAGGGTATAGGGCTTCTTTGGGACGGAGCGCGCAACGGTTTGAAGTCGATTCTTAAAATTGCGCCAGATCTCGTTACCGAGTATACTTGCGGTTTTAATACGAGCATGATACACCATCGCTTTCCTCCTTCCTCCTCCTCTTCCTTTTTCTTTTTAAGCAAACCTTGCTAAATGTATGGAATCGTTATGGTACGCCCGTAATCTACGATCGCGTAGTTAAATTTGTTTTGCATATTAATGCGCGTAATTCCACGCTACCTCGGCATAATTGTGTCATTATTATTATCCGGTTTATAATGCTAATACGCCATGATTATAATACAAAAGGATGTGATATTTTATGAATTCCCTAGATTTTCTGCGTTCCCAGCGATGCTTTAACTCGGCGCTCGTAAATACCCTCGATATTCTGGGCTCGCCGATACTTTATTAGCGCGATTAAGGATTATTTTCAAAATTCGCCGAATGTCCCGACGGTCGCAATTTTGATCTCACCAAGTATTAACGAGATAAAAATCCAATACAAAATTCCGTCACATTATTTTTGGGCGTACTACGTTTCACAAGGGTTGCGCAATACCAGCTAATAATACAACACGACTGTGCGTTTCATAAAAAAAGAAATCATTCCTGCGGATCGAACGACATCGTCGATAGCGTCAAGATTCGGGAGCAATTTTTGCAAAGCTTAGATCGCAGCGGGCAAAGTCGTTGGCGTATCGGGAACAAAGTGGCCGATTTCTTCAGGGGGAGAAGAAAAAAGCGTGGCCATCTGGCAGGAGGGGAAACCGCAAGTAGCAGAAATCCATAGCCGGAGGTTAAAGCCGTAAGCGTGTACGGCCTCCTCCTCGCCTTCCATCCCGCGGATCGCGCGCCTTCGAGTAACACGTAACTCCTCGGTGAAAGACGGAAAAAGGCGCAGGACGAGGATCGTACGCAGAGGCGAATCTAATTTGCCACTTAGATCTCCCTTCCGTAATGACGAGCCATCAAGTGCGAATACTAATTTTTTCAACGTGTCAGAAGAGAGGCCCTGCTGGCGTCACGCGAGCGGCTCTTTGATCGGTTCGTTTTCTTCCCCGCCATTGGCGCTAAGACGCGCGTCCTTTATCCGAACGTCCTACAGTGGCGAAGGTTTTGTTTTTTGATGGAAATTATTGTCGCGCAAACTCGATACTCGATCCTCATAGTTACGTTGTTTAATAGATCCGCGTGGAAAGGAACGATAACGAGAGGATGTATTTTTTCAATGCGTACGTATCTCATTTTTAAAAAGTAAATAATGTAAAAATTACGCGGATGATCTTCGTGGAATAATATGGAATGGAATGACGCGATTATTTTTCGTGGAAGAATATGGGAGCGATTTAGACGTACCGGTAGCATTCGTATTTACTATTAATCGTGGGCAAGACGAGAGATAATGAGGATATCGAGTAAACGAACAAGAGTGTACAAAGCGTACTTCGCGTCGGAAAGTCAAGGATACTCGTACCATTGACCGAATACATTGTAGAGGACAGAATAATTTTTCGATTACATTTATAAATATATCAGGTAAACGATTACATACGCAATTCATTACTTCGCGTCGTACTATTTGTAATTTCTCCCTTATCGGTAAATATCCGATATCACGTTACGTACTCGCTCATAAACAAAAAATTACAAGAACCGTATCGTCGATCATGCCAAGAGGCATAAATCGAGAAATCTCCGCAGGGTGTACACGTCGAATCTGCGCGTAGCATTAGAGCCATTCGTCCCTCAAACGGGATAATGTAGGGGTAAAGGTAAAGTTTTGCACGATATCCAAGAAAAGACTGGAAGCCAACGGTGTATTTCACGAACCTCCGAAACTCCGATAAAGACGCTAAGAATAGGTAATAAAAAAAGCGGTTTCACGAATACGCAAATGCCGGTGCTGTACGGTTGCAAACAGTTGGATTCAGCGAAATGACAAGGCGCTCAACGTGCAGGCGCAATCATTTCTAACCGACGCCCGTAACGCGATCTATCACCGATCCAGTCCTGCATTATCCTAAAGTCGCGTGCACACCAAACCGACGTTTGTCATCGACGGTGTCATCGACGCTCCGTTTCGACAGCGGTTTCGTCGTCGACCGCCAAATGTTCCTCGTGTAAGTGCACAGTGCTGATGCGCGATTATCAACCCAGTGCCGTAAAAATGGCGATCTCGAGCTGCAAAGTTGTTGGAAATCGAGAGTTTATCCCGCGCCAGTGCTCTGTCTCCGAGTACCTTCCCAATCGTTCGTGCCAGCGACTCGCGATGCGCCATTGGGACCGCGCGTTACAGGCTTGGGAAAATACAGCAGCGCCGTCGTAAAAAATACCGTAGTATCGTAAGCTAAAATCTTTGCCAATTTTGTATATTCTCAAACAAGCGTCTCATGAGACGCTTGTTTTTTATTTATTTCTACCTAAGCAGTGAAACTTTTAGTTTTGAGCGTTGTACCCAAGTTTTGTGCCGACTGCTATAAAAGCTACAAACTCGTTAAAAATATTTTTTCTCGAATTAGCTAGCCGTAAGAAATGAATCGATCGATACGTTCTTTAGGTAGACTCGATACTTTACAAGCCACTCGCAAGAACTCGCGTACCTTAAATCGATGCTTATTACGAAGCGTTATCGATATTTCGTACGAAATACGGTTTTGCACTCAACGAGAAAATATTCTCAGGCTCGGCGCATCCTCGTGTTTGTCCGATCGTTAATTTCTCACACTTCTACGTAAGATAAAGCCGAGATTCGATCCGTTAAGCTCCGTAACGTGTTGCGTAAAGAATTCAGGTTCGAAATGCACATTACTAGTCCGTCTGGTTACTTCGTCCAAACGGGTTAATAATTAGTAGCCGGCGCACCGCTCGCGTTATCGAGTTTCGCTTTTAGTGCTAATTGTTCGAGCCTTTATAATAATTGAGACCGCAGCGCCGCGTAGCCGCGTTGCTTTGACTTTTACTTCGGGATGAAATCGGGGCCCATTATTCCGGCAGAGCAAACACCTTCGCCAGGTTGGTTTTTATAATTACGGAAGGCCTCGTTGCTCAATATTCATTAACAGGTTCGAATCGGCGCCTCGTGGAACGATCTTCGAACACGGAGGCGCGCCAAGAATATCCAAATGTTTGACTTCTCCTTCCGCACGTTAGCGCACAAACGTGATCGCACAGTGGCAAACGCAGAAGTGATTAAAATAAAATTAGTACGCGTTTCGTCTTAATTTTATCGAGAGAAATTTTATCGCTCGATACGCTCAAATTTATTATTGTCTTCGGTATAGGAATTCGTATGCGGTGCTAAATTGCAGCGAAGTTTCGACCGCTCAGCGTCGTCCTTTCCGAGTTATGTTTCGATTACAAAAAATATGTGCGCTATATCCAAAGTGGTATTCCAAGAATTAAACCGTAAAAAGAAATATCTCGAATTTACAATGAAAAAATATTAAAAAGCTCCTTGAGTCGATGACAAAAAGAGACAAAAAATTAATGCAAGATTAAATATAATTTGAGAATTAAATCGAGAGAATTTTCCGTTTAAAAACGCGTCTATCGAATTTGAATCCTTCGTATGGAACAAATTTTCTCCCAATTTTCTTAATTCGATACATTTTGAAAAGCTTGAAAAATATTATTTATCTCCCGCTAAAATTAGAATCTTCACCACCGCGCGCCACCTCGCGACTATTCTCCTAGTCGATGGAAAACCAATAGGAGAGCGTGCTCTCGTATTTTTCGAGGCGTTTGAAAAAAAAAAAGAAAAAAGAGAGAAAAATCGAGGGAAAAAAGGAGAATCGTGGCGCACGGTTCGGCGACGACGGTCGGACACCTAAATTTGACGTATCTACGCCAGAGTGATTCGGCGAAGCGACTATCGGCACGAACCTTGACCCACAATGTCCGCATCGGTGGAGTCGCGTCCATGCGTCATACCAACCGGGCCGTCAACAATTTTTATTCAGCCTCCTCTACACTCTCCGTCATCCGCGGCTGCCCCTTATCGGCGCTTCATCGATAAGGCCATCAACGCTAGAACCACCGGCCACTCTGGACGTATTTAGGACGCCGCATATATCGCTTTTCTTCGACCTTTTCGCACCCGCCGATCGGTAAGGATAATTTCGCGGACTTTTGATCGCTCATAGAGTATTCGCGTATCGGTTCTTCGATCTTATTTTAGAAAATAAAAGTTATATAGATAATTGGTATAACCGGAAAAAGCGCGGCGGACGAAATAACGGTATGTCTCGAGGTGCTGAGATGGAGATATATTGTATTCCAAGAGACTACGCGCAAACTCCGCTGTTGCTCGATGTCTAAAATGACGGATCACCGCGGATAGAGTTTCTTCGTTTAGTATGATGTCTATGAGAGGAGAATTTCGAGAAAGTACGTTCTAAACGTCTGAATGTCGGAAAGAAGTTTGTCGTACACCCGAGGCGTGTACTTTGTCAATTTTTGGCGACGTTTCCCAGTTATAAATCGCACATTTTGCATTTTTAGGTAAGTAACGTGATTCCAGCCAATCGATAACGATCGCGATTATACCGGGAAAAAGCTTCGAGTCGATGGTCAGGGGAAAATACGGTAAAGAGACTTCGTGCTTCTCGCTCTCGTTTTCCGGCTCTCAAAGAATCGTGCCTCGGGATGCTATAGAGAATAAGAGCTGCTACAGCTGGATAAATAACTGGCTCGGCTTTGGGAATGCGATAAGAGTTTCAGGCTGATAATAAATCACGCGAAATTGCGAGCGAGCGTGGAACAAGTCCATACCACCGGTTTTATCCGACGTTTCTGAAACCGTGCCGCGGCACGTATAGGACACGCAATTGACTATACGGATGTAACCCATTTAACCATTGCGGTTCGTAATACGTAGAATAGTCGTTCTTGCGATTCGATAATCACTTTGTTTCTTAGCCGCTCGGTTACGGCAACAACGTCGAAACAGCGGAGAGCGGCCCATGGAAAATCGGCCCAGTTTCGCGGTCCGGAAAGCGAATGATTTTAATTACTCCCGCGAATTTCGAGCTCTAAACGAACGGCTTCTGCTCGCGAAAGCGCGCCGAACGATGAAAAAACGCGAGTAATAAAAATAAGCAGCACCGATAATCCGATTTATGCAAATATCGGTAGAAAATTAAATAACACGAAATGGCCCGCGGTTTTGAAGAAGCGTCTTGCAACGTAAACTTTTACCGTCGCGTTAATTAAATGCAATACCGTGAGAGTATTAAGTAATTGGTAAACCGGAAGAAGTAAGAAAGTAAACTAAAGGTAATACTCTGAAATTAACTCAAGTGCCGGGGTAGAATTTCTAAACGAGCCTAGAGACGAATGCTCTTTGATGAAATCATGATTCTCGGCAGATATAAATCACTATCTCGCGCCGAAGACGCACGAACGAAAGATCGAGCGTACTTCAGAAGTGAATTTCAAGATCATAAATGTTGAATTTAATATGGCTATGTCCAGAGTTACGTGGATGCACTCCACTGATTCATATTAAAGAAAATGTCTGCCGCAACATTGACCCACTTCGCGTGGCTCCCTGCATTCGACGGTAATTTAAGTGGTCAGTTATATAGGTGTAGCAGGTACGCGTACAATTAAGCGAAAGGACGTTAAATCCAGACTTCCGACCGGCTCAGCCGCGATTCTTTCAGCTTCGATGGCTCGCTCTTTGCGATTCAACGTATTCCTATTAGGCGCACAAAAACGTACCTCAATCATAGTCTACGATGACGCGCGTAAAAATACACGTTCGGTTAAGCAACGGTGACCCAAACTAGAGCAATGCGTCTTATCAGAAAAATATTTTTTTGAACGATCATTTGCGAGTATTGTCAATTTTTTAATACGCACTTACGCTCGCTTATCTTTATAATGGCACGTCCAGAATCGTCCGTCTTTGCCGGGTAATTTTCTTCCTCGAAAGCAACACCGAGTCACGTACGCGAAACTTTGTATGCACAAGTATCTTCTAGTGGACGATCGTGGCGACTTGGCGCGGTCTCTTTTTATAATTCGATACTTGGAGAGTTCTCCATCGAACGGTTCGAGAGTAGCATTTAGACAATGGTCTGTCGTATTACGGAATGCACTATGTAATATATACGGCATGATCGAGGCCATAATAATACCCGTGCTGGAGTTCCATAATAACAGCTACGCCACGGGGCAGATAGGCGACTGGCAACATAATAAACGCAGTGCACACGACAATTTCGTGCGGTTCAACCTTAGAACGTATCCTTTTAGCGCGATCCTTAAACCGACCTTACTTTATTTCGGAATTTTGTACTCTCTTCCTCGTAAGAGCACCGTCTTCCTCTCTTGGGTCGGTGGATCAATGGTGACCGCTCGGTATATGACATCCTTTCGAAAAGGCTGTATATTTTAAATGAAAATTAAATTAATCGATCCTTCTGCGTGGTAAAACAAATTATTAAGGATCATTATTTCGTGCATATCCACGCCCTTTTTTTCATTAATAATTTAGTATACCACGAGCTGGGAGTTATCGATTCAATTTTAATTCGTGATTTATGACCGGTTAAAAGTGTTGATCTACGAAGAATAAAGGACGATGATGACTCTTCCTGACAAATATACTCGTCGTGCGCTGCCAACGGATTGAGAAGCTTCGAGTTTGACTCGCGCTTCCTTCTTCGTTTTATCGTCATAATACGGATGCAGAAATTACTCGAGCTTCGCGTCAAGAAGCGCACGTATCGACCTTTAATCCTATTCACCTTTCATAACCCACCATAATTTCCACGCGAACGATCTTCATTCATATTGTATCGCGTGTCAAATCGACCACCACCACCACCGTACTTCCACCTCGCGCCAATTTTCTCCTTCAAATATGAAATAATTATCGAAGGAGAAAACGTCTGCAAAGTTCAAGATTAAAAGGAAATTCGAAGAAGATTTCGAGAGAGCGCGAGGAAAGAACCAAACGTGGAAGTTCAGCATTTCGATAAATTACATTTCGTTACATCCCAAGAGTTCCGGCCGTAATGCTCGCCTCCTACTTCGATTACGTTTATCTCGCTTATTATCGGATAATTACATCTGACGTTAGATGGCCATTAAATCGCCCCTCTTTGAACGTTCGCTGCACGATGATTAATTTTCTCCCAAGATCTGTCCGAAGCGACCCGTTGATTTATAACGTCCACTCCCACTCGCGATGTAAATGCGATCCAAATTTTACAATTATGCCACCTACCAGCACTTTGTCATCGTTTCGAACATTCGTACAAAGCGTTCGATTATCGCGAGAAATAAACGCGTACGGCGTTTAAAACTCGACCAAGATCAAAATGCTTTTTTCTCACGCGCATCTCGAAGTTTCAACCAAAATATCTTGTTCCACGGCATTCACGATGGTTCGAGGAATCTACTCGAACAATCGCCCTCGCGCCGGCCGACTAAAAAACGCCATACTCCGATTTAGAAGCAAATACTTTCAACGCCAATTTCCGATCGTACAATTTTTATTTTCCGTTAAACAAAATCATCATTTTTGTTGGAACGAAGATAATTCAAGAGTAACGGGAGGTTCGAGGGAAGAGAGAAATCCAACGGTCGTAATACGGTAGAAACGCCGCTCCTGTCCATCGTCGCGCACAAACGTCCGAGGGGTGAACTTTTTATCCGAAATTGCGACGGCCTCTCCTCACCTTCCGTCCGAACCTACGAATCCTCCTTTTTCCCTGGACGTCGATCGAGCGCGAATAACGTCCAATAACCGATGTATCGGATCTCTCCTCCCTCAAGCCTGCGTGGCCGCGGCGGAGGGAAGAGGAATGGGAGGACGAAGAGGGGGGCATAAGTTTGGATTGCTGCCACGAAACTTATAAAAATATCATCCCACCGTCACGGATCCGCACCTCGGCTATTCGTCCATCGAGGCCCCGTGCCCCCTGTCCTCCCACCGAATTTACTCGAGTTTACTCGAGAACGATACCCGGAGAAAGGAGAAGGCCGGCCCGCAGCGACGGACGTGTCGCATCTGGTAATCGAACTTGGATTTTCTCCGCGCTTCGGGACACTTCCTTTCATTTTCCAGACTCTCCTCTCTCGTCGATTCGGCTCTTCCCTCGATCGCCAAGGTCGTTTAAATCGGGCCGCGCCCGAAAGTGCCGTAGGTTCGTTTAGGAAGAAAATACGCTCGAGGCACGTCGATTGTTGGCGATTGCGTGCACCTCGTGTTTTTTTTATCCTTGCTCGTATTTTTATTCCCCCCCCCCCCTCTCTCTCTCTCTCTCTCTCTTTAGGAATATAATAACGGTTACGATCGCGATGATCGCGTATATAGAGAGCGCAGGTTCATTCGACGAATAATATTGTCGAGCTGGAAGCAACGTTTGGACCACCGTGAGCTCGCGCAACGCCGTCACGTCCATGGCCATCGATCGTCCTGGTCGTTGTCGCGGTGTGACTTTCCAAACAAAACTATCCGGCCCGAGCGATGATACTCGAAGCCCTACGCGGCCAACTCGAAATACGGGAATGCCCGCTTATCCGTTATCATAGGGGACGGATCGATACTCTCCATGGGATTCGGCGCTCCGGATAAATTACACGCTTCCTAATTTACCGTAACACGTTCGATCGAACGGGACGAATGGAGCCTCGACGCGGGTTAGACCAGGGTTTTGCCTCGTAATCGGAACTACGTGACGAGGCAATTTTCTCCAATGCTCCGCGCGTAGAAGTTCAATATCGCGTTATAATACATCGCGCGTTATGTACCAGCGGATTTTTGCGTAGCATAAAGACGCGGTTTATGGATAAATACGACGGGCACGAACCGTCGTTAAAGGTAAGAAAGAGGCGTAGCTTTGGTTCGAGCAAGGCGCCATTCGCTTGCCCGCCACTTCGACCGAGTTTCGTTTAATTTTCGGCATCGACCGCCAGGATCGTTTGGTTTATATTCTACCCTCCCAAGTGGATTGTCGAGCGGAGGAGTATTTTAAAAACGTTTAGATACCATACGCGAAATTTGCGCAGAGATATATTTACCCAACGGAAGTGGTCGAGATAACCGATCCCCGATCTCTCAAAAAAAAAATTCCAAACTTCCCTGACGCCCTATTTTTAGATAATTCCCGTAACTTTATCGCGATAGCGATAGTCGAATCGTCGAAAGGATCCACTTCCTCCTCGCGCCTTCCGCTTTGTCCGCAGTTTCCAGTGTCATAGTTCCAACCGTCGATGGTTCCAGCGTTGGACCAAATGACGCATCGCGTTCCGCGAAAATGCGTTCGCATCGCGAGCACGCGATCGAAAAGACGCGCGCGTCCATCGTTTTCATCGCGGCGTCGTTTCAGCGTGGATATTAAATAATAACGAGGCAAAGTTACAATGCGATAAAGGAGGCGCTGTCCCCGAAGGAGTAGCGGCTGCTCGACGAGGAACAGTAAATTTGATGGCGGCGGCGGGAGGATTGGAGAGGCGCCAAGGCGGATATCCAAAGTTTCGTATTCGAGATCGTCCCGTGCACCGTGAACGTGGTTTTGTTTCTAGGCGGACGAAATTATCGAATAAGCCACGTCGTCTCGATAATCGATCGTTGCGATCGCCACGTTTAATATGCTCGTATAGAAAGGAATTCCAACAAAGCGATCGTCTTTTCTTCAACTTATGCGTGTCTTATTTTTAAAGAGCGAATAACGTAAAAATTATGGAGTTCGTGAAATATAATGTCGAAACGTTTCGATCTCGATTTTTGCCAAGGACCGATTATCTACGCCGAATCAATTTCTAATAAACGTATTCGTTTCCCTTTCCAGTTACATACGCGTATAATTTTTAATGTACGTTTCGACAATTCACCATTCTCACGCCTCGCGATAATCCGAGCCGTGTAATAAAATGGTGCGGATAACGTCATTGAAATATACTTCTAGCAAAGCCGAACTCGTCATAGTCGCTAAGAAGCAAATTTAATGGGCAACCTCGGGAGAAGGTTGAAGGGAAAAATGTGGAGAACGGGATTCGGTACACGTAGAAAAGTCATGCGTCAGAGAAATTCTCATTTTAGTTCGGGCCGAGTCATAATTTAAGATGAAAGTGTCGCTCTGCGAGGAAGGAAAAAAGGTTTTCACGATGATCTACGGGAATGTTGCTCTTAGCCGTACAACTCCTGCATCGTTACTCTACTTTGTCGCACAAACCACTCCCTTGTGCGATTCGTTATCGACCATCGATTCGCACTCGAGTCGCACAACCGTGGACGCGCGGAAGTCGATGCGACTTCTTAGAACGATCGACTTAAAAGCAATTTTCTTCGACGATCCTTCAAAATCGTATCGTCAATAATCGGCCCGATCATCGACCAAATACGAATCGTGGAAAAACGGCGGAGATGATTTTAGCGAGGAGCAAGTTCTATTCGCGAACTCCGATCCGTACGCCGTGAATCGGTTTTCATTCCAATTTCTATACAGCGCTCGCTTGTTTAATTCCTGGCATCGAGCGCCTGAGGTCATTCGCGTGCAAACGCAAATTTGGAACGGCTACTTATTCTCGATCAGCGCACGGCAAACGAGACACGTGGGAGTTACCTTTAATTCGACCGACGCGCCTTAAAATAGCGGCGAAGGAATAAAATAGATACCACCGGAGTGTGCATTAGAGATTTCTCAAAGAGGGGGGAATTCGAGAATCAAATTGGAAGATGTGACCGTAAATCGTAGGACGGTGTTCCGCGCGCAATAAGGCGAAACTCGGAGGACATCTCGAAGGAGCATCCAAGGAGAGAGGCTCGATAATCTTGGGAGGAGAGATTGAAAAATCCCCCAGACAGAAGGCATTAGGAGTTTTTAGGCGGCGGGTGAATCGATCGAAACGTCGATCCACCTTGGGGGATCGTAAATTTCCCAAATCTCGTTACTCGCGCTTGTTTACCATATTAATTGCCGGGGCATTAGGGCGGTGCAAAAAGTTAGTTCGACGGCGGATAAACAAGGGGATCTCCCGTTCGGTGGGATCCACCCTGGATTTGTGCGGGTAATCGAATTATTTCGGGAAATTTCGCCGAAGACCAATTTCGCCGGCTAATATCCGAGGAGCTCTTCTAATCCACTTAGCATAAAGAACCGCCGAGTTGCCTTTAAATGAAAATTTACACCGTGTTTACATTCCATTCCTTCGTCATCCCTCGACGTTCCGAGGCGCGTCGAAATAAGGACAGCCCTTGCTATCTTGATCGCGCTTCCGAATAATGATCACGGTTGCCGCACATCGAGAAGCCGTCGTCGAACCCTATTGAAATATCCTCGATCGAAACTTCTGTGTCGCGAAACATCCTGAGAGTAGATATCTCGGGGTAGATATTTCGTGAACTCGTTTCGCAGCAACGTGAATGATAAAAAAAATCGTGAAATAAACGTCAAGCGTGGAAACATATCGATATATACGCACAGTAGAATATATTCTCTAATAAGGCGGTGACAATAGTTTTCGTTGGTGCAAAAGCTTGCTTGCGGAAGGTAAAATGTATACATGACGCTGAGAAGAACTGGGTTGAGCTCAAAGATTACGTTTACTCCACGCGAGATTCGTACACATTTCTTTGGCAACTCGTAGACATTATTGCGGAAGGTGTGTAAAACACACTCCGTAATGAAAATACACCGTCGACTGTAACCGAGAGAGTCGTTGAAAAGCATCTACGAAACGGCCTTTCGCCTTAAGCCATTAGAAACTTCGAGCGGATCAATTTTCGTGGTTTCAGGTTAAGAGATAGTAAGTCCATCAGCTGCCACTCGTCTCGACAGTGACACCAATCTCCTCGCCAGACGTAGAACCAAACGAGTGTCCGGAGGATTACATCTTTCTCCACGGAGAAGTCGCGCTCAAAGCACCCTCGACGATTATATTCATCGTGGTAGGAAATTATAATTCTTCTCTCGGGTTAACGAGTTGCGATTTGTCGCGCGATTAACGATCGGCGTGGAATAATGCTGATACCGAAATGCAGTACTCTTATATCGATGATATTTCACTGCATATACGCATGACTCAAATGACGCGAGACTTGGACGTATTCGCATCATCCTGTTCGCTTTAAACAAACGTACCTTTTCGAACGACGACACGGTTAGGATTATCTCGTGCGATGCAAGTGGGTTAACGGATCGCGCTGACAATCCGAAAAGTGTATTTAACGAGCAAAATG
Organism: Ampulex compressa; assembly: GCA_038496175.1. Lineage (NCBI taxonomy): Eukaryota > Metazoa > Arthropoda > Insecta > Hymenoptera > Ampulicidae > Ampulex > Ampulex compressa. Next base: position 279,877 of record JBCFXI010000011.1, read on the forward strand.
GATTATTCGGGAATCTCTTGATTTAAATATGGCGCTATCTATCAACGACATTCTGGAAATATCGGGCCGGCGTGTACCATCTTTTATCGACATCGATTTTCCCGATTAACAACGATAGTCCAATAATGAACGATTATAACCGACAGATTTTACGCGCGTACCGAATAATCGGATTTAAACGGCATTCGTTAAATTAACGGCCTGCGCCAAATTTTAAAATACGCCCCGATTACTTTGCTCCACGTATCCCGATAAATTTCCGAGTGCAAAATTTCCGGCGCTTCGGTATAAATTCGGCGAACATTTCTCACGGCGATATACGATCCAGCCTTCGCTCTCATTGATTTCCAAATTATCAAATAATTTACGTGACTTTTGGACCAACGTGATTTTCAACCACCCTCGAATACTTTGTTCTCACAACGTCGAAAAACGTTCGTCGGATAAGGAATTAACGACAAACGAGTTTCGCTTTTAGAATAAGTCGATATCCTTACCTTCGGTATTCCGTCAAGAGTTTTTTTACGAATTCTTCCAATTGAGATTTTACATTATCGCTCCCTTTGTTATCACTGGAGGATATAAAATAATTTATTCCTAGACATTATATGGGACATATAGAGGTAGCGCTAGATATTATGGAGACTTCATTCCAAAAATTTAGGAGGATCGAAAATATCGAAGGAAACATTTTGAACGACGTTGCATTGGGATTAGATACCGATAAAAGCCCCGAACGAGATACAGTAGGTGAGGCTAGAGAGCGATTCTTCGATAAACCTAATGCAGTGCTATCGGTAACCCACGAACTTCGTACTCAAACCTAAGCGCGATAAGAGGTACGAGCCACCACGAAACCTTCTTCGATCGCGTATACGGAGAATTCTAGCAACCGCATTCCAACAAAAGAATCCGGCTCGCAATTCGTTTCGGGACACTACGTAGATTTCACCAACGCATTCTGCCGCATTATTTTTATACCTACACGTATATATACTTCGCATCCAAGAAAAATATTTTTAACGATTTTACATTTCCCTATTCCCTTTGATATATCCTCATTTTATGCCTGCATATATACCATTACGCGTGGCCTTATAGGTAGATATAATTGCGGTATGCGCGAATAGAGCGTAGTGCGATCGTACGCCTGCGGACGTACGAGAGAGAGAGAGAGAGATAGATAGATTCGAGGTGGATTCGTGCGTGAGAAACAGGGTTGTGCGTAGAAAACGAACAGACCTTGTTGTCGAGCGACGAAGGGGCAAGACGAAACCAGTAATCTCCGTTATCCCGTTAAGAATTTAATCTAACATTACAATTTCTCCTTCATAATCAATTCTGCCCTTCCCCATTTCCGTTTCCACAAACAACTAGAATAATAAACTCGTAAGTGGATGACTCGCGAATTATTTAGAATCGGTATGACGGAAGCGTGCAAAAAGATCGGAAGGGATCCAATATTATTTGCCTCGAGCCAGAATGAAAATCGTTAGCAGCGCGCGGCGCATTTCGGGCAGCGTTGCTATACGGGCCAACCTTTGGCCCGCTCGCTCTGGCCGTCCCAATTGCCTGGGGTGTCTGGGACCCAGGAAGATGATGCATCCGACCGCTCGAGCGAACGGACAAACGGCCGAGCGGACCGGCAAGCGGCCGTGCCTTCGACGAAGCCCGCTTCTTCCTCCACGGCTCTATCTGCCTGCTGTTGACCCTCGGAATTCCTCGCCAGGAAGGACTGCCAGGAGACGCGATATATGATATACGATATAGATGCGATATATATATATATATATATATATATATATATATATATGTGTGTATATGTATAACGATGGTCGGTTCCTAAAACCATGCTGGTACCGAAAACCTACTGGACCGTCGTGTTTGGTTGGAAACTCGATGGATGGTGAGTCGGTTGAAGAGCGATTTGGGATATGGAAATAGTGGTTAAGGCTTAATTTAAAAGTGCGATAGAGGATATAATCGGGCAAATGACCAAAGCAATCGAAGTCCACAAAACCCAAAAAGAAACAAAGGACATAATCGTTATACGATTGTTTCGCGTAATACGCGTAATCCATATTTTTTGCGAATGTAAAAAAGGTCCCTCTCGATGCGCATTAATATCGATCGATCGCGGAGGACTATGGACCGTGGCTGTCAAAATTCATTCAGGAACGCTCCGATCGTGTTCTTTAAACTTTCCCGACTTCCTCGAAAGGCTGACGTAATCGCGAAAGACGCTTAAATCTCGAAACAACGATCTTCATTCGTCGGCGTGCCGACGCGCATTCTACGATCGATTTCAAGCTTTTCCTCCGACGACCGAGAGACTCGATTTCGAGGGACGTAAAGGGCGTTTCGAATTACGACGTCGAATATGTCATGCACGTGTTTTTGGTGAACGACGCGCGTTTCCGCCCTCCCGCCTGCGGTAAGAATATCGAGATTGAAAATTTTCCCCGACTTTCGTCGGGCCGGAAAAAGGTCGGCAGACCCTCGAAGTCGACGAACTTTTCTCCGACAAAGCGCACCGTGTTTTGTGCGCCTCGAACGCACCACTTCAAATTCTTTCCTTCTCGACCGATTCGATTTGAGAATGATCGTTGACTTCGCGTCGCTCTGCACATCTGCACCGTCCTTCGAAAACCTCGAAAAATCCTCACGTGCGCGAGTACCGCCGATAAAAGAAGCTTCGAGCACGGCCTTTATTGATTTCAATGAATCTATTATATGCGTATATCGTTGTAGACGTATAAATATAAATATATATAGCGATATATATATACAAGCCAGACTTATATCCACAATTATAATCGTAATTATATCCGCAAGGACATCTATCGATGGTGTATGTGCGGTAAGTCGTAAAAAAAACACTCGCAAATAACCGAGGCGAAACTGCAGAAAATAAACGACGTTTCCATAATGGTAACGTTTGACGTAAATATTCTCATAAACTTGCGGCAAATAAAAGTTTCCTCGATGGGATGTAAATTCACGACCAAAAATAAAGTCTCCGATGCTTTTGCCACTATGACACAACGACCGTCGAGCCAGGCGCTTTATTATCCGAGATATATCGAACAACACGATTCTTTTTTATACTTCCAGCGTATTTTTCTCATAACCGACTCTACGACCGATATAACGCTTTTTCCAGATCCACTCTTGTTCTGGATACGATTCCGTTACGGTATCTATTATCATAGAAATGAGTCATCGATAAGACTCCCCTTTTGGAATATCTCACAAATGTCATCTTTCGCGCTCGTTTATCGCGTTATTTTAAAGAAACTCCCGCTATTACCATTAAATATTCGTCGAAGGAGCAACATTGTAAGAGGAATCGTGATAATTTCGGCGAAAATATTTTTTTAGCCTTAACGGTATTTGCTAAGTGTCCGGATACTTAAGGACCTAAGTGTAAATGCCGCTCTCGCGGTACGTCGGCGCGATGCGCGCAATAAATTCCCATGGAGGTACGTCTTGGGCGCCTACCAAAAGATCCCAAAGCCTGTAATCTGGCAACTATAAATCGTGCAAAGTGCATTAGCCCGTTATGCGCATTATATTAATCGTATAGTGACACCGGATAAACGGATGTAAAACGCGCACGTCTCGTTAACCCACGGTGTCTTGGCCGAGTTTATTGCGTCGTACCTCCGAAATCTAGAGTCGCGTTGAGTGCAGCTAACATTGCAAATGCGACGATACGTTTGGTCGCGCGTAGAGTATTTAATGCGGGGACGTTTAGAGGAATTCTTCGACTCTGGTCGCGAAAATATGAATGGCCGGGTTCCATAAAAACGTTAAGCGTCTCTCCGCTATGTTAGGCGCCGTGTGCCGGTAGGTGGATTAACGTAACGGATAGCGTTTCTCTATCGTGGATCTACTCAAATGGGCCGGCGAGTAAACGGCGTTTCGCGATAAAATGCAGAAGAAAGGGATTTACCTTGACCGTTAAATATCGTTTACGCAACATTTAATTACAACGTCGCTCATCCGTCATCGATGCACGCGCATAAAATAATTCCTTCGTGATTTCATAGATGTCACGCATGCCCCAAATCGTACTTTCTTGTACCTCGTTATTTTTCTCGACGACGTTAGCGAAACTGAGAAAACTGTCGATTCATCGGTAAAAACTCCCTATAAAACATCGCGACAAGTAATTCGGCGATCAACGAAGAGACGGAGGACGTTCTTTTTCTCCGGGGAGACAAATCCGCTGGATTTGCTTGCCTCGAGAATTAAGAGAGGCGATACGAGGCGGCGGCGGAACGATTAAAACCGGTGAACTTTCATCGTTCGCTTTAACCCCCTCGGTACCCAAAGCATAAATAACATCGGGGCTACGGTCTTTGCCATAAATAACCCGAGTCGATATTAGGACCGTTCTTGTACAATGCGACGTTTTTTGACGTACCTAATTTTTCCAGAATTACGCCCACTTACTTTTAATATTCCTTATATCGCCAAACATCGATAAACCCAAGCGCGCAAAATCGAATCGTACGCGTTTATTGGTCGTTCGTATTTTTAAAGCGAAAGCAAATAGATTTAACTATTTAGAACCGAAGTGCTCAAATATCGCAAGAAAACGAAGATTCCTCGAAGAGGCATCGCCACAAATTTCTGTATGGCACACGGAAACGTTATAGGGCACGGAAAGGATTGAATCCACCATGAAATAGACTCGGGCCGTAATTTTCCTCCTGAAAATCCTCCGTCGCGAGCGACTGCTCCAATAGGGGGGCACGTATTCTGCACATCAGTGTCGCGCATCGCAAACAGGCATGCCGCGATTAAAGATATCTCCGCATTATATAGTATCCGCGGTTCGACGCAGAGGCAAGCTAAAAATAACGTATTTACGACAATCATTGATACCGGCGAACCCCTCTTTGTTTCGGCCCCTCTTCTTGGCCGCTTTTGCGGAGCATTCGAAGAGGAATCACCACCGCCAACGGCGCTCCTTCTTTTTCGCTACTACGTTCATCCTCGCGTCTTTCTAGCCCAGGAATCCTCGATCGGGCTCTCGCGTGGACCCCAAAATGAGAATTATCGTAATAAATAATGCGCAAAAAAGTCGGATAAAAATCGTGTTTGACGCTAAACCTACCAAAGCGGTTAAAATGACCGGTCGGTCGTTTCTTAAAAAAAATCGTTGTACTTCGTAAGAGGGCATCTTTGAAAATTTTCCATTCTTTCTCTTTCTCTTTAATCTCTCTCTCTTTCCCTCTTGATAGATATATGTTGTATATAGGAATATATCCAGAAAGTGGGTGATAGGTTTAACGTTAAAACCTTCGGTATATCTCATTTTTTCTTCGACTTTTGTCGGAATTAAGTGGATCCCGTTTTATGAAAGAAACGAGCGATAAAGCGTATCGTATATTCTCTACCAACATTAAAATGGATCTGGAGCCGAAAAAAAAGCTCCGAAAGATAATGCCGAAACTTTTCTAATTCGTCGATTTTACCGATGCGTGACAACATGCCACTGAGTACGATAAACGTAATTCATTATATAACGCGGTTGCGATAAAAAACGCTAAAATGTTTACTCCAATGCCCGCTTATCTATCCGTAATTCGATCTGCAAAATGAAAAAAAAGAAAAAGGGAGAGAGAGAGACTCGAATTTACGGCTCGTTTTGTAATCCACAATTTTCGTTTTACGCAATGCGATAAATGGACGGCCAAACGATGGAAAACCGTGCAAGTATCACGCGTACGAGTGCAAATCAATTTGGACGACCGAATACGTAAGCTTCGTCTTGGAACAATTTTTCCCCGAGAGATCGTAAAGATACCGATAGGAGGAGCAAAAAGATATCGTAGAAAAGCACGCTTCGCGCCTTAAATTTTCGCTAATTTGATTTTTAAATTTCGCCCCTACTTACGCAAGGTAATGAAATAAATTTTCTTCCCTCCCGCATGAAAATGAAATCCAATCTGGTCTACGTTGCATGGCGTTTGCGGTCTTTGATCAATTATACATGCATAGAGAGTTCGAAATTCTGTTGCACATATCCGCGCACCAAGGTATAAAGGTTAATGCAATCGATTACGTTCATATTTTCGTTGCGTCGATGAATTATTACTCGACACGCACGCGTAGTATAACATCATTCACGCGATAAATGCGAAGAATGTCGGTTTGACTAACACGGGAATCCGGTTAAGTAGAATTTACTAAGAGATCTCCCCCGATATTACTTATTAATTCTACACCGGCGTATGACTCACGCGTACATTGCGCACATCTTCATATTACCGATAGAGTTTATGTAATCACGTACCACGCTCTCGAATGGTGCGAATAGCGAGAACCACGACCGCTACGGAGCATACGCTCTCCCTAGCCTACGAATCCCGATAGCGTACTTCATTCCACAATTTTTAGCAATAATATTTTTGACGATATATCTTTTCGTGCGTTCGAAAAAGATGATAATTGCTCTTGGATAAAATACGAGGTAATCGATAAAATTCTGAATCATTAACGGATGTTTCCTCCAAATCCAAATATATCGAGGCGCAGGGCAGGCTCGTTATCTTGGACGTAGCTGACGGAGCGTAACCAGCGATGTAATTGCTTCTCTAACCTTTCACTAAAGCGAGTAATGCCTGGGTAAATAATAAAATACGTGAGTCATCGAAGATTCTTTGGCAAGAAACGTTCGACTCTTACTTTATAGGGTGAGCAAGGTCATGATTAAAACGCGGCATGCAAGAAAATGATACCACGGGGGAGCGCTAGGAGAATTCGCCTTGGGATAAATCTCGTGCGAACGCAACGATCCACTTGTTCCTTAAAAATCAACGGCGTAATATTACGTGCTGGAACGAAATATCGTTTCGACGATAATATCGATGGATAATAATCCGCCTTCGAGCACAGCATTAGAATACTCATCTCGAGTATTGCTCTTTTTACGCAGGACATTTTTTTGTCGACGGATAATTTCAAATAGAATGGGGATTTTAGCGTGGAGCTTATAGGCTCCACGCGGCATGGGACGTGCTAAGGACGCGTACGCGGCCTTCGATTAGGGTTGCCAACCGTGCGTCGTATATGCTAGCTGGATCTCGAATAAAAAATAGCCCACATTGATCAGAATTTCTTCTTCGCTTCTTATGGGAAATTTTGATTTCGGTTACGAAAATTGGGATAGCGAAATATTTTCTGGAATAAATTGATTCCATAAATCGGGGCGCCACCGTATTTATCTTTGGAACCGCAGAGACGAGGATCGCTCATACTTTTCATCGCGCGCTACATTACCTCCCTGACGCTGATTCGATACAACCCAAGTTTCACAGTCGCCTTGCCACGCCGCGCATGTTTGCCTTCTGATCGTGCAGAATATATGCGTTTAGTGCACTTCCGTAGACAACGGTGCCACCGATAATTAATATCCAAGGCGCGAAAAAGGATCGTTCCGCTAACAACCGCAACAAATTTCTCTCGTCGCCACGGTCCTTCCTTTCGATCGCACACGCCGGAAATTATTCGCGCCATTTTTCTCACCAACGACGTACGACGCGTACCATCGATTTTCAAGTTTCTTAATCGTTCCTTTGGATTCGCACAGAAACCACGGGTATTAACGGTAACAATTTTTCCAAACGTTTCCATTTGTATAAACACGAAGAAGCGTACAAACCTCCCAGAAAGACGCAAACGATATGCCGGTCATTTTATTTTATCGCGCAATAAAAAAAATATACTTTCCCAGTATAAGATACGTATAAACGAATACCGAACTTCGAAAGAAGAAATCAAATACCAATCCATCCTCCGTACAAAAATTCCTGAAAATCACGCATCCTCGACGCTCCCAGGCGTATCTCCCCCCTCAAGGGTTAACAAGCGCGATGCGTAGAATTCTGTGTAAGACATATTTAAACACGGTTCGTTAATTGAGGATCGAAGTGAAAGTACCGGGCGTCTCGCGGGCATATCTGCGCGGTTTATCCGGTGAATGAATGCGCGGTGGGGAACGGTTCTTCGTTCCGTTTACCGCTGGCCCACCACCATGAGAATATCACGGCGAGCGCGGTACACGGATATGCGAGAGTAAAATACGACGGCCACGCTCGGCATTTGCAAACTGGTCGCACGGCGAAAGGGGGGAAGACGTTAACACCTTGAGGACCGGTGCCCCCACCAGCCGGGGAACTCGGCACCGGGGACTCCAGAGCGACGCCTTTCGCCCCTACGAGTCGAACTCTACTTATTACGCGCCTATGGCTCTTCGATCGTATCGGGATTCGCGCTTTATGCTGGCCCAGGTGAGCCGCTGACGCTTCACGCGCCTTCCTATTCCACTTGCGGGATGGACTTATCGAGATGGCGCGCGGTCTTTCCAAGATATACGAAAGGAATATTCGGTATGAATCGCGCGCTCGACGATTTGTTCCAGGAACTTTTTCTCCCGTGGAAGAAGAGAGTTCGCGCATGCGCGCCTATTTTTGTATATCGTACAAAACGCGTAGCATCGCGAGCGGATCCGTATAACTGGGCTGTCCCTTATTGAATTTGTGTATATATACGTTCTCCCTCTTTAGCGTGCGACTCCGCGGAAGAAATGAATTCCTCGAATTTCACGTCTCCAAGTCCAGCAGTTTGGGATGAGCGTTTGGACGCAAGACTCGCTAATTACCTCGTACATCGTACTCGAAGGTACACTTTTATTCCGAATCCGTTCACACGTGCTTCGTGGCGCTGTTCTTCGCGCGAGGAGGTAAAAACGGAAGGAGGTAGTTAATCCATTACCCACCGGAAGCCTATTAATGAACTTTTGATTTCGACGATAATCCGCGGATTACGGGATCCTCCGCGCGCCCAATTATCACGGCTTTCCGCGGATCGTGATATATTTCCTGCCGCTCTCGGTTATGCGCGCTGCTAAAAACGATACTTCGGCCCTAAATTGCGGTTTAGTTTATACCAGAAGTCCTCGAACCTTTTTTCGCGGACGACGTATGGATTTTTTCAAATTTCGGTCGGCCTTCCGATTTTCCGATATTGATTTTTTACAAATTCATCGACTTTGACCACGAGTGCACGAGAACTACGAGTTCGTAAGGAGGAAAGGCCGAAAATAATTCGAGTGCAGAGGGTCGAGGTAAAATAGTTGGGAGATAACTCGGGTTTCAGCAACGCGCCACCGCCGGAGGCACTTTACGTCTCTTTGGCCGTACCCTTCGCCGATATCGAGGAATCTTGCCTTCTTTGTAGACATAATTCTTTGGGACGGGGATTGATGGACGCCGTACAGCCGGTTAAGGTTAACACGATGGGGGCGAAGGAGAAGTACTTTTGTTTCATCGTTTACAGATACCTCGGCCTGCTCGATTTTTATCCCCGGCCCGAGCATTTCTAAAGTGATTTATACGACGCGGATAAGGCGATAAAGTTATAATGGAAATATAATTAATATTAACTGAAAAGGGTAGGCGTAGTCTTGTTTCTGCGCGTAACTCGTCCGGATGGAAATTGATGGACGCCGCGTCGGCGATCGAGTCCGAGACGAGAAAAACGCAGGGGAGTTTCCATTTTATCGTTTATGGAACTTCTGCTTAACGCCGCCCTCGCGCCCTTGCGCTTTGAATATGCGAGCGTATCGGCTCGATTATAAACGGTTAATAGAGCCACGCGTTTGTAATCGTACGCGATATCCAAAGCAAATATCATTTCCAATCAATGACGCGTTACGATCGGAGCGAAGAATAATAAAACGAGAGATTTATACGCGGATAAACGTGCTTTAAACATTAATCTCAACGAAGCACCGCGACTCGAGGAGAGACAAAAATTACGCAAATTAAAGGTAATACAAAAGTATATATAAAAAAAAAAAAGAATACCTATAGGTAAGTTTGGAATACGGCAAAATGGCATTGTGCCCGGAGCGCCCGTGGCCGCGGGAAAAATCGGTCAAACCATCTCCGCATGGTGCTCCATGCGAATTATTTCGAGGCAGGCTCGTTTAAATAACGTCCCATAAATTATACGGCAGTCCGTGCATCCGAGCATCGGTGAACGATGGCCCGACGCTGTTACAGAATTTAGAAACGCGCCGGGCTGATTTACATAACTCACGGTACTGGATGTGCAGGACATTGCAAGTAAAATACCAGTCCAAGAGCCCCCTCCCCCTTACTCCTCCCTCTTCCCACCGTCACCCCTTCTGGTGCCGGCCAACTGCTCGCGGAGCATTTATTTTCAGGCCATGCGAACCGGAAGATCAAGAACGCAGAGAAATATAATTCCTCGGCGTGTGCGCAAGAGGTAGGAGGAACTGACCGGTAGCAGAGGCGGTCGATAACAAACTTCGCAGGATTCGTCAGGGAGACCGCCGTGCGATGGTACAAGTCTCGATTCTAGGCGGACAATATTATCCTCGAATACGAGCTCTCGTTACTCGATGCTCGCGAGCACAACGCGTAATATCGGGCGTGCGACTTAGCTTCCCTCGGTCTTCCGAAATTCGAGGCTTTAGCGTAAAAAACCGGTTGTACATTTATGATTCGAAGCATGGTCCATCCTTGGCCACTACTTTCTCCTATCTTTCGGACAGCGTACGAATCCCGCGTTGAAAAAAAACCGCTGCTTACCGCGAAAACCATTTATAGGAAAACGGAGGAAGCAAAGTCGCGCACCTGATATATACGCGTAGAGAGAAATTCTGATCGTTTACAATGTCGTTTTATCGAATACAAAAGTACGTTTCGGATCGTAGGCTTATTGAATTTTAAAGAGAATGGGGAGAATATCGATTAAATCGACATTTTCTCGTGCTCCATCTTGTTACGCACGATGGAAAATTTCGGAAATTATGCTTCAGCGCGTATTGAAATTTCAGAGCATTTCTTCGCTGAGCAGCGCGTACCGACGAATCGAATTCTCCGGCTAGAGGCAGAATTTTGACCGATGTGCGCGGTACGAAGCAACGGTTTCCAAACAACGAGCCGTTACGCTTAAGCAACCGTTCCCCGTTTCTTCGGCCGTAATTGGAAATATAAAATTAGTTACGTACAATCAACACTGTCATTAATCATGCTCGAGATAATGCGAGCGCGATCAATCACAACCTCGAGAAATAAAGAGATATATCGAGAGAGAAGTCCTGGAAATTTATAAACAGATAATGCACCGGGGACTACGAATCGTGTACGGTTAATCTGGAATAATTATGGTTTCAAGGGCAAGCCGCTAATACCTCGAGAACCGTGTTACCGCGCGTACTACTGACATCGTAAAAAACCTATCATTAACAAAGCGTTATCCCTTGGTAAGTATCGACAAATTACTACGAATCAAAACGCGGCTCGACGATCGTCCAAGGATTCGTTGCTCGCATCCAATCTTCTCTTTATCCTCAATACTCGAACCACCGACCACCGTGCCATGCACGTGTAGACCTCAAACATCCGCTTAAAGAGAGCCAAGAAAACGATAGAAATTTTTTTGTTTCGATCCACCACCGGCCGTTCAGCAGTTTTTTCTGCAAAGCTACTCGCGAGTCTCTTCCACGATAGCCTCGACGTTGAATCACGAGATTACACGAAAAGGGGGATTACGCTTAGTACGGCCAGGGTGAGAAAATCCGAAAGAAGCGTCGCGTTGGTGGGAGGGTCAACGCTTCGAGCTCGACGGCTCCGAGACGCGCGCCCTGAAACGCGTCAACACTTGGCACATCGACGAAGCCAGAAAAGAGATACGATATGGCGCACTTTGCTTTCTTCCACTGGCCTCCGCGCCCCCTCGCCACCCCCTCCACTTCGCCCCTTCCACGCTTTTGCACGACGATCTTCGATGAGCAAACGCCTAGACGCCTCTCCCGGGCCGCGCTATCGGCGCTCTTTTTCCCCGAATTGATAAGAGGTGCATCGGTTGCTTCGCGCGGTTCGCGGTTCCATCACCTCCTTTCGTAATTACCGTGTCACTGCCATTGTCTCGGTTGCCATTGTGGAGACTTTACGTGTGGGAAAACGAAGTTGGAATTGGCCTCCTCGCGTTTGGAGAATTTTCTATGCGATAGAGTCCGTAAATGTTAGTACGAACGATCCAAATCCAAATGCCGCTCATCGCCACTGACGAATTGTCCGGATATGTGGAATATGGTTATAGTTATTTAATATGTATTTTAAATGTTGGTCGTAAACCAAATGAGCTTAACGATGTCGAGGTGGAAGATTAATTAATAGAATAATATAAACGGTGCAAGTTTAAATTCCGCCTATCGAAAATGTACGATTTTCCAAGCGATATATCTATACCTTGGCTCCGGTAGTTTCACTGGAAACGATAGATCCTGGGTTTAAACGACCGGAACGCTTGGTGTTCAAGATAAATTAATAATGTAACAACTCCATACGCAACATCCTCGTTTCCCTTCCCCTTTGCACGCTTACAAAGCGTATACGAAAGTTGCGTATCACACGCACGACGAGTGGATAATCGGCCCCGGGATTATGATAAGCCGAAAATGTGCCACGGAATAATGCTCGCCTTAATTCGCAGGATTTTCAGCGCGAAGTTTCTCTCTTAGAATTGTACTCGCCGTAGCTGCGCGTTGATCCGCTCGTGAATTTGTGGATTTTGCGGAATGGGGATTTTTGGTAGTTTAATCTCTTTGGCACATCGCGAAATGATGGAAGACGACGGTCATCGCCGAGGATTACGACGAACCGAAAGTATATCTCGAAATAATAATTGGTCGACGATGTGATTTTTTTGATAGGTATCGATCTTGGAGCGACGTGCCAAGACTAAGTTCTGATCTTGAATCGTTCCGGGTTCGACCTTCCTACGCTTCTAAAATCCATCCTTTGTAAATGAGTAAAGTATATATTTTAGTAATAACACGTTAATTTGATCTATTGTGAGAGGCACGAGTAAAATGGAACGCTCGGAGATACGAGTAATCGCCTGGGATTATGATAAGCTAAAATGTGTCACGGAACCATTCTCGCCTCGAATATTATGATTTGCGCGTGAATTTGACTCGCGCAATAATATTCGACGTCTCGAGGTTTTGTCATCGAGATATCGACAAACCGAGGATATATAGGTTTCAGCAAACCTCTCAGCGATTACGGACGAACGCCTTGCAATGCGATAAACACAAATGCAATTTTCATCATCGCCCGCACGATCTATCAAGACCAAAATTATACTACGGATCTAGCGGTAAATATATTAAGTGGGAAAGAAAGTTCTTGCGGTTTTCAACCGTTAAATTCGACTACGCATATCTCGGATCAAACAAAAGTTTATCGATAAAAAAAAAGACCATTGCGATCGATAGATTTTTGCCAACGAGGATCGAGTTTTGTTATTCAGGTTAAATAAATTCAGGTAAAATAAAATTCTTTAACGAGTTGTCCGGTCAAAATGACATTTTTTAAACGACCATTGTGCATACGTTCATTAGTGATTCCAGGGTTAAACGCCTGGTTGATATCGCGAGCCGTTTCGGTGGCTTTCCGACCTAGTTTGAACCGCAATAGAAAAGTTGTAATCCGTTTCCCATTCACGTTCCATTCAACAGCCCGAGGAACTGAAAAAACTAATCCGAATATCAAAATAAATAACGCAATTTTACAGAGGGAAGAATGCACTTTAAAATGATATTCGAAGTCAATGCTATTTAACGCCAACTTGGGGAAAGATAGAACGTTTAAAATCAAAAAGACAAAACCGCAAGAACTTTCTTTCCGACCGAATAGAATATTAATACGAGTGGCCGTGATAGATCAATTTCGAATCGATCGCAGCCGGACAAACCTCCGTTTATAGAAACACCGATCCGTATAAAGTCCCTCGTAAAGCCAGCCAGCGTAGGTTCCAAAAGGTAAAAAAACGTATTTACCGGAGTAAGTTTGTTACGCGGCAGCCTGGCGAAGGGAATTGCGGTGGGTATTATGTTGTCGCATTAAAGTAACGATCGCGAACGAGAAAAGGGGGTTAGGAATACAGAAAGAAAAGCGTCCAGCGCTTAAAGTATTACGGCCAAAAGGGAATACATTATTCAGGAGAAATAATCAGGTAGTTCGTGCCATTAACGACTTGCGTATACGCACCTGATTGCATCGCGTTGCGTCAACTATGTTAAAAAGAAGCTTGGTATAAGTTGCGCGGGTATAGCGCGCGGATAACAACTCATTAAGGACTCCGTGATTAGCATCGACGGCCGCGCTGTAGAACAACGATCGGATTGTCCGATGCGCCACCATTTATGGCTTAATAAAACGCGCGCGGAAACTATTTGTCGTGAATCGAGAATAAGAATCGTTTAACGCAACATATACGAGCCTTGGCAAACGTGCTTATACCTTAAGTCTTCTCGTATTAAGTGCTCATAAGCGCGTACGCGTTAAGAGCCTCTTGCTCCGAAACGATGAATACGTTCCGACCTTTTATATCAGCAGAGCCGTATAAACGAAAGGATACTCCTCTCCGCGTATATTGTACCGTATCATCGCCTTTTTTAAGTTTCGTTGAAAAAAAACGCGAAAGGGGGGGGGGGGGGGGGCATTTAGCATCATCCGTCTAATCTGCTTCCACCAATCGAGTACCTCTCGATTGTCAGTTTTTCTTCGAAATTCAATTTTCCTACTAAAAAATAATAATTTCGGCTGGAAAGGGTTAAAAAACAACCGAGTGCACCTGTGCATTATCGACGAGGGTACGTCTAATTCGAGATTAATCAAGCCGATGATACATCGACACGGATAATTTGCGTGGACGCGTAAGTAGGCACACGGAGTGGTGATAAATCACATCGCCTTTGATCTTTTATGCTTTCAGTTTGCGCTTTCGGCTGATTTATCTCCTGCCTGCGTATTTATTCGAATTTTACTCCCCACGTTAAACCGAAGGCCCCTCGATCGTTGCGCGTCACTCCGCGTATGCGCCACATGCTCCCGAACGCATCCTGCCTTACGATACGTCCAATTTATGCGGAGATTTCCGATCGGATTCCCTCGGAAGGGATTATGCCGCTGACCGAATCGCGCTCTTCCACCACGAGTTTTCGCGATAAAGAATATTCTCTCGCGATTAAAGCGAGTCTTGAACGGCGTGAAGGGAAAATTCTGGATAAATAAGAATTAATTTCAAGGCCTTCGCGAGCATCGCGTAACTTTCTCGATATTCATCGCTCGACGCGTGGGATCCTTAAAAATCTCGTTCTTCTCCGTGGTATCGATTGCGAAGGTTGTGAATCGAAGTGAGATTCGAGCAAATTCTGAATAAAGATATGCTCGATTGACAAAACGAAATATTTTTTTCCGTTACGAGGTCTTTGGTTTAAGAAAAAAAATATCTCGTCGATTACGTAGAAAATTACGTAGAAAAAGGCAGATGATTAGCGCAATAAAGATCGTGCAATATTTTATTCGGTAATAAAAATATACGAAACGATTTGTAGCGTAAAGAATATCTTTAAACGTAACGATTAAAGTACGAACGCTTAAGAGACCGAATTATTAATGAGGAGTTTCTAGTAGGAGCGAGTCGAAATGGGTTAAATTCCTCTTCGTCGATTTGTCCTAAGAGCCCGCAATTAAATGGCTAACGAGATTATAGGGGCCACATTTTAATTATAAACGATTCTAGAAAAAGTAAATTCCACCGGCGGAGAGAGAAATTTAAAAAATTTCGCCCTGGATTAATTAAGTTTCCATGCCGAATTTATACCAACGGCGATTGTATAATTAAGGTGATTATAAAAGTCACATTTCAAGTGTAAACAGTTTACCCTCTATAATTCACGGTTACTTCCAAGCAACGTTTCAAAACGGCTATCGGTCTCGCCCTAAACTTAAAGATCATTGTAAATCAAGCGGCTACCCTATCATTACCGAGTAAACTACCGTTAATTACATCCACCCTCCCCTTCCCTTTATAGTATAAGATTACACAAGAGTCCGGATTAAAGTATAGCGGGGGCGTTACGATCTGGAAGAAATTCGAGTTATAGAAAATTAAGAGTAAATTTAAATTGCAACGTGGAATACCGATAAAACGTTGTTCACGATGATCCAACCATCCACGGAGACCTGAACACGATTTTAAATAACCCAGCGCCCAAATTTAGAAACAACTAAACCGCCTTAAAACATTTAAAACATTTAAACCGCCAGACTCGCGAAAATAATTAGGCCAGGAGAAAACAACGACGCGAGCAACAAATACTCGAGTATGGGTACGATGTAAAAATCATATCTTATCTTTAATTTGTTATTTACAGATTGCCGTTTAGCACGTTCATAGCCAACCACGAGATATCTCTTGGTTTCTTTCTTTTCGTTAAAACATTACGGACGGCGGTGCAGAAATATATTTACAGATAACCAAGATTGCGCTTAGAGCAGTTTCGCCCGTTTTCTTGAAAACAGGGCAGCCAGGACAAAACGTTCTTCGTTTCCCCAGCGGTGAAAGTGTTAAATAAAATGCAACGATAAGCTAAACACCGAGTGGATTCGCGGTAACAACCCTCTGACACGCCACAGTCGAGATTCTACGCTCGAGGCGTTCGCCTCTACGACAATGGCGCTTTTTTCCAACGATATCTTCGATCTCCATCGAGGAGCGTTCTTAGGCATGGCTTAAAAAACAGGGTGTAGAGTTACACAAGAACGATACACACCGCGTTCCGGCGACGTATCGCTTTTTTGCGGGCATAAAAACGTCTGCATTCACGAACCTTCCTTCCCGCTTTTTGCCCTTCCCAACGAACTCTCCAGGAACGCTCGCCCGCGTCCTAATTTCTTACCCGGACGGACATCCTCGCGTCCGCCTTTTTTTACCCGCGCTCCTTTTTTTTCTACCGGCTTCTCGTTTTCCAACGCTCCACCTGCCCCCGTCGCTCCGACGGACATTACTCGAATGAACGAAGGAAAACCGTCGCGCAAACTTTCCTCGACAGGTCTGTTAACCCTCTTAATATCCAAAACCCGAAATATCGGCTCAGAGTATTTGCGCGTAGTGACTATATTTAGATTTTTGATTTTAGGGTTTAATAAGATGATCAAGACTGGAATACTCTGGGCATAAACATATACGAAAAATGTCTATGAAAAGGGAAGATCGGAGAGAGGATAATCGAATAGATCCATTTAATGGTCGACGCGTCACGCTAAAAGGGTAAAAGTTCTTTAAAAATAGAGCGTAAAAAGTTGGAATAATTCTTCCAAGGAGGTACGGCATTTCCGTGATTCTTGCGGTAAGAAGGAGGGCGTGGAAATCTAATGTCGAGCGCATCGCTTTTTCCTCGGCTCTCGACGTACGCGTTTTTGTTCGTTGATCCAGGTTCAAACTATTACCGAACGCGAGGAATAAATTAACGAACGTCGCGGTGGCAAAACCTGCTACACGCGTTTCAGATTTTACACGTGCTTCCAACTTCTCGTTAATTCTCGCTCCGCTAACCGGCGCCGGGACTATTGATAAATTAATGGATTTCGCGTTAACACGAATCCCGTACGCGGCCGTGTATTTCCTCGAGGATTAATGCACCTTTCTTCGTTAGCCCACCTCTCGTTACTAGCTTACGAGTAATCCAACGAACGTTACGAAACTGAAATATATTACACCCGTGGGTATCGCGTAATTCGTATCCGAAGTCGAATATATCACCGACCTTTTACTCCGATCGGTCTCCGACTATTAGTGGACGCCTTCGATAAACAACCAAACGTTATAATTACGGTACGAAGTGCATTTTGCGCGTACGATAATTTCGATATGCCAGGTATGCTTCTTCATCGATGTCGGTGAATTTTACATTTAAGCCTGTTTGCAAACGTCCATCGATCTTTTCTGGCTTGTATCGATGAAACCAACGATGTTCGACCGTAACATTAAAGCACGGTGGATGTATATTAAAACGCGTTGGACGCGCAGGCAAGTCGACGAATTCCACGTTTGAGTACGCAAAATGAAAATATTTGTAAACAATGGTATCGACGTTTGCTCGCAATGGCGCCTTGCGAGTCTTTGATAAGGAGCAAAAGGGAATTTTGGCAAGTTGGCGCTAGATACTATTTTTACGATTGCCACGGGAGGAGAACGAGAGGAAGATGTACTGCGGCGCGAAAAAATCGAGGGATTCTGGGAAAAAAGGAAAAGACCGGCGTCGTTTCCTGCCGTTTATTCGGAATCCGCGCTGTAATGACTCACATCTCTCACCCCTCGCTAATGCGTTCTCTCTATTTATTTCGCAGAGCGCCGGATTAAACGATCGTGCAAAACGACGGTTGTAACATCAATTCTTCAACGCGATCGTAAAATTAACTTATAACGCGATGCGCTTCGAGAGACGAAGTTCGTCGCTACTCCTGCGCGCTCTTTACTCCTGACCGACGTGTCGTATCGATCTATATTACCAATGTATATAAAAAAAAAAATATATATATATATAATGACATTGCAAGCAGAGAGTGTCCAATTTAATATCAATTTTAGTGCGAAATCATGCGGTTTGCGATATACCGCCCACTGCAAACTTCCATACCCAAGTAAATATATCCGTATCAGGAGAGGCGAAACGTTTCCTATTAAAGCGTCCAAAAAATAGGCGGAATTGAAAGTACGTGCATGTCCTAATTCTTGGAAAATAATCGACGAAGGCGAAGTAAAAGCCCGCGAGTGACCGTGCACAAAGCCATAGACGAGTGGAGCGGGCAATTTTTTCGATCGCAGCCGATACGGCTTAATTAGTTTTCAATGCCACGCTTTCCATCGGCGAGATACTTCATGGCGCAGGTTACGCTTGTTATACAACAATAAGAGCAACAATAAGGTTACCTACATTATTCCACTTTCTCCTCGCGGAGGACGTCTGTAACATGCGACCGCGTTACTCCGAGTCGCTGAAACCCTTTCTCGTCGGTCTACTTTACTCATCGCGACATTAATTACCGAGGGCCATTTGTAAGTGGGAGAGAAAGTGGTATGGCACGACCCAAAGCTCCTCTTTGCCAAGCCGCCCCTTCCGAAATGCTCGAGCTTCGACAATAACCTGCCACCGGATGAAATCATCCCACGCCAAACCGAATGACGACCATGAAAAATTGAAAGATACCACGTTACCTCGAAAAACCACGGATCAAAGTTCGATCTGAATTTGAAAGGAGTAGAAGATATTGGTAAACGCAATTAAATAAAGGATCTGTTTGGAAAAATTCGTGGTGTATCGTATTTAACATTAAAATGGTATTATTTTAGGTAGGTGAAAGTGAGAGGAAGAGACGATATAGGCATCGAGTGGTAACGATCTTTCATTTGGAGGAAAACACGTGAAGTTTGATTAATCTGCAACCGGTATAGATATATGAATTCGTGTAAAGGAAATTAATAATTCTAACGACAGTTTTGTAATTAGATAGAACGCAGGTCGAACGAGGAAAGCCACGATCGTCGAGTATTATTTTCCGAATAAACCGAGCCGATACATTTCAGGTTTTTACGAGTGAATATATGGAACGGCCAATCGCTCGATTGGATAACGATTGTACATCGATCTTCTACCTTCGATAAGTTGATCCAGAGGCACGCGGTAAGTCATAATCCGACCAAGTCACCGTCCACAACGACGAATATTATGTTTGTCTGGGTTAACTGTCCGGTACAAATTGGATGTCGCTTCCCAAAAATTAGAACGGCGTTCAGAGCGATAACGATTAGGACGCCGTTCGAGCGCCAGTCGAATCAATAACGATACGCCTTCCATTACGGTATTAAAAAGCGTGCGTATCGCGTATCGACTTTCGCGATCAAATATAATTGAATAATACAAATAATCGGTGATGATTTTTACAGAGTTATAATAATATAGACGTGTAAAAAGGATTAGCGACATTCGTCGATTATTCTCGTTGAATTACGGACAATTTCTGGATCGCATTGAATTAATGATTCGTATACAGTTTCGCGATCAAAGTCGGATTAATGTACGATTATTGTCGCACCGCAAAAATTCCGCAATGCGGATAAATCTTGACCCGTGGACTTCTAACATCGCGCATCACTCGCGAAGGACAAAATGAAAGATTCAAAATTCCTCGAACAAAAGAAGAAGGCAGAGTTGATATTTTTTACCCAAAGTCGGGCGTAGATCGATCATCCGCAAGTTTATACATTACCCTCCACGGTACTTTGAGATATTACGGGCTTCTAATTTTCCTTTTTCATCGACAGATAACGTTATGTTTTTTTCGGTCAACAAGAAAACACGTTTAAAGCCTTCCCTTCGATGTAGATAAGAAACTGGTAAACAGTTCGATATTTAAAGTACGTTTCTAAAATGCTGCATGTAAAAATTGAACAAACACTCCATGCAATCGCAATGGCGATGATATCGGCAAGGATACTGATAGTATTGGATATTCATCCTCCGATAAAAACAAAATCGAGAATGGTGCCGTATAACTCGTGAATTTAATACTAATTCGCCTAATCCGGAAATATTTTCATTAGAATACTCGTTAAAATACGTAAAATAACTTTCGATCGTTCTAAGTTTTAACGCGCTCCGCTTAATTCGAGATACCGGGATAATGTTTTGCGCGCAAATAGCACGATTTACATTCGTACGCCATCATTGAAATTCCGTACAGCAACATAATACAGCCACTAAATTTGAAATCTAATCGAGTACGATTCAAACGCGCGATTATAATTCGATCGCAACTCGCGTGGAAGACTATCGATATACGCGACCAAATATATATTCGTGCATTCGCTCATTAAACCGCTTCCCTCGCAAATTATTCCCGATTCTTTCTTTTCAATTTTTCAGTTGATTACTTTTAAATAATAACTATGAACAAGTTGTATCACTACCGCTCGCTCAAAGTGCGAAAACGGTATTTAAACGCGCATTTAATTTGATCATCTAAAAATACAAATTATGGTAAATACATTACCCAACGTATCATCACTTACGCAAAATGTACAAAAAAAAAAAATAAACGCGAAGAAAGATACGGTAGCTGCCAATTTTATCCGAACGGTCACGCGAATATCGAATACTTGCAACGAAAGAGTAAAAAAATTCTTTCTCGTCGAAAATTATTTGGATGCGTTGAGGCGTACGCCGAACCTCGAGAAAGTCAACGAATTTATTCGACGAGTATACTCGACGATGCCAAAAATAGAGCGTACACGTTTCGACGAGTATACTCGAGCACGTTGGGCAAGTGGTTAAAGGGATTCCTCGGGGGAAAAAAAATCCGTTAATCGATCCGCCAGGGAATTATTTAACGCGAGACACGCACGGCATACACGTTACTCGGAGATAAACGCATACGTAAATCCAACAACATCGATAATGCGCCACGACAAGATTAATGATTACCCGTTCAGGTAACAGTGACACGGTGTGAACTGCCCTTGAGTGCCTGTAACGTTGGCAACGTCGCAATTCCGTGTCACACTCTGCCGACAGCGGCGACGATTTGAGAGTTTTCCACGTGAAGAAACTCGCATAATCTCGCTAAGCCCCCAGCGCCTTATCCGCGCAACACCGACCGCACGCACCTAAGCCCAGATATTCTTTAATAAACACCAGGGACAATGGCGGGAAACTTCGGACGTTCGAGGAATTCGACGGCTCCAGGCCGAATCTCGAAATTCCATTGCTCAGGGCCTTTGGCCTCGGCGAGAAGACCGTCTTCGTCCGAGGCGCTATTAACCCAGAACATTTCCCTCCGTCGAGAAGAATGCGCCCGTGAGCTGCACGCTTACGGGCACTTCGCTCGCGATAGAGTGCCCCCGCCGCCCCTTCTATTGTTGTCAACTGGGACATCTCCGAAATTTTATTCAAAACATCTCGGACATTTTCGAATGAAAAGTAGGCGGCTCCTGGTAAACGTTTGAAAATGATAAATAAATGCACGCCTACGGACACGCGACTTGTACCGATGCTCGCGTATATTGTTCTTGAAGACCGAAGCACCGCCAGGCTTTTAAGCGAACAACCTTTTGTAAAAAAATACCAGTCGTATCGAAAGCCACGATGGAAACGAAAAATAGGTTTGTTATATATTACATCTTGCGCTTGAGGCAAGATACCGATATAAAAGATGTACGTAAACCGAGATCAATCCCACTTTCGAGAAGTGCTGTAAATCGAAATCGTAATTAGAGGATTAGAACCGTTGAGAGACATCGATGAAGGACGTTTCCTGAATCGGTCAGCAAGAGTGTTGCATGGTTAAACCGAAAAAAAAAAACGAGGTAAAATCCATTAGACGCAGATTTTTTGTCCGGAGTACTCCGAGAAGGAGGGACGTTTATAAAAAAATGGAAGAATCGAGAAGAAAAAGAGGGGACAAATGGGAACCCTGGCGTGCGTGCTTTGCGGGAATACGCGGTTGAAGTCTGTCGTTGACTTTTTGCAATCCCCGCTTCAAGTACGAAGCGACACGGCGCGCAAACGACTTCGTACTTGTTGCATTATGTCGCGTCATGGTAAAAATTAGACCAGAATAGGTTACAGTCGCGGCCTTTTTTTTTAGAAAGCACACGAGGATGGCGCGTTGTTCCGCTATTGTGGCGACGTTAACGAGAGTACCATTTTTAATGCGGATATTAAGCGGCAACATTTTGCTGGACGCGAAGTTTTGCTCCATCTCGATTTAATGCAGGGTAATAGACCTGCCTTTGGGCAGTTTGTATACCTTTTAAATGTATCGACGCGATACGATTATCCCCGATATTATCCGTAAAAATAATATAAAGTTTATAAAAACGTATACGTACATTTTGCAGAAATATACCAATATAAATCGTTCACGCTCATATTCCACGTCCGACATAATGTCCCCCCGTTATCACTCGAAGATCTTGTTTCACGTTGAAAATGACGTCGTGCGCGACTCAATGTCCAATAATTTCAATTTACATTCCTCGAGTAAATTCATGAAACTCGATTATTACGTAAAAATGCTTTCTTTCGTAAAGTAATGATCCACGGGTTTTCACCGATTCATATTCGCATTAACGAGAAGGCTAATTATATTAGCTTTCGCTCATTAAATATTACTTTAAACAATGTTAATCAAAATATAAATCCCGCATTCCATTATTCGATACGGTGCTCGTGATGTATCGAGAAAAAAAGATCGACGTGGATTGCCATGTTGGATAAAGATAAAGAGCCGAATAATGCACGAGCCATCGTGCAAGCACTTTACACGACGCTTTTTCAGACAAACTCATTACCGCAAATCAATTTTCAGTTAATCGAACGATATTATCCTTTACCAGAGACCAGTAACTAATAACGTGTCATTTGCGCATAATATCGCGTTTCTTGACGATCCAATCATCAATAATAAGCCAGCAGCTTCGGGACGCGAGGCATCAAACGTTTATAAAGATATCAACAAATTTCTACCTCCTCTATTTACACCTAGACGTATTCCGGCAAAGCAACAGCTCCTTCACGCGAGCGTCGAAATGCACGAGTGTTAAAACGTACGATCAAAATGAAAGCCATCCATTTTTCTTCCCCGTCCCTTTTTCCCCCGACAATGCCCTTTTAAATATCAACACCTCCATTTCAAAACAACAAAGAGCAAGGCGATCAAAGCGCATTGTACTACTTGAGGCTAAATCGCGATGGAACGGCCGTAGAGAGCCATAAACGTTGAAGAAATTCGCACACTGGGCCGCAATCGACAATGGTGGCCGGTTCTACGATTGGTCTAACTACTATTCGTTTACGACACCGTAACTTCGGTTTCCTATTGTGCCGTGGCCTCTAGCCGCGAATTATTTAGTCCTTGAAGTTTTACGTTTCGAAGAGCAAGCGGGATTAGTCATGCGTTTTTGCTGATTATCTTGGTACGGCATCGTCGGCGCTTTAAGATACATTCCCCGTGATTGTGCTTACTCATCGAAAAAAGAAAGTCCACGGAATGTACGGCGCATTTTTTTTTGTGCATAAAGACGTACGCGGAATGCAAACTATAGGAAGCAACGATGCAATTCGGCTGTGATAACGATAACGCTCGTTACGTTCCGAGCAGTTCGAGCGCGTCGTTTGGCTCGCCTATCCTTTCGACATCGATCGTTATGCCCGATGGACTCGGAGCCCACTGTTGGAGCTTCAAAAATCAGGACTTCCATTAAACGTTATTAAATATTCGGAAAGTACACTTCGAACCGTGCGTCGTGTCGATGTATATCACGGATGACGAAGCTGAACTTGGAGTCGTCGGTGATTTCTACGTATACATTGGTAAATGTAAAAATTTACTCGTTTCACCTATATATAAGACCACGAATAGTCGTACATATAAAAAAATGCGTAACACTCGCGCAAGATGATCGAAAATATTTTTCTGAAACACCGACGAGCAAATATACGTATAAGTAAAAAATATTCCTTTCATCCGATCCTCGATAGCTGCTCAGTCTACCGTCTACAATGAGTTCCATCAGCTGGAAACCGCTTAATACTCGTCGGCTGGTGAAATTTTCGCGTGTCGCTTAGTCTGCGAAGTTTAAGTTCGGGCGTTCATCGCGCAACCTGTTACGCCGGAAAAAAAGATCGTGGGCATTAAATTTAAAGCGAAATCAGGATCGCGCGGGCCTAACTCGTTATAAATACATCGTTTCGGGAAAAAGCTACGCGCGTTGGGTACACCGCGATGTTACGGATCAGACATTGACGTATTCGCCGTTACAAAACGCAACTTTTGAAGATACGCGCGGTGTACTTAAGCATACGGCCAGACGATAACGCTTTCTGCCGCGTAATCGCGAAATATGCTCCTTCGACGGCAATGAAATTTAATATAACCCGATAACGCTTGTAGCGAGGCAGATGATACGATAATGCGTTTTGTCAGTGGTACCTACACCGTGGCCACTTGGTCCGCCCTTTCTCGGAACGACGGATACTAGGAATTCTAGCCCTAGACGGTATGCGTGCTTTGGGCGGTGTACAAATCTCGGATATCAATACTCGTATACCGCTAATGGAAGTTTTTATAACTATCTTATAAAATGATTCATATTTTCTTCGCTTCTATTTTCTCGTATTTTGTGACATAACCGAAATATTGGCCCTTCGGAGTAAAACTGTACCGAAATCTTTGAGGATCGTAATTTCGGTCATAGTCTAGTATAGAATATTACGAGAAAAGTAATGGTTTATTTGACATTGAAAATTGGTCCTGTACTTCGCGAGGAAATTAGCCATCTCATCGGAGTACGATGGGAGCCTTGGGCATACTGTACAGGGTTAAGATCCGAATGCACCGAAAGAAGTGAACGGATGCTATACACGCGATAACGGCGCGCCCCGAATACCGGGCAGCAGCTCCCATGGAAAAATTATACAATAGTTGTTCCTAAGGAGAACCGATAACCGAAAATTCATTGTACCGTGAAATACATTAAAAAGGAATTATTTTATTCGAAGCGTTACGGAATTTAAGTCATGGTTTTAGGGCACGTAAGTTCATATTCGTGCAGCCTGTAAAGCAATAATCGTTATCGAGTATAATATATTCAAACAGCCTACGCTTTATATATTGCAACAAAATCGCTGCTCTAGACGGTCATCGCGTTTGACTTTCCGCGAATAAACACGCGAGTACAATTTTTTCTATATCGCGATCGTTCCTATTAATAGCTAACACTAATTAATGTTTCAGACGAGTTACTTATTCGATATTCTAGGAGGGACTTCGTATCCAACTCATAATCTTAGTTCTCTCCATCGGCTGCAAGAAACTTAGAGACGTAGAGTAAAAAATTCTTCCTAGAATATTTCATATGCAGAAATTAGTCGCAAACATTGAAACATTACTAACTCTTCCAAGATTGTGCAGATCATGTAAAACTAACGACCGCGTTAATAATCGCGGAATATATCTACATTTATAAATCACGGCACATATACGATTTACTATGTTAAATCTCCCCTGCGCTATTCAAATTAGCCAAGTATGTAGGTTCTTTCCAACCCAATTCAATATACATAATCTCTCTCCCAATACCCATATTCCATTTTTCCCAAAACCAAGCTTCCTAACGAATAATCCCATAACTTCCACTCCTTCGAGAGTAACCACCCCCTTCCTCCTTCCATTCGCTTCATGAGAAAATACCGAGTCGGAGAAAGAGAGAGAGAGAGAGAG
Source organism: Ampulex compressa (assembly GCA_038496175.1). Taxonomy (NCBI): domain Eukaryota; kingdom Metazoa; phylum Arthropoda; class Insecta; order Hymenoptera; family Ampulicidae; genus Ampulex; species Ampulex compressa. Next base: position 306,057 of record JBCFXI010000011.1, read on the forward strand.
AGAGAGAGAGAGAGAGAGAGAGAGAGAGAAACCTAGGACCAAATTCCGTAGTGGGCATCCCCTCTCTCTCTCTCCCATTGGTTTCCTCGGTCCAGCGGTCGAAGCCGTTCTGAGAAAGAGACAAAGGGGATTGCGTCATAGGCGGCCGTAGGGCCAAGCGTCGGCAGGATGAATGAAAATTCGGCACGACGCGCGGTGTTTTCGCGAAAGGAAACACGGTCAGGCCGTGAGTCAGGTAAGGAAAGAGAGCCAAGGCGACGCTATTTTTCCCGTACGATCGCGAGCGGATGGACGGCCGAGGAGAGAAGCAGAGTCGGCCAGCCAGCCAGCCAGCCACCAAAGCAGCCAAGCAGCTAGCCGGCCGGCAGCCAAGCAACCGGCGACCTGGCAACGCCGCGCATCGGAGGATCTATATCCCGAGCGAGCCGGCGCGCTTCGGCTCGTCGCTTCGGCTCTGCTCGGCCCTGCTCGGCTCTGCTAGGCGCTTCGGCTCGGCGCTCGACTCTCCTCGACTCTCTTCGGCCGCCCTCGACTAGCCGACCACGTGACTGGGTACGCGCTACTCGCTATTCGGCAGACATCGGCCCCCCGATTTCGCTCTTCTTCTCGCCTTTTTTGCAGTTCCGCTGCTCGCCTCTTCTTACCGCTATCGCCGCTTTGCATCTAGGAATCTAAGATCCCTTATCGATACCGTTCCCCGTGTCCACCGTTGTTTCCGGGTTCTTATCGTATGCGGGAGGGAGAAGTACGCTCGTTTAACCCTATTAGGAGCTAATCTTATTTTCGAAGATTTTATTTCTCTCTTTTGTTCCGACGAACAGATTCGCGCGTAAGATGGTTTCATTGAGCATCATTGCTATCGGATTGTATCAGAATATTTGTTCTATAGTTGAGTATAATGGAGAAGATATCTTTTTTCATTCTATATACATAACGTTCTCGACGTGAAAAAAAAAATGAGTAATCCACTATCTTCGAGAGATCAATACTCTAAACAAAAAGAACAAAAAGAACACGCTATTTTACAAATAGACCTCATAGCGATGAAAACCCTACTTCTTGCCTCGATGTGCCATACAAAAGTATATTTTGCATAAAGAGAACCAATAAAAAGCAACTTACACCGGATTACATCCCCTTCGGCGTATATGTCAAATATAAGAGCATAAAAGAATCTTTAAACCCCTCGATCGTCCAACGCGTATTCCAAAGTATCGCTCCATCTCCGTTAATTTAATCCGCAATGTGACATCGTATTCCTCTATATCGATGCTTCGCAACGACCGTGCACGTGAACCGAATAAACTCTCAGCTGCTTTTCTATTTCCGTCTATCGGGAATGCGTCTTTGAGAAATCTATTCGATCGTCCAGCGCATCGCACCTCGAAGCATAACTCGATTAACCGATCGTAAATCCACGCGGCAAGTCGGTCGATGTCGAAGGGATGAAACATATTTTGGCCCAGCAAGGGATATTTGGAGCGAGCAAACATCGGTGACGGGTATCCGGTCCGAAGCAGGTCCACCTCGTAGGTGGCTCTATCGCAAGAGCCTCGACAATGGAGATCTTGGAAGCGAGCCGGAACAATGACGCGATAACGATCATCGAACCGGGCGCCGACGTCGCGTTCTGTTCTAATTCTATTCCGCTCTGACCATCGGCCGCTGGCTTGGATTTAATTGCCCCGGAGACCGTGTCGGGAGTAATGCCTCGCGATGGCTACACAGTCGTTGACGGTGAATCAGTAATGTATCCGCGCCCACGCCGTTCGGCCAAGTTTCTATTTCGCTACGTAGACGCCTCGCGGCACGCGTTGGTTACGACTATTTCGTCCTGTCGTCCCTTCCTCCGACACAGTGGTTCCCAAACTTATCCCATCGAAGAAGCCTTCTCGAGTTTTTCGAGCGCATTATTATCAATTCATCGATGCCCGTGTATAATCGTTCAAAAAATTAATACCGTCGTGCTACCGCGTCGAAGTTAGCATGGCTGAGAAGAAGTATCTCCGAAAAGGTACTTTAACGTTCATTCACCAAAATGGACAAACTTGAAATAAATATTCCGCACATCCACGAAGGCGAATTATATATAACGAGGTGCGATAGAAAAATGTCGACCAGTTCCACGAACGATGAGAGCTATTTTACTACATTTTTTAAGAGCCAAGAATTCGTACGTTTGGTAGAAATTTTAAACGCGTTTTTCGCGCTCCGCGTAACACTCGAGCGCTAAACGTAGCCAACTCGATTACGAAAACTGCAGGGTGAAAAAGAATTCGGCATCGCAAAGCCGAGAAATGGTCGATGCAAAAACGGTGACATAATAAGGCGGTATGATGCAAGATCGGAGATAGCGCGGACGGGAGAAAACGTATCATCAATTCCATCTGCAGGGGGAAAAATTGAAGCCCCTTCAATTGACACAGTCTGCCGCATTTGGTTTCCCGTTCATTTGCAACCTGCCAAGCTCCCCGTCCCGTTCTCTTATGTGACTCAGTACCGCTGAATTCTAACTATCGTGTTTGAACGCGTAACCACGGCTACCTTCGAGACACGCCGCGCCAAGAAAAGTGGTTTATTGCCCAATCAGGGGGCAGTTACTTCGTTCTTAGAAGGGAGAAAAAATGCGGGAGACACGCCGGACGGCCAATAAAGGTACATTAAAAGCGACCGATTTAACAACGAGCGGATTTTTATTTAACGACGATAAATCACGGAGGAAGGAAGAAAAAAATTAAAACACTGCGAATGAGAGCTACCGTAGTGTATCGCGGATAGACAATTTTCCATACGATATGTACACCGTAGTTCTGGTGGTTCGCAATTTATATTAACGCTAAACCTACCGAACCGGTCAAAATCACCGGTCAGACGTCTCTTAGAAAAATCGCTGTACTTCCTAAGAGGGCATTTTTTGAGATTTTCCATGATTCTAACGCAGAGTATGGATCGTTCTATCGATTTATCGACATTTCTTCTTAACGCCCTTTCTATTTAGAGATATAAAGGAAGTACATAAATGTGTTCAGAAAGTGGCTGGTAGGTTTAGTGTCGAGCGATAGATTCTACGCCAAATGACCATAGCAGTCCGTGCCAAAAATATATCGAAGAAGAATAAAGAAGACATTGCGAATGAACGAATGGAAAACGAGAACGTAGTACGTATCGTGCAATTCTCATGAATGGACCTCGTCGTCGAAGGTTGACTTGACGTTGGAAAAATGACGGTCGTTTAAGAAATAGGTTGATGAAACGTGGTTGAAGCCGCTCGCGGAACGTCACAATCGCGAAAGCGACGCCTAACGGTACCGAGCCTTCCACCCCGATGTCGAATACTCGAGGACACGTGCGTTTTACCTTCCATTTCTAGGAATAGTACGCCACACTGTGAACTTTTTCCTCGACGCGATAAAAGAATTTAATCTCTTCGAACAGAATTCGAATTAAGGCGTCTATTACCGCGCGCTGGAATTTTAATTTCGCATACCACGCTAACCTACCGCAAGCATTAAAACAGAGCCGAGTACGCCTCGCGATACGAGCTCGCAAGTCCGCGTAACGTTCATTGTCTTGGGAAAAATTCGCAAGAAGTTCCTGGATTGCCGAGCAAAACTCTGACCGTTCTAAATTATCGCGGACACAATGCGTACACGATGCAATCGCGATGCAACGTAATAAAGTCTCGATCCAACGGATATACCGTTTATAGTTAGTTTGGCTATCTAGTTACAGCTTAGTTATCTAAGTCGCTTTATTTCTTATGACAGTGCTCAAAGCCGCCTAACAAAAGACCTAATCTGGAAGATCATCCTGGTTGTATCGAACAAAGGAAACTCGGAGTCGATTAGACGCTTTTCCAATGTACCAACTTACTATAATAAAAACATCTATGGATCGAATAACACGAAAATGTTTTTTAACGCGATAACGCCTTTAAACGGCTATAACGTCCCATTGTATAATAAACTGCATTGACTTTTCGAACGAAACATATTGGCTGTACGTAAATCCCATGAATCACTTGTTTGCCTCTGCGCGGAAGAAGTTAAACACGACTCCGAAGGATCACTCCACTTCGAAGAAAGGAAACCGTTAGTGGAATCATACAGCGCAGTATCGGATGCGTAACCTATAATCTAACAAATTAATTATATCGGCACAAATAATGGAACAAAGTAGAAAACGACGAACAATAAAGAACATCCCACATAATGGTAACTGAAACGCCGATATTGTTTCACGCATTACTTTTCATGCTGGTCATAAAACCGAATGGAGAGATATAACGGCTGCGACGAAATCCAAATACGCACGGAACAAATGATCCATTATAAATATCGAAGAAGGTACAAAAACTGCGTGGATGCGCGAATAGAGTATTACGCGTAATCACAATAGAATACAGATAAGCCTAAACGTCGGTTTGTTGTGCGGAGAAACGAGTTTTTCAAGGAGCGATCACCCGCTCTAAGGACGACAAATTGCATCTCTACGTTATTATTATCAGAGCAAGAAGATAATAAGAGCACATTATGCATCGCATTAGAACATCCTGACGAGTGTTACCGGTTAAAGTACTCGGGCTTCTTATGCAAGTATCCATTGCATTACATCTTTATATTATTATCATTAGAGCGAGATGATAATAAGAGTACATCGTGCACCACATAAGAACATCCCGAGGAGTGTTACGGGTTAAAGTACTCGGGGTTCTTATGCAAGTATCCATTGCACGAAACGCCGATCCAACGCTGGAGAATGGCCATAATTCCCTGAAACTTCCTATCGTCGTAACGACGGTGCCAGGTTGCCTTTTGTCCGCCCATAAGCCACCTTTCCCGCCACTCTTGAATGCCTCATTTTAGTATTGAAAGATCCACCGATAAGCCTTTACGCAAAGTAAAACGTTCTTCATATCTCGTAACTCGCGTAATGCCACTACGGAACCGGTTTAAAAGGCGTCCGCCTAGGGGTTTCTACCGGTGGCATTGTGCCACGCAATAACCGATGCCGCTTTGTCGCCTGAAAAAATCCATCCTTGGAAGGAAAGGTGATGTGGTCCGTGTGCTGTCCAAAATCAAGTGCGCGAAAAGATCTCCGAGGTGCTCGAGATAATTTGTAATCGCTTATTTTAAGACGCGTTGACGACCACTAGCTTGGTATTTGTATACGAGATGCTTCGTCGTTTCAAAGAGCAAATTTAAAAATAATTTAGGCCGCTATTTGGCTCCGCTTACTCGTGCGATGTAACGTTTTCGGCGTTGAATGATACGTAGTTGTGTATTTAGTTAAAAATCGTTCTGCGACGCGCGCTGACTTTGCGATGGAAAATTGAGATGCGCTGCCAAAACGAGTTTGGAGACCGCGAAAGATTCGAGTTAGTATTCCTTGTAGCCGGCGAGGAATTTTTGTAGTACGATTTAAATCGTGGTAATGCGTGCCACGGTCAGTGATAAAGTCGCCCACGCGCTGAAACGCACGATAGTTTGGCTATCGGCTCAAAATTCTATCGATCGCGAAATGTTTTTTTCATTCAACATGACACACGTATCATAAGCCCGACACGTGCTTCTTGTGTGCAACTTGTGCTCAAATATTTAAATAATACGTTCAAGTATTGAAAGAGGAGTATTTAGACCAAACGATCTTAACGATCCATACCGAAAACGAAACGGAGAGACGTCGAGAGTTTTTACGCTTGGCCGCCAAATAATTCGCGAGACGGATGAGATTTTGGAGCTCAGACAGACAAACATTCGTAACGCACGATAAGACCAATGCCTTCTCTCGTTCCTAATTCATAATTTACTTTCTCGATTTATTACTCGATTCCGGTTTGATTTCGAAACGATCCTTCTCCAAGGTACACTTCCGCCAGGATTTTGCCCACGAAGAAAGACCGTTTCGCGTCCATTTTTACAATCGGCCCTTTCTACGGTACGTTTTCAATACCGACACCTACTCGCGGTTACGTAAAGTTACGAGTATCCCTGATAAGTTTTGTTTGCACTGTGTCTACGCTGCGTCGTTTACACGTATTTACGTGCATTAACCGGGCGCCCACGCAAAGGCCCGATACGTACCGATGATTACGCGTATAACTCGCAAATATACAGGTTTTGCACTCCAAATTCACCCTTCTGCAAATCGAGTTCTTTTATCATATATATATACATCGAGTTACCCAGAGCAGCAGCGCGAGGACCATTACGGAGCAATTTGCATATACAATGCGCGTGTTTCTTTAAGATAAATAAGCGTTTTACCATTTTGTTATTACATATTATTCCGTGTTAACATATTATTACATATATACAATAAAATGTTTTGACCTGAATAATAACACTGCATCGAATATTTTTTCGTTCTCGAAGGGTTTAAAGTGCAAAAGGATGAATTTAGGGTGTCAAACCTTCGCGAAACATTACGCATTCCGTGTACAAACATCGATAATACGCATCGACATCGGGTACCTACCAAATACGGTAACGAATAAACATGGGGGAAAAAGGGAAAGAAAGATGATCATCGTAATGAAACGTAAAGGTGGACGAGCATTTTGTTACGGCGGTTCGCCTTTTTAGGCAGCAGTCATTGTTTTGCGGCAAATAAATACTCCTCGTTCGAAGGCACAATTCAAGCGGTGGTTCAACCGCGAGGCCAATTAACGCGCACGCCTTTTCGGCCTTCCGATTTTATAGTCGAAAATTACCGAGCACACGGCGCCGAAACCCGCCGAACCGACGAATCGATTTTATAAATTCCATAACCCTTACCATGTTAATTCCATAGCTAAACGGCCAGTGCTCGGTGGTTCCATCGGAGCATAGATGAAATCCGGGAAAGCAAAGATCAACATTGACAGTGTCACGACGTTGGCAGCTTTTCCTATTACGAAATCGAACTCAGAGTAGTATGAAAATAAATTCTGAAGATCGTTCTTCGTTAATCGAAGAAGGATAAAGCATTCTCTCGGTTATTAGCGAGGCAGTCAAATGTCTATCGTGGGTTAAAAATGTTCCATTAATTCGCTTCATGGATAAAGGAAACCCTTCCACCGAACTTTTCACCGCTCAAAAGCACATATGTTTTCGTACGAATTCTTAGAAAAAAACCCGATCGTCCAATGCGATGAAATTAATACGTCGTCTTGGGGATAAAGAAGGATTCCATCGAGCCAGGCAAACTGGATCGAATTACCGTCGAATCGATTTTATAAATTCCACACCCTCTCGCCATGTTAATTCGATACGTTAAACGACGTCCCGTGGATCGACTATCGGGCGTGCACGAAATCTGCGAAAATATAGATCGGCGTTAATATCGCTAAAACAAGGACTTGGCGGATATATACAATTTCAATATAATAAATTAATACACGGTCCTAAGGGCAAAGAAGGATTCCAAGGATCGGTGCGAAGCCGAGCAAATAAGCTCCGAGCCGAAACTCCACGTTCCACACACCCTCGGTATGTTAATCCGCCACGTTAAAGAACGCTCCGTGGCTCGAGGATCGGGCGTAGATGAAATCCGCGAAAATATAGATCGGCGTTAATATTGATAGAGCCACAAAGGAAGGCAGACATCGAGAGAGATAGTTTGGGCCAAGGGATACTTAAGTGTCTAGGAGGGAGGGGCCGTCTCAGGTAGACGAGGGAGCCGTGGCTGCAGGTACGGTAGAAACTGGAAGATGCCAAAAGGTTTCCTCCGAGATGGAGCACGAAGAGGAGGAAGAGGGAAAAAAGAAGAGGAGAAAAAGGAAGGACAGGAGGGAGGGAAGAAAAAGAAAAAGGAGCAGCAGGTGCCGGCACAATTCGAGCATTCAAAGAGCGGCTGCCAAATTTTTTAACTTAAATACGCCGGCCGATCGGGCCCGATGCCTTTTGCTCCGAAACCTTCTTTCCCTTTGTTTTTCTTTGTCTTTTTCTTTCCCCTCAACCGGCGGAACTGTATCGTGCGCGCACGTGAGAAAGTACGAAACGCGAGCGGCGGCACGCGAGTGTGTTCATCGGTTTCCAAGATTAACACGTTGCTCTTGTGCGTATACGATATCCGATGAACTTGTTTCCAGTCCTATCGAGAATTCTCGATGTCGAATTAAACGCCGTTGGGAGATATCGCGCTATTAATTCTTTGGGACGCGTGAGCCGAGATCGAGAAGGAGTTTGATGGCGCGGAGATTTTGCTTAGGAAATATTACAACGCAGGATAACCGGTCGTAATGATGAAACGTGCACCGTTATGCTTCTAGTTGTTTTAATATTTCGATGTGCGATGAAAAGCACTCCATCGTCTACGGATACATGTCGTATTAAAAATGTGGTGCGCTTTTTATCCCGCTATGTCCTAAAGAGTGGTGGTTCGAGCGTACGGTGCAATTATCCGATCGTAAATCGTTATCATTAATATCATACCGTATTATCAATAATGTACCATTAATCCCGATAAGGGGAGGCGCAACTCGACTCGCGTGGCCAGAATCGCGAGTCATCGAAGATCAGTCGGATGGGGAACGCGTTAACGGGCGAATTCCGTCGTGCAAAGAAAAAAGAACGAACGAAGTGGAATATGGGAAGACCTTAAGCCGTGAGCAAGCGGAGATCATCGACGTTTCGGCTCTTTTATGAGAGAAACCATTCTGCGGATTGAAGAAATGGCGACGCGTGCGTCGATGCGGCATAATTATTCGCTTTTATTCGTTCGATTGGAATTCGGCGAAGAAAGGTCTTTGCGAAGGAATGCAATAACCGGAGTATTGATTTGTAGCGCGTAAAAGACACTTTTTTGAATAAAACTCTTTTTTGCCAACGTAGGAATATCGGTTTTGTACGCTCGCTTGGCGAGTTGTACAAAATATGACTTGGATTTTCCTAGAGATTTGCCAAGGAAGGGAGGAAACGGAGAGCGCGAACGTCGCGCTTTGGATCATTATTTTGAAAATTAGAAACCGCATTATTCGCGAATAGGGGATAATGTATGATGCTACTACGACCATGCGAAATACAATGCCACGCTCACCGTTAGATGACATCGATCGACGGTAAGGCGTCCGTCGAAGGAAAAACGATTGCGTATATGTAAAACATCGTAAATTCGTATCGGGCAGAATAATCATTCAATGTCAATACACTTTTTGCACGCTCGCGTGTAATTAGAACGGCAGAGAGGATCATTTTTTCGATGCGCGTAAATCAGTGGATCGAATCGCATCATCGGATCAAACCACGATTGTCCTACGTTTCATTAAAACTATTAACGAAAAGCAATATTTCAACTCGTTCGATTAACTCGAACGAAGAGCACAATACCGCTTAGAAACACCTTTCCAGATTCGATATCTGGTTTTTAGAATCATGCTCATTATTTTAATACAAGCAAAATAAAAAACGGGCAACTCTCGTACCCCGTAGAAAAATCAGAGTTTCGGGGATTTGTATAATCCAGTCGCAAGCGCGAGTGACCGACGTGAAAAAAAAAAATCGCGGGGAAGCAAGGTAATTCAGACACTGGACATTTTTTTCTGCAACGTCGGAGGCGGCATTGGCCAAGCCATTGTGCGCGCTCAGAGTGAATACGATACTCCCTGGATGTTCGATTCGCGGAATGTCCTATATACGCCATACGCGATATATACCCGCGTGACGTCAATTGCGCGACTTTTTCACCACTTTTTTCCCCTCTTCTGCTCCAGCCCCATCCTTTTTTAATCTTACTTTCCACCACTGACCGGCGCAACGCCGACGAGCTGATCGATAGAGCGGCACTTAAAAATATAAAAGGTGAAAAAGGGAACGAGGGGGTAGGAGGCGCGCGCGAGGGAAAGATTTCCGGGCCATTAAACATTAGGACAAAGTTGTGTAACGGATAATTTCCGCGGCAAGGTTACGCGCAATTGGGTCTCTCTTTCTCTCTTTCGAGAACTCCATCGGTTTCATGCCGGCGGAAGTCTCGATTCAGCGGCGCGCAGTCGTCGAAACTCTAATTCCAGCCGGCCAAGAATGGTACTTTTTTCAATTACCCCAAAACACGTTTAATCAAGGAAATATATCGGTGAACGTACAGAAAAGGAAATCGTTCCAAGGATTATGCACCGTATTTCCATTTTCATCGATTCGACGATCATTTTTTCCACCGATAATTTATTCGAGGATAATTTTGTCCACCTACAATCCAAACTGTGACCACTGTCCGACGCCGATAACTTCGCCATTATTTTTTTTCACTTCTGCCCAAGTTTACGAGAGTTCGTGATCGTCGCGAACAGGTTCGTGTATCGCCACGGATTCGAAAGTATCGATGTATCGTAAACGTCCGTTCGCCGTTGTATCGTACCCCGCGATCGTTTATGTCTATTACCCGACTGGTCGTTACCGACTACAATTACGAAAGTAAGACGGTTTGGCTCGACTTATGGCAGGTTCATTGGTTATGCACTCCACCGCTATACGACACTAATATTCGGTCGCTCTTCGAAGATTTATAAGCCGAGACTTTTTCTACCGATACTAAATTTCACTTCGTCCATGGTGGGACGTGAATGTCGCGTTTTCTTTCGTTTCATTGGATTTTAAATGATCGATCTCGTTAAAAATAATATACATAATGCTCCCAAATGATCGCGTACAATATTTCTCTTAGAAACCATCGTTTGAGAGCATTATATATTTTTTTATACACTCCAATATGCGTCGTCTCATATTCGGATGTGAATCAATAAAGGATATGGAAAAAAATGTTTAGGATCGAATAATACTCGATTCATTTTGTTTCACCAGAAACGTATTCGTTACCCACGCTGAGGATATCTTTAGCGCGTGCCACGATAATTTGTTGCGTAGGATTAAGGAACCGATACGAATGGAAAAAATCTTGGTTTTCTTATTTTACGGATTTCCAAACGGACATCTGTCCGATATATCGTGCTTCCAGTAAGTAACTTATACATCTGCGTCTTCATGTTTAAGTTTTTCTTATTATAAGACCGAAGAGAGCCACGGATCTGTGTATTGGCGTTGTTACAACGACATCCGACCTGATCATCGTTCAAAACAAAATACCCGTGCATGCATATCCCAGACTTATACCTCTTAAGAAAAAAATCAAACGTAAGTAAAACGGCTTAATTTATAACGTATAAATCGAAACGCGGTCGATATTTCCGACCCGCTGTATTTTTGCACGTACTTTGTTCGAAGCGTCGTTCGACAACATTCGTCGAATCTACGCTACTACTATGCATCGCGAACCATCCAAGCATTCGTACGATAAATCTTTGGTAAAAATCCAGGAGAATCAAACGTGTCGTTTACCGTATCGACTGTCCAGCTTACGTATTAAAATGCCCGTTGTTGGGACGACTTTCAACCTACCGCAACCGCTGGTACTCTGGAAGGTCAAACGCGTTCTGATACTCGAGAGTTACGCGTCGTTTTATTTTTACCCGTGGAAACTGTACGTGACGCAAAAATTAATTGGAAATCAATGCCATGTAACGAACCGACGAAGGGAACATATCGCGGATAATACAACGCGTCGAAGATACGTAATATTCGTCCATTCTCACGGCGTACTTTCACATCGATTATTTCATCTTTGCGCGGTAAACCTTCGAGCGGCACAAGTGCGCAACGATCTCCCACGTTATAACTCTTCACGCTCGTACGCTAAATCATCGAATTACGTTGAGCAAATAAGAATTATCCCCGATCATCGCACCGAGAATCGCGAGCGAATTACCCAAAAACTCTTCCAGCCACGTCGCGGAAAGTGGCCTTCCTCTCTTCGTATTAAATTAAAGGACAAACGTCCACGAGCTAATCGTGACGAGGTATCACGATTCCTGGCTCGTCCTCGACTATCGCGAGATCGCCTCGAATCTCGCGAGGATCCGGATACCGGAAGGAGGCTCAAAGAAACTTACCCTGCATTTTCAGCGGCGACAATGGACATGTGCCTCCTCTCATCGAGGGTGGCCGCGGCTTCGAACTGCCGAGGAAGATCCGTGATAGCGATTTCGAGAGTCACGCGTCAGTGTCCTCCGCGCTTCCACAGTGTCGTGGCACCACAACTACCCACTTTCTCGAAGCACACCACCAAGAACAGCGCGAGCTAAGAGCGAGCACCACCGACCCCGGCCAACGTGCGCCAGCAGAATCACAAGCAACACCTTTGCACGACCGACCTTTGCCCGGAGGTATACGCCTTTCGACGACACTGGGGGATTAATCTCTGACCGAAATTCCCTCTTCCGGGCCTAAGGCTTGCACATTCGACGAGCACAACTTTGTTCCCTCGTGGACGATCTCAACGCGCAACGAGAATCTCGCGCACCTTATTCGACGCGCACGTTACTCTCGTCTTCACCACCGCGACAATCCCCCGCCAAATTCCCGATATCGACGATCTCTGGACAGTTCTCGAGGCGGGTCACGTCCAAACCGCGGATGCTTCGATCTTTCGTTTAACACCGAACACCGGCTTTTCGTCGAGCGTAACTACACTGGGAATTCTTCCACCGTCACTGATTCCTCGATCACCACCTTTCGGTTTTTTTTCCAGTCTTCGAAAGAGTCCGTCTCTTCTTCCTCGGGATGCTGGATGCCGATTTCCGATCGTGTTCCTGTATCCTCCAGTCCTCGCGGGAGGTTCTCTCCTTTTTTTATAGGACTTCACTTAGGGTATCCTCTTGCGGTTTGGATATGGTTCAGGACTATCCTCGTCGGCTGCTCCGTGTCGGTACTTGGTTTCGGGATGTTCGCTTACGTAGAGGTCGTTACGTACTTCTGACGAGGGATCGCCGAATGTACGATTCTCTCTCCCCTCAATGCCTTCTTATGTTGCGCCCGCTCGTGCGAAGATCTTGCGGGGATAAATGATCGCTCCTACGGGAGCGAACGAGCCTTTTCTTGATCCGCGCCAAGAAAGAGTCCCCTTTCTTCGAAGCTTCTCTCTGCCGACGAAGAAGCTCGTCTTCCAACCTCGCTGCTCCTTTCCTCCGGTTGTCTGGATCCTGGTGATGAAAAAGAATGCATCGTAAGTGAAAAGAAACGTGCGCCGTGTCGTGTAATTTTAATTGCGTACGCGATCGGGACTTTTAACGATTTATGGAAAATCGATATAAGCCTCGGTGAAAGTGGGTCGATTGTACCTATTAATCCATTTCGATGACGGACGACTCGATCGTTTAAAATCGGAGACGTATTATTTCACACTTTCCGATAAATGAGCGTCGTCGCAGAATATTCCGCGAATGGCGATAAGCGACGATCGTTATGCGCGGATTATGCAGCTCGCGGATGCAAATTAATCGCTGTTCGAATTAAATTCCTAGAAAGTAGAAAATGTATAAAAGAGCTCGCCGATCAGAGGGTTAAAGCGCGCAGGGTTACGGATGCTTGAATGACGCTTACGGTCGAAGAAGAGCCGTTTAATTCGCATTCAGAAGGGATTATAGTAAACAAGGTGTGACGATGAGCAAACATGGATCGGAGACGTAAACATCTCCGTTTCCTCGACCCCCCCTGCCACGTTTTTACGGCAGCGATATACACGGTTCATTGACGCCCGTGTTTTCTCGGATATTATGTCATTCGTACTCATACGACAGGTGTTTTTTTTTCCTTTTTTTTCCGCTCAACAACAATACCGCGGTCGCACAAGAAGCGAGCGATAATCTTCGCGATATAGGCTCGTGTAATTATCATATAACTCGGTAGAACCGTCCGTGTGCAAGTTATCGTTTAGTTATAGCTTACGACAATAATAATACCCCGTGCAATGTGACGGATAATACAATACACCGCGTTATTATCTTATCCTGCACTGAAATTCTCGCCGCAAATTACGATTTGGTTACCGTCGGATTATCGGTTACGATGTACATCGGTTACGATCGCGTGAGTTCCTAAGGCGAGGGTTAACGAATGGAGAAATCGTTTGGCTAAAACAAATAATCGCGTCACGCCAATGGCCCTAGTTACCGAACAAAACTTAAATTTAGTTTACGACTTTCTCCGTACAACCCTGTGTCAAGTTTAGTTTAATATTACACTCGCGGCAGTTAGAACTTACGACGGTTCTAAGAACATGCGATCGTGATTCCAAACATATGCCATTATCGTCTTATTACCGCGCACACGTGCTTCGAGAGATCTTTTGTCGGTGCCGTAAAGGAGATCCGACGTAACTTACGGATACGCTGAAATATAATCGGAATTCGGCGAGAGGAAAAAGGAATTACGATCGTACTTTTCCAACGACGCTTTTCGAACACTTTATAACGCGCATTATAGAAAACTTACCGGAAAAACTAGTCACCGTAACAAATCGCAGGCATGAAACGGGAATAAAGGAAATACTGACTCTTAGCGTAATCGCGACACGAAATAAAGGATTACTCTTATCTCGTAATAAACGAGCTTAACCGCGTTCCTCGCGCAAAGTCAACCGTTCGCTTCTGTTCTCGTTGGAGTTTGCTAAAATATTCCTATCGCACTTGCATTCCCGCGACACTCCCCCAAGTGCATCTCGTTTTTCTTTTTCGGGGACAGCTGGAAAATCGCGGTAAAAGGACGACCGGGAGGAGAGAGAGAGCGAGAGAGAGAGAGAGAGAGAGAGAGAGAGAGAGAGAGAGAGAGAACTCGAAAATGGAACTGGCAATTGTTGTCCTCGGCTGTAACCTCGCGCCTCACATGGCGTCGCACTTGACGACGCACCATTAATACAACGGCATGTATATGCGCATGTCCAGACCCCATTCTGCCACGGAAACATATGTAGACCGAGGCACGTTTAGGAAAAGTTGATCGATATTGTCGTCGGCGCTCACGTTCCAACCTCCGGACCGAGCTCTGGGCTTTATCGCACAATAGCAAATTCTACCGCGACCAGTGCGACCCCAGGGAAATAAAAACAAAAAACTACGAACAATCGCTCTTCGCGAGGAAATAGAAGCTAACTTACTCGCTGATTTCTGTTTCCATGCGCGGTAATAGGAGATAATGGTCGATGGCCCATGATCCATTTCAATGAGAATAACTCGAGGATCTGCTTCTTCGATCTCAACGGTATTATAATCTAATTATTTTTATTATAATCGTTATATTACTTGCAGTGCACGTTGATATGATCCTAAATTTGGCGACCAAACGTACGCACGCCATTATAATCGAAAAAACGGATCTTCGAGTTCCTCTTGCTCGAACGGAGCGTCAACCTGCGACGAGTAACAACCGGTTGGTGCACTCGAAAACTTACGGAGACAACGGACGTCGAAGGTGAAAAAAGGGAGGAAAGATTATGCCCTACTTTATTTAAAAGCCCACTTTTCCACGAACGTTCCTGAACTATTCGCGATCTCTTTTCGAAAGTCTCCCGCCATAAGAAGCGAAGGTCTTTCGAGATTTTTGCGTAGAACGAGGTCCGGTTTTTGTGGATGGATGTAAAGAGGCTTTATTGATTCACGGCATCGAAGAAAGGGAATTTTTCTAGATAGCTTTTGTAGTTGTAAAAGCGTCTGGCAAGTTCGCGAAAGGAATCGAACTTCGTTTATTTGTAAGCTCATTTTCCACGCTTAAGCGTGGCCCCTTAGCGATCTACGCAGCGAATACACGGACGAGAATGAAACGGAGGTAGAATTTCGAGCTTCGCGATCTACGCGAATGAGGTTTTGATCAAAGACGCGAGGGCTTCGTTATTTCGATGAGTTACGTATTCGAGGTACACTCGATACGTTCTAATTCTCATTGGATAAAGCCGCGATCGAACTTCCACGTTTCCCAAATTATGCGACGGGCGGAGGAGAGGAAAACATTTTTGTGGCTTTCGTACTTACAGGAATTAGATTTACATAATCCTGAATCCGAGCATAAAAACTTCGATGATCCTTCGCGAATCCTCCCTCAATTTCCAGTTACGGCTATTCTATTCGCAGAAGAATTTTTCCCCCATTTCTCTATAAATCCTTTTAGCAAGATTCGCTCTCAATTTTTCTAGAATCGGTTGCCCAGTCATCTATATTAGCACGAATTACAGAAACAAGTGTTTTTTTCGACAATTCCCAAGTTACGTACGAAAGTTACGCGAGAAATTCGCGAATTGGATGAAAGTATGCAAACACGACCGAGAAATTTGTGGAGAACCGCGAATTCTCAGGTTGTTCGCGGACGAAACTCGTTTCGTACGTTCTGAAAAAGTGGACGACTGAACGTTCCTGAAAGGCCGTCGTCGTAGTCGTCGTCGAACGTGTTTACGCGAGTGTGTCCCCCGCGAAAGAGGCGGTCTCAATCGCATTGCACTTTTATATTCGTCTCGAAACGATAGCGAATAGAAGCTACGACCGATCAACGGGAGAACGAAAGCTTTTTCTTCGCTTCTTTCATATTTCCAGCATCGATTGCAGCGATAATTAACTCTAGCGCGTAACGGTTTAAAGTCAATTTTCAAATACCGAACCCTTGAAATTCATATATAGATTCTCGACGTAGAAGTGCGAATCTTGTCTAGTAGATTGCCACGTGAAATTTTTTCGCGTATCGTTCGTTATTTCATTTTTAGCATCGAAGGTTAAGATCGTATATCTGCCGTTTGAACATTGAGCCAATTTGCTGGATGTATGGTGCATGTGTCACGTGGAAAATTATCTAAAGTCGAAGCACGAGATCGAAACGTGGAGTTGTTGCACGAAAGTCCCAATCTCACCGTTACTCAGGACTAAACATTCTCGAAGAAAAAAACACGAATGTAACAACGATAATGGATCCACGTTTTCCATTCATTAATTAAAAACTGCCGATGGAAGAATCTTTAGCTCGGAATTTCTTTTTACACGATACACTGGGTTTCAAACCGCGGAACACATATCGCGTAGAAGGATCTAGAGACGATGGCTATAGAGCGTAAGTCTGGATCTGGGTAAAAGTCAAAGTTTATCCACTGCACCATCGTAGTTACTCGCTATAATTTTCATACTACACACGTCGGTTATTTTCCATTACCGACGTCACGATTCGCCAACGACACGATACACGATTAATCCTCGTGGAACGAAACCTCAATGAAACCGTACCTAACCTCCTGTCTTCCAAACCCAACGTCGACCGCTGGACAATCCGTTATTCCAGAATCAAGTGCATAAACGCATATTCCAAACCACGAGATTCGTCCAACAACGAAAGAGGGAATCGAGATCCCTATCGCTGGAAATCCAGGGTGTCCCTCTACCTTCGTATCGTCCACGGAGACGAAGATATCTCGGACGGAAATCTATTCGCAACTTATCATCGAGTGTCCATCCACCGTGCCAGCGGTGCCCAAACGTCTTTCACCATGGAAGCCCTCCAGGTTTCTGCGAATATCCCGCGAGAGACATCGATACCTCGCGAGGCATCCTTCGAAGATCATAAAGGTGAGCGCACATGGGGACACGATTCTCGCTCATATACGCGCCTCTCGAGCATCGAGAGACTCGTTGTAACGATTCGAAGCTCGCATCGTTCCGAAGAAGACACTTTGTCCGGCATAATCGCAGAAGCGGAGTATTCCCATGGAATCCAGTTTGGGAGGCACTGGGAGGTGCGCGTATCTCTGGCGAGGAGAGACTTTCGAGCTCGGCACACGCGGAAGAGAGGAAGGTGGGCTCGCGGAGCCCCAAAAATAGGCCGCTTACCGATAAGTCCCGGTGCCGTGCAGGAGGAACTTTTGATCGGAGAGCAGGCTAGGTGCGCAAAGGCCGCGCCGGCGAAGAAGCGGGAACGAGGTTGCTCCTCAGGGCAGCGGACCGTTCGGCGAGTGAAGAAAAACGGAACGTAGGAGGCCGAGTTTCTTGTCGTTGCGCTTACGGCACGTCGTCGAGCGGCTCATCTCCTCGTCGCGGCGGACCGGGCGTAAACACCGAAAAAAACACACACACACGCGCACAAAACACACACTCGAGGCGCGCACCGGTGGGCTTCACGGAGCGTGTATCTCTGTCCATCGAGAATTCGCGTCTCGCGGCGCGACTTCCTCCTCCTCCTCCTCCCGCCGCCACCTCCTCCTCCTCCTCCACCTCCTTCTTCGTCCTCTTCACTCTGTCCCCCCCTCGGCCGCCGCAAAAAGCGGCACTAAGGCGAGGAACGGCGCTCAACGTCCATCCTCGACGACGAAGCTCCCCTTATCCACATTCTCGCAGCGCATCGTCGTCGTCGTCGTCGTCTTCGACTTCTTCGTCGTGGTCGTCGTCCTCCTCCGCCGCCGCGCACAGCCTGCGACCGCACTTTCCATAGAAAAACACAACGGGGCGCCACGAGATGCGTACACCCCTCTCGCTCTAACTCTCGGAACGCTCCTTTATTCTACCGCGCACGGCACCCCCCTCCTCTCTCGCACGTGTGTCGAAAAGCCCGATGCCGCGAGGTACCGTCTTCTTCCAGAAGAGTCGATGATGTACACTGCTGCACCGAAACTAACGGGGGGTTTTCTCCTCGTTGCTCGAGGTACGCGGAGGAGCTCCTATAAGAGCTCGAGAAATGTCCACCGTTGCGTGCGCCACGGCCCTTTTTCCACGCTGGCTCTCTCTTTCTCACTCCCTTTCTTTCTCTCTCTCTCTCCCTCTCTCTCCCTCTCTCTCTCCCTTTCTCGCTCACTTTCTCTCACTCTCTCTATCTATTCTTTCGGCCGTTGGCGGGTATCTTCTTCTTATCTACGATCCTACTCTCTCTCTCTATCTCACACACACACACGCACACTCTCTCGCTCTTCCGTTCGACGGCTGTGCATATATCTCTCCTTCTCTCCTCTTCGAACGAGGAACGTCGTACACGGCCCCGTACGTGCTTTACGTAGTACTGCGCTCGGTGCACGTACCGTCGGTGTATACGGGAACGTGTGCCTCGGACCTGAGAGGGGGCCCCTGGTGGGGGGAGAGGGCCACGGGGGGAGGGGAGGGCGAGCGCGCGCGCGCCGCCGCCGTCTTGCCTCCGTGTGTGCACTTGATTAGCCGTGTGACGTCACGGCACGGTTACATCGCTCGCGCGATTGTCACTCGGATCGACACGACCAGCAGGCGAGGGGGGGAAATCGGGCGAGAAGGTTTTCGTCGGCGGCACGTCCCCGACAAAGGGCGGCCCGTATACGGGGATAACGTCGCGAACGCGATTCTGTCGCGTGAAGAAAGGGGGGCAGAGCCCTGACCAGCGGCGACGACCACTCGCGCAAACCACCCGCGGTATTCCTGAAACGACTGACTCCATGCAACGACTGCAGTCGCACGGGAGACGGGTGGTATTCCGGTAGGTGGCGCCACCGTTTATCACGAGGGGGCTCCGGCGGCCGTGTCGTGCGTGCCGCAACTCATCGAGCCCAGGCGGAGACGCACGAGCGGCGCCGAATACGCACGAGCGCCGACGGGACGGGCCGAGCGATTCAATATCAAGTGCACGACCCTTCCCCGTTCGTCCGTCGTGGACCAGCGCATAGAACGGGAGGCGGAGGATACGGCATTACGGTGCTGGCGCGGTGCACGGGAGCCTGGACTTGCGTTACGATCAAACCGGCTCGTGTCGACGCCTATCGCGCCTCTATCGTTATGTGGATACCTGCGGATATATCTATATATACATTAGAATATATGCATATATAGATATATATTAGATTGAGTCATAAGCAAGTTCCGTTTCTGGGAACACATTGATATGCTGAAACGGAAATTATGTATGACACGGCCTAGTATATCGTACAAGTACGTATCCCTTCTCTTTCGTGGAAGTTACGTGTCTTCCATGCTTCGCATTAGAACTTGCGTATAGCCTTGTATGTAGTAAAGTCCGAAATTCGTTTTAGAAATATGACAAAAAAAAATTAAAATTAAATTTTGAAAGTGAAGTAAACACACGCGCAATTTTAACAAGATCTCAATGCTTAGAAAATATGCATTGCGAAATTTCAAAGTTTCCATTTTCTATCAATCTCAACTTTCTCGGTTAATGTGACTGTGTTACATATTCTCCGATACTCGGAATCCCATCACGACCGTGCCGCCGAAAAACTACGCATATGTTCTCAGCTACTCGCTCTCTTATCAGGTTCATTATCGATGACTCCTGGAAGAGGTTGCCACGCTTTCGTTCGAACTTTCGTGCGCGATAGTGGATTATTATTCAATGTTTAAGCTGGAACGTTAAATTTCAACCGACGCCTCCCAATCCCCGAAGAGACAGCGTTTCCATTATTGAGTCTCATTCGTAATTCAACCGTTCCTTTAATAGCTTCTTCTCTGTGTACTTTCTTCTTTCCTGCACGATGCTTATGTTGACCTAAAGGCTTTCCGTACAATTTCCAACATCGTAAGAAAACCTTTTGAATATCTGTCGAAGATCGTAAACTTTTCAGAATCGATTTTCATGATCTATTACATCGGTCTGCTGTTGTACGAAAAAATGGAGTTTAAATAGGTCCATATATCTGGTGTACGAATTAAACGTCGATCTCTGTGTCCACCTTGCGTGCAGTGATTTTTTAATGCACGATCGTAATCATTATCGCGTTATAGTGCCGCTGCGCCAAATATGTCAATGGCACCCAATTGGCCTTCCACGTGTCAAAGCGGAAAGTCAATTCAGAAACAATTCAGGACTTGACGCTGCTCTCTTGATTCAGCGATGGATTCGCTTTATCCCTCTTACGAATCCGTTCAAAACTATAAAACACAGAATTTCTCTCCGCTGCGAAACACGACGAGTTTTTGCTGAAATTTGACGTGTACGATTTGGTCGTTGGTTTATACTCGAAACTTACTCTATGAAGGGCCAATTATCACGGCAAAAAAGGATCGTGTTCATATATATTAAATAATATTGTCGATGCAAAATATTCAAAAAGTGGCAGACGGCAAACTTTGTCTAAAGTTTTTTTTCAACGGAAATAAATTCAAATATTTACAATCAACGGTGTACCATCGTTCTATCGTGCAAGTACTAGATTATCTTTTATCTTCAAACGATAAGACCACTCGTCTTCTACGAACTGAAAGTATTGCATTATACTTGTAATTTATATAATCAGCCGAAATATTACAAGGTGAACCTTTTACCGATAGATATCAATTTCTACATATATTACTTACAAAACTTCCTAAGTATTCTACATATAATATCTATAAAAAAAACATTTTTTACATTCCGATGTATTTTACAAATAACGAGGTTTGCACAACATTCTTATTGTCGTTTTTAAAAAATGGCGTCGTCTCTAGAAAAGTTTGCAAAAAGGGATACAATGCACGATTTGCAAGAAAATAGCAGTTTCGAGTATAACCAGGGAAGCGTCTCCAAATAAGGCATTCAGATGTGACAGCGTAAATCAGAGATAACTATTAATAGATAGGAATATTCAATTTCACAGTTCCAGCTTGCTTTCTTACATAATGACATTACATTCGTCCCACTGTTTTATTAGAAGACAGCAGCCCAAAATAAAGTAACGAACAATACATTACGTGATTGTGAATCGTGTACCATGTCTGTAATAATTTCAATCTTCGTTAAACAAAAAAAAACGTGGAGATGAAAATATTTAAAAAATTGTTAAAGCTGTAAAAAATTCTTGGAAACTTCTTTAAGATTAAAGGAATTTTATTATTCCTTCGCTAATCCCATTAGAATATCATCTCGATGTATTTACTACGAGCTCAAGAGTATCTTGCTAATTCGCACGGTATACCTGCAAAAATGATTATTAATACTATACAATCCAGATTAACGCGATGTAATCGTAGCAAGTTTAATATTAATGTCCACGGTATGCATATTAGTCCGGACATTTATGTCGTAAGCACAAATTCATGTTCCTGTTAATTAAAGTATTTTCATAAAGCCATCTGGAGATAAGGAGTTCATGGTCAGATTAATCGTTACGCAAAGCTCAGCACTCGCTTAGAATCGCCAAATTCAACTTTAGTACAGGGGAATAATAGGTAAATTTTATGAGCGTACGAAGAAACTAAATTTATTTCTGCCACAGTATCCTACCTATTCGCTACTCACTGTAAACGTATATTGTTCGTCGGTAGGTATACTAAAAGATATACAATATTCCTTTACATGACCGTACATTCGTGTAAAGAGGAAAATCGTGACCCAGATAGCAAACGCTTAAATATACCTTATGGATAATACAAAGTACGCAGAATGCGGAATACGATAAAAGCAAGCAAAGCCGTTTTCACGTAGAAAAAACTCTGACATAGGCTACTTTGAAAATCACCAATACATACGTATCATTCTCATTGCTCGGTAAAGAATACCCATCAATTGATCGACCCCGCGTTAAACATATTGATTAAAAAAAAAATAATATATCAACAGAACCTTTGTATCCGAAACAAAATCCTGGCTACACTTTCGATACTCATCCCACGCTCAAATCCCCGGGCAGGGGCGGAAGGACGCCTTCGAAAGTTTCGCGAA
Source organism: Ampulex compressa (assembly GCA_038496175.1). Lineage (NCBI taxonomy): Eukaryota > Metazoa > Arthropoda > Insecta > Hymenoptera > Ampulicidae > Ampulex > Ampulex compressa. The sequence continues at coordinate 328,499 of JBCFXI010000011.1, forward strand.
GAAGCTGCTCCAAGCTTCGACCACTTTTGTCAGCAGAGCGCAAATTCGTCCGTGGAATCAGGAGTTCATAGACATCCTTCGACGCGGCCCTCAACGCCCTGTGAAGGGCGGTGCAGCCATCGGCGTCCCTCAGGTTGGCGTCAGCCCCCGATTCGAGCAGAAGCTCGACGACCTCGACGTGGCCCTGCGTGGCCGCCCTTTGCAAAGCAGTCGCATGCCCGCTACGCGTCGTGGCGTCGATCTTGGCGCCGTTCTCCAACAATAATTCGCACATCGCACGGTGTCCGTTGCGCGCCGCATAGTGCAATGCCGTGTAACCGGCCGCGTCTTCGACATTGGCCAGGGTGCCCTTCCTCAGCAATGATCGAGCGCGAGCCAAGTCGTTGCACTGCGCTGAAAATCGGGGGATCGATGGACATTCGGGGTATGCGCGTTCTTGCAGTCTTTGGAAACGACGAGCGTCGAGCTGATTTTCTTTAGGGCTGTTTTAATGCATTTTTTTTACCGATATTTGGATTCCGTGTCTATCGAGACGCGTGCGATGTATTAGCGATGGGCGCTTACTCGTGTAGAGTAACATCTCGAGCGATACATATTTATATGTTTATTTAAAAATTAAAAGCGTTTGGAGACCATTGGACTACTATACCAGAACCATCTTCGGTTTTAATCAAGGTCCTTGTAACTATCGGTTGACGCGTGATGATAAAGACATATTGTGAAATGTACCAAAAATATTCGAAATAATACCTTTCCTTGCTTACCTGCATACCAAATTCCTCGCTCGAATTCCATTTCGGAAAGCGTTTGACGAAGTCCGGAATTAGTGTCCGAAGTACAACAGGAATCACGTGGCTCGTGATCATGAATGTGTTCCATATTCATCGCCACAGCAATTAATCGTTTCTACTTTGCCGAACCTCGTTCGTATGTCGTTCCGTAGGACAAAAAATAGTTGCTTCGATACGAGCAGGGGTCTTCCTAAAATATATTCGTGCCTAAGAGAAGTGATTAACCCTCTATGATATACGATGATGCGCAAGTCACGCGTTGACTTATTCTCGTCCGGGATTTGCGAATTATCGTTACTCCAATAGTTACTCTATAAGTAGCATTGAAATTACTATCGATTATATATCACTTCTTTCCTTTGATAATGTCAAAATACACGAGAGCGCGGCGCAAAATAAGACCACAGCTTTATATAATCTAGAATAAATTTGAGTCGTAGAAATTTGACGTATTAAATCAATATTGCGTACCTTATCGAGAGATTACTGTCTTGAAGAATTAGTCTAAAGATGTCTCTTTATAAAAGCCTGATGTCGATGTGGAGTATTAATCGGAAAAAAGGGGAAATACAGCGAAAAAGGACGATGAGAAGGTAATCCTTAGAAACGATAAAACTCGCAAAGCTCTTGATTCGAACACCTCCTTATCGAGCATTGGGTTGATCGAAAAAAAATTCGCCACTCAGGGAATACCGTTACGGTTAATGTGTATTTATTCCACGCATACAAACACAAACTACGCTCTAACATCTACACTAAGTTTTCACGATACAACGGCGCATGACGTTAGCGGATAAAAGTATCAAATTAGCTTGGAGAAATATAACGTCCAACGTGTAAAATAGGCCTTGACTGTATGCTTAAGTTGCTTCACGGTAATACTAAGTGCGCGAACCGCGGCCCGACTTAATGCGCACGCGACTTTCATTCGACGCGCGGATTGCTTACTCAATACGTGCTACTTACGCTCACAATTCAGATTGCTTTATCCTCTAACCATCGCGACGATATATCTTTCGTATAGCTTGTAATAATACTAATGACCACAGCATCGCGTGAACGAGAACTTAAATATTTATAAGGTACCAACAACCACGTATTGTCACCCGTTTCGTTGCGGTGATTCTTAACACGTTTTCCGCCGCTTGTACCATTTTCCATATACTTTAGAATATTATTCGCTCGCAGCGAGAGAGCCGCTTAAAGTCATTTTCGAAAATATTCTAGGACATTATTAACAGGTGGAAAAAGTGTCTCTCGAGGGTCGCTACTATCGATACTACGGTATATACCAATAATCTTACACCATTAATTTTAACAACGTGAAACTCACGCGGCGTGAACGGAGAAGTCGCCGAAAATCGGTCTGGCGGGGAACGTGTTAAGTAGGAAAAATACATACCGCGGTCTATCAATATAAATTGCCCTTCCCCGATTCGCGATAAACGTATCTGTCCCGATTCTGAAATTCCCACGATGGGACAACATTGTTTTCATGCGAAAACAATAATCGTGGTTACTTTGTAATTTCATCAAATTACGATCACGATTCTACGGGACATTTCGTTCTTTCTCACAACGCACCACGTACGAGTTGTCCGATTATTAAACGAACATCGATCACAAAACCTTTATATAACCATAGTACCGAGATACCTTTTATACATTAAGTAGAAGTTAAGCAACAAATATATAGAAATTATAGCATTTAGAATTTTTCCGTTCAACAGTCTTATTAACGTGATTATTACTGCTCAACGTCTTGTTCTTGACGGATATCACAAACGATTAAATCAGCTACGCGCGAATAGAGTACCATCGGCGTGAGGTGTAAAAGGTCAGGTAAACGTACAAAATTATACCGGCAGAATAATGCCTATCGTGCATTTCGACACGCTCAAATGACTTTTCCAAAATCGCTCGCGCTTTTGTACTTCCTCCAGCCGGTTTTATTCGAGTTAAGCTTTATCGATATCGACCAGGGAAGATGGGATTAAAAATATGGAAGGTAAGGTACGATCCGAGAGTTTTCTCAACCGATAGGTACGATTCGAACATTTTTGATTCATCATTGTCCAACCTGTCGAGCTTCTGAAGCGGCGTTTTTAAATAACCCACTGAAATAGTGTACGCGCATATATCCGGGCACATTATGCATGCTTCGTCGTGTTTTTCTATACTAAAACTCATACTCTGTATTATATACGAATCATCGTTCGATTTCTAGTTTGCGAGATCGGGTCTGGCCGTTTTCAAAGCTCCCTTTGCATCGTCCAAAGTGTCGTGCTATCTCCGGCACTAGCAACGACTCGATAGCCGAGTTCGGCTAGAGCGTTTATCACGGAAAATGGAGATCCTGAAATTCAGTTTTGATCATCAATCACCGGTTAGTTGCAGGCCGAGAAATCGAGGTACGATAGCGCGATCTCATGCAGACATCGCGCATCGCGTTTTTCAGTCGGAGCAGTGATTCGAGACTTTACCTCCGCCGTCGTTTTTAAAACAGCACAAAACACATACAAAGTTCGCGAGAGTTAAATATACGGTATAGCGTAGAAAAAAGATCGGCGAGTTTAGGGAAATATTGACATCACACGGAAAACTATAGGATATTCTTGCCGTTCTTCTTACGAAATACTCTAATAGATCTCGGACGTGCCGTACGTTGAACTGGTTCCCATGCTAAGCACTGCCGCCACTGTATTCAATACGTATATATCAATATATATTTGCGGATATAGAAGTGTCGAAACGTTCACACTTTGCCGACGAGCACCGAATTTCAACGGTCGTGTAGCTCTATCCCGACTTACTTGCCCCCAGCGATGTTTTATAATGGTATAAATAACGCGCAACGAATGAAGCTCGGTGCAATGAATTATACATCTTCGTTGATGGAAAAAAAATCAGAAAATATTCATTGCTCGCTTAATCGGCCTTTTCGCGGGCAGAACGCGGTTACCTTTCGTCGGCAGAGCGTTAACGTTTACCTTATAAATTCCATCGACCCACTTCCTCCCGAATTATCGATCGCATAATGTATTTTTGCTAACGGAATCGTGCATCTTAACGAAGAGAAGCCTTTGGGCGTTAACCTTTGATCCGGTAGCCGTTCATCACCTGGTCGTTGGAATTCGGAAAGCGCTTGACCAGCGCCGAGATTTCGTCGGAGTTCAAGCCGAAGACGTCGGTGTCGTTGGCAAAGGGGGATCCCTGTACGCCGATGTAATAGTAATTCTCGTCGCTAATTATGTTGCCCAACTTCTCGGGCGCGACGCACGCAGGCGGCGGCTGTTGTTGCGACTGGGATTGCGACATTTTCTCGGCCGCCCAAAGTTACACCTCTCGAAAACCCAAAGTTACACCTCGTTGTCTTTCTCCGCTGGAAGAAGAGCCCAGTAATTGTTACTTGCCCTGCGGGAGCCGACGCACGGAAGGAGATTTCGGAATTTTCTGGCCGGAATTATCTTTTACGCCTGATTAACGGGATTGGAAAATCGATTTGATCCGTGAATATGATAAAAATATTTCAAAAACGTACGTTTCGTATTGTACTTCTATCGTGAGGAAGAATGACTAAATTATTCGTTACTTCGCATGGGTATATTTTTATATCGAAACATCGCGTTGTAGGTGTCAAATAGGAAAATAGAAAGTTTAATATATTTTTCGATTGCATGCTTAGAAATCTACAAATCTCCTCATTTCACCGAACCCTTTCGTATTGGGAACAAAAACGATTCTTGGCAGAAAAAATTTCATAGACCACGGTCATATTTTTTTTTAAGTGAGACGAGGTAGAAAGTTTACCGAAACCTTTGTTATTTAAAACCATTTATATCGATTTCTAATTTACTCTACGTTTATCTGCGTTATATCTTTTTCCCTTGTAAATGAAACATATATAAGATATACAAATCCTGTAGCTTATTTCTAGAGGTACTGACCTTTAAAAAAAAAAAATATTAACCAGCCAAATAATAGACCACTTTGACAAATACACACGTTCCGATCGGTGGCTCGAGTAGCGCATCGAGAGCGAATCAAACGAGCCCAACTGTACGACGCAACTTTAGACGAACCGTGCACCCTCGGGTGTCGCGTGGCTCGTTGATAACGATGAAAATATAGCTACAAACATTTTATTTATTATACCAATACATTTTTTTAAATACAATTTTGCAGATTTTTCTTTTAGTTTTGGCCAGGAATTTCCGGATATTTCCCTCTGTGCGGCGGAGAAAGAAAGTAAAGATCGATCAAAAAATTGTACGGCCATCCGAAACAGCCATACTCGACCTTTTTTTTTCTTTTCGAAGTGTATAAGAATAAAGGAGTTGTGGCACTAACAGGGTAAACTACGTATTACGTGTTTTTGATTTAATTAGTTTTGCGTTTAATGAGTGGCAAATGGAGCGGTAATGTGTGTGCGAATGTAATGGTCAGTACATAAAAGCTGGTCCGCGGGCTGAGTACGGCTGTTCTAACCGGACAATTGGTAAAGATCGAAATACACAATTTACGACGATGTAACAAAGGGTTGTTCACAATGATTCATCAGATTCTTGAAATGAGCTTATTTCTTTATTAATTGTCCGTGTAAATCCAAACTAACGATTCGTCAACGTGCTTTGCTACTCGTTCGTTCGCATTTGTTAATTTTAAAAACATAATTTTTTGAAACCGAACGAATCATTATAAACTCCGTATAAGGTGTTAACAATGCGTGAAAGCAATATTAAAGTGTGAAAGTTGATGGAATAAGAATTGATTAATAAATATCACAAACATAGAAATAAAGAATACGAGCAATTTTTAATTATTAGTTAAAAATATGAAAGTACAGAATGTACACAAATAGTAGATCGACGCAGAAAATACTGAGTAAATACATTGAAAAAATATTTAAAAAACGTTACAACATTCAAACTGGCAGAAAATATTGAGTGTTTCACCGATGCATGTGAATTTGTCGATGGTTACGCGTGTGAGAAAACAAAAGCAACCTAATTCCAATTTTATTGCTTTGGCACACTCTTGTTTGACTTCAGACGCGTACTTCCAACAAAGAAATATTATTATACGAAAGAAACGGCGAAGATAAAAGACAATATGAAAGAAAGAAATACCAAAAGTTTGTTTTCGGTCGTACAATTGAAGAATTTTATTCGACAAACGTGTGAAATTCCGAATAATAATATATATGTCCAAAAATAAACGTACATTCGTATTTGTAAAGTTTAAGAAAAAAATTAATTATTTACAATATTACTTCCGGTATATTATATGCTCCCGCCGGATAATCGTTAAGCGACTTTAAATTCAGCGTTACAAAGAACGAGGAAAGGAAATTCATCGAGACAGTTCTATCGAAGCATCCGCGTAGTTTAAAGGATAAAAATACGTAAGAAAGTTGAAAGAAAAGCTAATTAGCCGTCGACCTCAAAAAGAAAATAACCGATAGAGTTAAATTGCGTCGAGTACGAAATTTGCATTTGCATTGGCCAATAGAGCATGATTACGAGGCTATCGAGAACAAATTCTTCGAGAACACTGTATTAATGTGGATGCAACAAATAGCAATTTACTGCATTCACCTTTGCCGGGCAAAGTTCTCAAGTAGCAGAGCCCGCGCATTCGAGCACAGCAGTAGGTAAAGAAATGAAAGGGCATTGTGAATGCTAATAACATGCTGTGAATATAGACCGCAATGTTCAATTCCACACGGTGCATTTCAATGATCCTCATCTTTCTCCATGTCCGGACAAATAAGAACGAGAAAGGGCAAGGTTGTATTTCACACGGAAAAAAATAATTTCAAAGTCTCTCGCTGAAAACCACGTTTTCTTGAGAGGTCTTGAATTACAGAAATGAATAAAGGCGATCTTTCTTAATATTACAAATATATAAAATGAGAATTTTTAACTCAACGATCTTGATTAATAAATTTACGACGGAAAATATATTTTACGGAGTTACATACATGGAGCTTACTTATCAAGTCAGAAAAGAACGTTTGAAGTCCTAAAATCCAGCCCTTAAAATTAAACTTTTCTCGTTGAATCCAATGAAGTCAATTTCAAACGTTCATCGTGCGCAAGTAAAAACGATGATACAAAAATGATTTGGATCGGCAAATCGATCGAAACAAGTGTAGGTCGTTCATTAAGCTGTGCGACACGCATGATGACAAATCGGAGGAAGCATTGGTGTATTTATCATAAACAATTATGCTGGAACAGAGAACAATAAAAATGATCGATTCGTATAATGCAGAGATAATATGTGCATACATGCAAGCTCTGTAACGATGCTCAGCGTAATTATCCAGAATTATCGGTGAAACAGCGATACAAAGCTCGTGCGACACGCGCAACAGCACGTTCTAAGCGATCGCATCGTTTTCCCCTTTGCTATGTCCGTCATCAAAGTTCGCGATCGAGAAGAACATATGCCGGGGATTTGTGGAAATGCGGGTACGGATGTGGAAAGGGCAACATACATGACCTACGTGTATGGTGGTGCATTACTGCAGTGGTCTCCAAAGTGGAGTACGCGAAAGGACACTCGGGGATATGCCAAAAACAATTTTTATATATTGTTTCTAGAGTGTCCTATTGTTCAAAAGTCAAACTGTACGAACAAAAAGAACTATAGGAAACTAAATAACGAAATAAATTGAATTCGGTACTAGACCTTCCTTTCGCAGTATCAAAAAACATCGAACCAGCATTTTCAGAAATTAATGAACAGATACAAGCCCATTTTTCTCGTCAAATTGTAGTGAGAGAAAAAAATATATATATATACATGTTTGTAATAAAAATAATGCGCAGTTTTAGCTTTTATGTATATTACATAAGACCTTATTTCCTTTTGAAAATACTAATTACAGTAAATTTCTGCTCATAAGGGGTTTCTGCATTCAACAGTACGCGGTCAAGACAGTTTGGAAACCACTGTTCTACTGTATTCACCGTGTACACAATATGCACCGGCTTGTGGAACTGAGGATCTTTCGAATGGCGGACGCCAAAAATCGCGAGTAGTCTCTATAACTGGCGTATTTTCTGAGTTACATACGCAGCTCGATTATCGAGGATCAAGGGTAGACGAACGTGCATGAACGGTAAAGATATCCATAAATATATCCCTTCCCGTCGAGGGTAGAACCGACAGTCTTACGGCTCGGACCAAGTATATTTACGAGTTTGTACGAAAGGGAATTATTTTTTGGTGAATTGGAGGATCGCACCTAGAACACAAATACGAATATTCGAGAAGTGATCCATGATCCATTTAAAATTCGTTTGGAGTTGGGTAATGTCGAATAAAAGGGTCATCAGGCGTCCGAAGCTCGCACCTCCCGTATCGTTTCCTCCTGTTTCGAGTTTCCTGACTTGATTTTTTTTCTTACACAGCCAAACTTGCCGAACCTATGTTCAAAATCCTATGCCTCTTTTTTTTCTCTCTTTACGACGAGCAAAGGGATACTGTGGGTCTATTCTACCTCAACCCACAAAAACGACTTTTCCTTCTCACGCAAGTGGACTTAAATGCTAAATATCTTTATGACCAGATGTCTTTACATTTTACGTAAAAGAATGAACACGACTTCTAAGCAGATAAAATCATTTGTTAACAATGTATAATGATGAAGATTTTAATATGTGGTATAAATGGACCGATGGATATTTGACGTTACTGATTGAAAATTCTATGATTATAGTAATTACTTTCTCGATACATGTAATATACTAATTAATTTAGAATTTTATTTATGGTATTTTAATAGTGTTTAGTGAAAACCATCAAGTATAACACAAATTATATTCACGATATACTGCGTTAAATTTGAAATGACAAAGGACAATAATTTTATTTTTCAATGAATATAATAAGATTATTTTATAGTAATAAAATATACCAAGACTTAACATATTTTACAATAACTATTAGTTTATTCGGAATTTCACACAAACTCGAAACATTTTTTTAGAAAGATGGCGTCTATCCTTTACAAAATAAGTTATTACGTATGTCTGATTTACGCGTGTTACTATTATTTAAATACAAAAAATGTACACCTCGCCCATCCCCACATTGTATTCAAGCTTTTTTAATAACATATATGAATATATTTCTTGCCCTATTCGTGGAATGCATACAATTTAAATCTCCTGTTAGAACTTTCGTACAAAAATGTATTAAATATATTTTCTATTATTAAATAAAAAAAGAATATTTCTTGCGAAATGTACATCATGTGTATACATATACAATATGTTGAAGTGGACACAAAACAAGAGACTTTTATACACCGATATACACTATTTATCGATGCCTACACCAGGAGGTAATAGAATAAAGTAAGACACATTAGAAATAAAATACAAATAATGTATATAGACAATGACGCACGTAAAATAATACATCAAATAATGTAGAACGAGTTACGTGTAATGAATATTACTTGTATTATATTTGTACGATTTATCTTCTTACCTATGCCTACAAATTTATTAGGTGCATAGATCTCTATTAATAACGATACGTTTATGCAACTACAAATATATATATATATATATATATATATATATATGTCGATATAAAAATACAGTATACGAATAAAGTATGCGTATAAAAAAACTTATTTACTTATCCTCTTATACTTAGTTAAGTGTTCTGCACTGTTAGCCAACAACAAATGTATACAAGGGATTATATTACGTGTGATATCGTTCGCGTTCTATTTTGTTCTATCAATTGCCTCTCTCTCTCCTCCTTAAGTTGCATCATGCGAGTTTCGTGCGCCCAGCGCACTTCGCTCTGAGCTTTCTCTCTTTCGTACTCCCATTGAAATCTTTCCAATTCTAATGTCTTGCGACGTAATTCCAATTCTGCGACTCTTCTCAAGGCACGCTTCTCTAGCAACTGTTCCTGATATATTTTACTCTGCAGAGGTGAATAACCAGACGTTCGCATAGAAAGCAAAGGCCATTGGGATATTCTCTTGGGAGCATGCGATTTCCTCTGGTGAATAGAACTCGTTCTGTCTTGCGATCCCACTATGAAAATGTTTAAATGTATCTTAGAAATTTATTACGCGCAATGCAGATTATCTATCAATGCAGCAATAAAGGGGCTAGAGTAAATTGCAATTTTTTTAACAGATAAAAGCTTATGCCCTATAACTCGTATACGTATTCACAAATTACCAGTTGAAACGGGCTCTTCATTATTTTGACTACTGTCCCAATTTCTGTTCACAGAATGTGCATCAGAATTGTTATTACCCACTGCTGCATCACGATTCACCCAGGCTTGATTACCGCCTTGTATTACCAACTCCATATTTTGCTGCATTGCAGTAGGAGCTTCATCAGGATACGACTGATTTCTATAGTTCCAGTCGTCCAAATCTTCTAGCTCATTGTCGGTTATATTGTGGTCCATGGAGGATTCTTGCTTTGGCCAACCGTCTCTCATTTTTACACCAAGCACCCCTGTTTTATGTTTCTTAATGTGCGCCACTTGTATGAACTGCTGACGCACATCCTCAGGGCACTTTGGACATCGCTCCATGTGTCTTTCCATACGAGTAGCATTTTGGATATATGACTGATCACAGAATTTACAAAAAGCGATGACCTGCGATCCATCTACTTTTTTATTGTAGTAATTCCAAACTATACCACGTTTCTTCACCATGATGATGGTTGTCGTATTCTCGTATTTATGTCTTTTGTAATTATGTATATATATATACACATATATATACTCTCAATAACATCAAGATTTTTTATTAGTCACAAACTGTTCATCGTAAAATATGAAATATTGCGTGTGTCTTAATTTTACAAAGATTTCTAAAAAGACTAACACACGCTTAAACTGCTATATAATTTGTTGGGAAGGAACATTTAACTTTTTTCAATTTAGACATATTTTTTTCTTAGTGTAACCAACACATACATCCTTTTATCGTAAAAAAATACCTATGCAGAATTATTTCACAATAAATTATCAAGGACACTGTGACTGCAATATTATCACGTACATCGTAATAATAAAATGTATACTTAAATCGACATTCTCATATGGACAGGAATATTAGACTTGTAACAACTTCTGTCATTTTCCTGAACATGCCATGGTACCTGAACATATTTACCACTCCATATATTTTTTACGTATACCATAGTACGTGCTTTATTGAAAGCAAGTGGTTTATGTCATTATTTAGTTTGAAAGATTCAATTCTCCTGTGATAAATGCATTATCTACAATGCCGTGTCAACAGTTGCTTGTCATTTCTTCCAAACGTAAGATGTTTAATGGCAGGTACAAAAAATTCGTAATATATTCATAACTTCAATTCGTAAGAGAGAATCAATTGCACAATAATCTCACGATTGAAAGTACCACAGACGAAACGACGTCCAATAAATTGGAATTAAAATGTCAGCGGTTGTGGTACATAACCTCCGCGTAATACAACCCCTTGATATTTCTTACACCAAGAGTAACGTTGCATTTAACGCACGCAAAATTGGCGTCCCCGTGAAAATTCAAAATGCAAATGATCGAGAAGAGGATCGAACAATATTCTATTTACGAAACATCGAATTTCAGCAATAGCGTGCAACACTGAGAAACTGGCTAATCAACACGGTGTATCACTCGTGCGTGCTGGTAGAGAGCACTGTAAAGAAATTCCCAAAAGCGGAAATGCAGTCGATAACGGAAATCGATCTGTGATACGTAAAGACACCTTTGTCCGATTTATGATACTGGAATGTTATCTGATCTAATTTCCAGTAAATAGAGAACTTTTTGTACTTTATTTGCACAGTAATTTTGCGAGTGAAAGTAGGATTTGAAACACATTCGATATTATACGTTGTGCATAATTTATATAAATGGATATGAAACTAACGATAAACGAATTGATTTTCGTTTTACTAACATTAATTGAAATAAAATTACAAAACAGAGTATTTTTTATATATTGTATGCATTCCACTGCTAAGACATAAGTTAATATACAAATACTATAATAACTTATTTTTATTAGAACTAATCTAATGAAATGGTCAATTTTGGGTACGATCGATTTAAGAAAAATTCACATTGAGCAAAATGATACAAGAATTTTATGAATAGTGCTATGCAAAAATCATAAATCCATCATAATTACGTAGTTAAAACGTGTTTTTGTTAGCATTAATTCGTACTATGTACAAACAGAGCGATTAATTACAGCGATAATGGCACTTATTGATATTAAAGCATACCTGTTTTTATAACAGGTTCAGGCTCTGGTTCTGAGAAATCTTTTCTCATGGTCCACATGTATTCATTATAGTCCTGCTTAACACTAGTGCTCGAGGATGCGACAACTTTGTAACCAAGAACCTCTAAAGCAGTTAATATTACACAAGGATGTTGTAAATACACTATTGTCAAGTCATCACAGTATCCCCCGCAACCAAAGCGTTTGAGATGTTCTATGTCGGTTGCTACAACATAATCGATCAGGATTACGTGCCCGTGATGCTCATTAAAGTATTGTTACAGATACATACATTACGATTGCCACTTATAAAAATAATTAACACATCTTAATCGTATTGCAAAACAGAACATAATAGTGTATTTATACACGATGAGGAAATTTTACATTGTATTATAACTTTCTTGTGTAAAGAGAACTTTCTGTTATAAGAATGCTTCGAAAAGAATCCCATCACAGATATCAAGCAAAGATTCATTACATTATGCCATATGCATAACATTTCAATTTTTCTTGCAGTTAGATGCTATGAAAATATCTTATAACGTGGTAAAGTATGAAGATACGAGAGGTACACCTAAAACGCAAACCATACCTTTTAGCCCTGACACTAGAACTCTCCAAGGATGTTTATGACCATAGGATGCAAGGTTACCACGTACCAGAATGTATGGCATCTGTGATATTGAGCTAAAACAAACTATTATGTATGACACACACATATATCCACAATGACATATCTATGTGTTATAGACAGCAGAGACACATTGACTCTAATTGCATAATTAATGTGCACGCTTATATGTTTTCAAATGATTAATACGTATGAAAGTGAACGCTTTCTAATAATGAGACAAACGACAAGTTTAAAACTTGCGCTCTTTAAAAAGCCTAAATAATCTTAATAATTAAAATTAAGGAATTAAGGAAATATTCATAAATTGCATATAAGCACTGTAGTAAGAGGTATTGCAAAACGCTAGAAAAATAATAAATCCGAAGAGATGTAATACTGTCACGGTTCACTATCCTAAGTTTTGTTAATGCTCGTAGTATTCCGGTAAAAAGCTGTGGTCCTACACCGTATGCGTTACAAATCGCATACACAGTATTCGCAGATGACATTACACTTGTACACAAAAAAAAGGACGCCTTTACAGACACTTTCACTTATGATGGACAAATACGTGATAATACGGTACATCAGTATAAATCTTCGAAAAATGCATAGTTTTCCAATAGATTATGCTCTATTCTGCCTTAAAAGAGTTAAATAAATATTTCTTGCGAAATTTTCCTAACCTTCATTTTCTAATAGTTCCTAACCATTATACGTTAAGAGATTCTTATCAAAGTTTGTTTAGATGCGCATTCGTATACTATCAATATCAATCGCTTATTCATCGATGCAGGAGCATCTACACTTGCTGCATCGGTTATTCTTACCCGTCAACATGTAGCGTATCCCAACCTCTTGACACAAATCGCCTTTATGGACTTGTGCCGATTATCGTTCGTAGAAAGTTGTTCTTGCGAATATTAAATGGTAGAACGTTTGTCACACACAAAACTTTTGATTGTACGATAAACTACGATCTCTTTCAAAAGAAGCTCCAATACGTTCAACTCGAACTTGCTATACGTGAAGGTACCGCGAAAGTGCGTAATACACTCGAAGCACGGATCACGTTCATAATTTCAACACACTTTAAAGAAACACTCGAATACAGTTCAAGATGTTCCCGTAGAAATACCCTGATTTTGTAAGTCACGCAGTGATTGGACGTTCTAGCATCGAGCAGTGACGTTAGCTTCTAAACATTTTTAACCAATAGAAACCTCGTCGCCTTATAACAGCGACCAATGATACACTGAATTGATAGTGCTTCGAGCAAAATTGCAAACTATATTAACAAATAATCTATGGTACATAATATTTTCCATACATGGAAACTATATATAAATATATTTTTGCTTATTTTTTTGTCTTCAACTGCAACGCAGATAATTTACTAAGCAAAAAATGTTTTTTTTATATCGTATTTATTTATAATTATATTGTATTTTACTATATACTCAATTCAATCCAACCAATTGTCTTACTTTTTTATACTTTTCATATAGTTACATTTGATATTACCACTTACCCGACATGCACGTAGTTAAAGCGGTTACCTAAAACAATGATGTCGTCTGCCCTATTTTTACGCGATACATATATCACTTCGTATAAATGGTTCAAAGAACGGGGCAAGCGATAAGATATCCACAGAGATTCAAATTTCGGACCTTATGCAGGATTTAGGCGCATACCAGGTACATATGATAGGAAAGAAGCTCCAATCAGAGCTTTGCATTTCCGTCGTGTCCGCTACACAATTGGTCGTGAAACGCTTTCGATCAAACGAAATCAGCTGGGAACAGGATCAACCGGTAATAAAGGTACGGTAGTAAACGATCCTATATACGAATAGGTTCTCACCTGCGCCGAGGAAAATCCATCCGCGTAGTTTGACGTGGCGCGTGAAATCGCCGCTCGCCTAGGAACGCGGTGATTCGAGCTTCGAACCCCCAAAATTGAAAGCAAAAACTCAGCACGCGTGAAATTACCGCCATTACGGCCAAATGATCCATCCCTTTATACCCCCGCAAATTCGCCGTACGTGAGGTGTCGAAGATTGCACGATAGACCGTTGCCGTTTGTCCGTCTCTCGACGACGTTCCGTTGCCTCGCATTCTCTCGTCGGGCCGAGGACGCGCGATCCAATCACGCAAGGAAGTCGATGGAATAGCATCGAGGGCCCGTGACAGGTGGTTTGACGTTTATTCGCCGCCATCGTTATTTAGCGACTGTGGCCTGCCATATTGCGCGTGATATAAAGAACCGTAAAAGATACAACCGTTTGCGGCCGAGCCACGTACGGGCCCGCCCGATGAGACCGTGATCCGTTTATGCACCGACGACCAACCGAGGAGCCCCCTGCGTGTAACGCCGTGCTACCGAAGCCTTCTTAGTGTTTCACTGGAAAGGGGTGAGCTGAAATTTTGCATTGTTGACATCTGTAACTTCCTACGTTCTGCCTCTTTTTTCTTCCCTCCTTCCACCTTTCTTTTTTATCGAACAGTCATTGTCATGGTTTGAACGTCGTACGCACGCCTCTGTTACGGCCCGCGGGGAAAGTGACAGGTTGTTTTACGAATGTCGAAACGGATAACCGTTGTGGCACGTTCGAGGAATAGTTAATGCAATTAAGGTATTACCTGATTAACATTGGAAAGATTTCGTGTGTCGATTATTGGATTGCAAAACGTCATTCGTTTTTGTGGGAGTGCCGATCAGGATGAGGAATCTACCGTAGAAAAGTGAGGTGGTGAGACGGGTATTCTGGAATTAGCTTAGAAATTGATTGGTCTATTGTTTTATGAGGAACGTGGGTTACAGCTGTGTAGAACGTGCGTAACGTTGTGTGCATTGTTCCTGGATGTACGTATCATCCTCATTCATATGATCGTAGAACAATTCGTATTCGTCGTTAAGAGTGTGAGCGATACTGTTTGTACTTCTGTAGAAACTGCTGTATTGGCTGGTACTCCCAAAATATATGTTACTGATATCGTTATCAGAAATATCTTATAGGAAAAAAAAAATATATTAAGAAATTTTGTTTCTAACAGGTATACAAAAGTAAAACGTTTCTGATATTTTACGTTGCGGTGATGACATTTAAGTTGAATAAAATGAGACTCTTTTATTTAATTATGTAATGTTTAGATCGTTGATAAAGTTTTTTCTCATTTTGTAGGAGAATATAAACGTGTTCTGTTGTATTTGCTTTTATAGGTACAAAATGTCAAGCGGACCATACAATTACTCTTATATCTTTAAGTATATCATCATAGGTGATATGGGAGTGGGGAAGTCATGCCTACTTCACCAATTTACGGAAAAAAAATGTAAGTAATAGCCTTGAAAAGTATTACGTTGTTAATATTACCAATGCAGATCCTATTTTTATGGTTGTATGCATTTTTCGGTTCTTAGGTTAAAATTATCTCCTATTGATGTTATTATATTTTTTATTTAATTTATAGATTATAATTGTATAGATAATGGATAAAACAATTAATCTTAAAAAAATATTTTACTAAAAATGTAAATTTCTTTTTGACGTAATCAAAAGAATTACTTGACCCGTAACATAATTCTATATTGGATATATATACATGCAGTATGAAAAATACATAAGATTCATGCGCTTACCAAATAGCTTAAAGGAAAACTGTTAGTTCATCCATATGCATATGAATTACTAGCATTCATAATATGTTGCATTGGTTTAAAATATTCCGATAATGGTACACCAGTTTTCCAAACATTAAGATTAACAGAACTTGATCAGAGCATTTTTAATATACATTTTTTCCTGTACATGTATGTATATAGACACTATTACACAATTACGCATTTTTTATGACTGTATTTTTCAAAATTTTGTTTGCATTTTCCATGTAAGATATCCATACAGAATATATTGTTAATGAGAAAATACATTTTCTAATTGTGTTAATATTATTCATATGTTTTAGAAAATATATAATTTTTCTAAAGATTATTGATGATATTATGTACCATCCATTTTAATTGTGTATTTTACACGAACAAACGTCAAACATTTTTAATGTTAATAATGCCATTCCAGTTATGGCAGATTGTCCGCATACCATTGGTGTTGAATTTGGGACTCGAATCATTGAAGTAGCGGGTCAAAAAATAAAATTACAAATCTGGGATACTGCGGGGCAGGAAAGATTTAGGGCAGTCACTAGGTATGTGTAAATAGTTTACATCATCTTACAGCAATATTGATTTTAATTTAATCGGCGATAAATCCTGGAATTATGACTAATTTGCAGATCATATTATCGAGGTGCAGCTGGAGCCTTAATGGTCTATGATATTACACGCCGTTCAACTTATAATCACCTTAGCAGCTGGCTCACGGATACGAGAAATTTGACAAATCCAAGCACTGTATGCAAACTATCATATTGTACATAATGGTATTTATGTCCGTAAAGTGTAACTACACTAATGTGTGATCATTACTATTTCTTATTGTTTTAAAAAAGGAAGCCCAGTACTCTAAACAACATATCAGAAATATGCGTTTGCTGGTTGCAGGTTATATTTTTAATTGGCAACAAGAGTGACCTGGAAGGACAGCGAGATGTTACCTACGAGGAAGCAAAACAGTTTGCCGATGAAAACGGCCTGATGTTTGTGGAAGCCAGTGCAAAAACGTAAGCATTAATAATAAAATGACTCGCATCAATAGAGATACAAATCGTCAAATTTATTAACAATAACATTTATCGTGGCATATTTTAAACAGAGGGCACAATGTGGAAGAAGCATTCTTGGAAACGGCGAAGAAAATATTCCAAAGCATACAAGATGGACGGTAAGTATTGTGCATCATAATGCCTCGATTTAACTATTTAATCGTAACGTAACGGTACAATTACTTAACTTTGGACATTCCTCTTCAGGCTGGACCTGAACGCGGCGGAGTCTGGTGTGCAACATAATCCAAGTCAACCCGGTCGCACCAATCTCCAAGGAGTATCTAATGAACAGCAGGGTGGAAAAGATTCCTGCTCTTGTTAGGTCATTATTTGTTTGTATATAGATATATTAATTGATCGGTACTATTAATGCATATATGGTTTATACTAAGTGTAGCGAGCAGATCGTCTCCTATCCTTATCCCTTTCTGTTATTTGATAAGCAAAATCTACTTAACGATGACAAATGCTAAGAACATTTTCTTTATTAACGTTCTTTTGCAGCGATATGGAATACAGTACAGAGTATACGTGATAAAAAAAAAGAGAGAAAGAAAATCTGCCATCGGTAACGCTACCGATTCTATACTGGAAATCCGATCGTCGTGTATTGATTATATGGCTTTTGTATGGTTATTGTAACTTATTGTATTTTCTATAATTGATATATTTCCTGCGTAAACAGTTCGAAAAAAAAAGCAATCAGTGTGTTTTGCGCATAAACATTGCGTTATATATCTATATATAAAGGTACGTTGACATTACCGAGCCTTTCCGTATTTATAGCGTATGCAAATGGAGATTTTCAATTATCGGCGTGGCACGCCGTGAAATAGCGAGGACTATGCTGTAGATTATCGTAAATTCATTTCGACAAGGTTAGGACACGTACTTGTCACATAGCTCGCGATGCAATTGTATTAAAATGGAGACCAAAAAAAAATGAAAAAGAGATGTAAACTTGCCGACGAATCGCTTACCACCATCGAGTAGAACGTACTGTCTTGTGAAACTCGAGAATTAAACATGATCGGTGTACTTTTCGTTTCCTTACTTCGACTCGATGCTTTGTTCGAGGCAAACATTTGTCCTTGCCGGGCAGTAAACGGTGCGATAAGGTTTTGAGTTTTCTATTGAAAATATCTCTTTTTTATGCGTGTATACATATATATATATATATATATATACACGCACGAAACACCGCCGGTTACTCGGTATCCACAATAACAATTTATTCTTCTACCTCTGCTTCGTTACGATCTATTACTCCGATTTGTGTGAAATTATGCTAGCTGTTACGGTTTTTACATTATGAAACCGCGATTGAGGTAACGATGATCGTGCAGTATTAAACATCCTAGTATATCTTAATCGCATCCCTTGCCGTTCGATTGAATTTTTCGCGAATCGAATACCGCTCTTCTATCCTTTCCCCATAGTTTTATTTGCACCCCTTTTAGTACCTTATGATTTTTTGGTGTATCGTCGAGAAATACTTGGAAAAATACGAGCGACAAGTGCACATGTAAGAATCGACTTTGCGCGGCTGTGTTTGTTAGTGTAAAACGACATTAAGATTCGGATAGACCCCGACGGAACATACGTATTCCTTGCTTGTAGTATTATTTGCTACCATAAAAACTCTATGTAAAAGTGAGCGGCCGTTACGCGCATTAAAATGAAACGTACGAGTGGAAAATTTGTTCGGATGTTGGATAGAAAAAGTCAAAGTATCGGCTTTGAAATATTTCTGGCAAAGATCGCGAAGCCGATATTTCGATCTTTGGGTGTTGAGAGAGTTAATCTCACTGATCGTCCCCGCCGGAGATATTAAAGGCGATTACCGTAGTATTTTGAAAGTAAATCCGCAGCTAGCAAAATTAAATGCAGCCGAATGTTGAATTTGAATGTACGCCGATTGGGTCGATACGAAAGCGACAACGATTAGTCTGTCCTAATTTTAAGGAAGCAAGAATGATTTTTAGGAAAGGAGAATCGAGGGATCAAAATTGGAATTCGAGACCCTCGCACGTCCCTTTCCCGAAAATGTTACCATAAGGACTTGCATTTGTACCGGCGAACAAAAAAAAATAGCAGAAATACACCTGAGATCGCTCCAAATAAACTTGACCAAAGCTTTTCAGATCTGATTTGAGTACTGATCACCGTTCTAGTGTGTCCCGAAATTAAGAAGAATCAAGAAGAGGAAAAAAATATGGCGAATTAGTTTCAATCCGATAATTCTACGTACGACGATATTTATTCGTTAACTATCTCGACGAATTCTTTTCACCTTCCTACGAAAAGCCCCTTTAAATAGGCGAACCATCTAAGCCTGGCGTTTTTTTGACAATGCCAGGACCTCTTTACCAGTGTTTCAAAGTGCGCAGAATTTTGCGAATGCGAGTCTTGTAAAATACCATCAGCGACCAGCGCTCGTTCTGCATTATTTCAAAGCTTGTATCGTCCGAATAAAGGAAAATATCTTATTCCTAATTTCTTCCTTTATCCGTTTATCCGTTTATCGATAATAGCAGAATCATTTTATCATAAGTCAATTAGGCTTGGCGAATGTATGAAAGAATGTTGAAGCATGGGTACCGGTATCGAAACGTATGAAATAACCGATATGTTATTAGGCTTGTCCTGTGTACGTGCGATCGAGTAGTTATGCGTAACACAGATATGCATGTTTCCAGCATTGTGCATATGCGTGTCAATTTTTATCTTCCCGCATGGTCACGGAAATGGGCGTGTATAATTGCGAGGTCTGACTAATGCCACGACAATTTCACCGACCTTCGTCGTACCATGGATATTTTCCTCATCGCTCGTACAACGAAAATAACGGTATTTTATCGAATACAGAGTACAGTGACTCTTATTAATATTCGAACACTGTAGTACTTTGCCATATCTTTATGACACATTGTTACTCCTTACATCTCGTCGTCGTTAAACGAATATTTTCTTACTGCGTTGAAGCGTGCTACTTAACAAGAAAAAGTCACTTCGAGTTTCAATTTCTAATATATCAAGGAGTACATTCAAAATTAATATGCGAATACAATTATTCTGTATTTTTCAGCGTAATGTACGCGTTGCGAAATACGATATGAGAAGTATCGTGTCTTGTAGAGTTGCAAAACGCACTTTTACTTCTAGCACGATGTACACAATGACGATTCATTTTCGATTTATAAAAATATTTGTTCCTGTTACTAGGTAACGTGAAGAACTTGCGGTACATCTTTATTTATCTCGACATACGACGAATCACGAAAATTAATCTCGAGTAATTCAGCATACGTTGCGCACTTGTAGTTAGTCGCAAGGGCTTTACGTTTCATGCATTTTTGAATGAAGAACGCGAGAATCATTGGCCATTGATGTGAAAAAAAAGCACTCGTTTATTTTATTGGATAAAAAGAGCAAAACGGAATGCAATTATAACACTGCGCCACGCGTCTTTGAAAATATAAATGGTAAATGAAATGGCGCGCGGATCTTCGTTTTGTAACCAAAGCCAAGTTTCATCGCTCTGTGCAATTTTATTCGTGTCTAGCACGGTAATAATCCGTTCAATGTTGTATATGCACGACGTATCGGAATTGTCAGTTGAATTATCGTTTTAAATGACGCAGTAGCTTAGATTACGATTTTCTTACGCTGCATAGTCGTGGCTCGGATAGTATGACCAAGCAAACCTTGGTCTACGCGTTTACAATAAGAGGAATAGATCTTCCAAGAACATGAATCTTTCGTACATCTTTGGTTTCTTGACGATCACTGCTTTATTCTGCTTCACTGATGGGTGAGCTTCAGTAATATGTAACTAACTTTTTCAATGCTAAATAACCATTAACACGGCTGTATAATGGAACACAAGGAGATTTAAACTGCACGAAATAGGTTCTCTACTCGATGTATTTGGATTTTACTGAAATGAATATTTGAATAAAGGGAGAGTATTTCTTCATTTACCGATTGCAAAAGAATCAAACTCCTGGACAATAACCGGAACACTGGCTTATTTAGCAAAAAACTAAAGTTACGATTTCTGAATCAAAAAGGTTATAATCGTATTGCTTGGTTTACGATCTAGAATTTCTTTTCCACTTAAATCGAGTTGCATTTTTAAATTCCATTTCAGTAGCGTAATAATCAAAATCGAAAAAGATGTACTCATCGCCATCGGAATGGGTCGGCAATCTTTCTAGAAACAGGAAAAATATCGTTCGATTCTGTTTATTTTTTTCCTTATTATCATCGAAGTATCCATCAATTTATTCCGCGAATTTTCCGAGCTGCTTTTTGCGCTTTCTCATCAGGCGCAAAAGGATGCTGTTCGACTTCACGACGATGGAAAACGTGGACGACTGGCGCGAAATATCCGACACCGTTCGAAAGGTCGGCAAGTCGAAAGCCGTGCTGACCTTGCAAACCACTCAGGTTTTCCAGAGGGCGGTTTTCTTCACCCTCCTGAATCCACAGCCGAACGGTGCCGGTTTCGCGGGTGTCAGGAGGCAGATCAACCTGGATCTCTCCAACTTTAAGAACATCGACATATTTTGTCGAGGGCAGGGGGAGAACAGCCACTACAAGGTAGTTCTCAGGCACAAGGGTCTGGACTCGAACGATGATCTCTCGTACGAACAGTTTTTCACGGTAAGAGCGTTGATCAACGTCCTTGATAATACGGTATCTTCTCTGGGTAATAGCATTACGATTTCAAGGAAATTTCAAGTGACGAATATGCATCGTACTACTCAAAATCGTCCATTAGAATGCAATTAGAATTGGCGATAACGAATATCTCCGATAGAATGGTACATCGAAGTACAGCATTTAGGGATGTACAAAATGCCGAAAAATAATTCCTTTGTTCATTCTGTCGTGTATATTATTATTCTGGCGTAATTTTTTAATGTTTCGTCGATCAAGGATTTTTTTATAAATGTAACAAATTTTGCACAATAAGGATCTTTACAAATAAATTAAAACTTTCGTACTAACATCGATAATATCTGAAGACATTCATTTTTCTTTATGGGCTGTTTGTTCTTATTGCGACACGCAACATCGTTGTCCAGACGCCGATGAGCAACGAGAGTATCGCAACCGTGACGCTGCCTTTGAGAAATTTCAAGCCCTACTATCGTGGCCGAGAAATTCCCGATGGTGAAGCCTTGGACTTGGCGGACATCACCATGTTTGGTCTTCAAGTTTATGGAGGTGTTTATTTGCCAATCAAGCAGCACGGAGTGTCGGCACTGGAGATAGAAATGATCGCTGTATCGTAGTCTCACGACTTAACCGTATACTAATGTTGAATAATAATACAATACCAAATTGCATATTCTTCGTATATTAATGATAATATTTGGAAACGTTTATGAAAAAGACTTCTAGCTAATAAGTGGACAGAAAATCTGGACGATCCGTGCATATTTGGTAACGGAACAATTGCATCTTGAATAAGGTGAATTTAGTAATATAAAGAAGGGTGGATGAAAGAAGTGTAAAGAAGAAAACATTTTATGTGATATGCTGCATCGTGAAAATGATGTTATTGTTACAAAGTAAATGGTTTTTATTTGCGACCGTATAATGGCACTATCGATTAAGTTTAAAGATGTCTCCTGTTCCTTTCTCCCTAATGCCTCTGTTTTTACAAATCGTTGTTCTTGCGATAAACTAAATGTAAGATAAATGCGTGTGAAATGCACATGGATATCGATATCGACGAGTGTAATAGCGAAATACCCGACTGGCAAGAAATATTAAATACGTAAAATGGTTAATAAAAATTTGCATTGTAAACTTTAACAGACTTTGCGTAACACCGTTTTAAGTAAATGAGAATTGATTCGGGCAGAGTCCTTGACCTGCTTGAATCTTCCTACGAATCTCAGCTCAAATATCAATTCTGTTTGTTCTTCTACCATTCGCTTAAATAGCTCTTCTCTAGAGATGTATACACTTCAAGTTCGTGGCTCATTCTGCAACCATGATAAAAATACACAATATATTTCACGAATATGATAGAAACTACCAAATTCTTATTTCGTACATACGAGAACATTTATAATTTAATTTTTCACAATGCAGAATGTAGAATATTTACAGGTATAATTTTGCATCGTGTTTATATAGTAATACGCTCACTATTATGATTTTTAAAAATTAATCACTTACGTTTTGAAGGCATCCGCTATTTCAGTAACATTCGATGGATGAGATACGATTGTTGTCTTACACACATTTGGATCGAAGAGCGGTTTAATGTACTGAGGTGCTATGCGGTTTATATCTTCAATGGTAACGGCTGATATACGTTGCACCATCTGATAATTATAATTATGCGGTACATTTTTTAAGTAAAATAAGAGCGATTGGGCGACCATGTCGCCAACGCTCTTTTCCTTTTCGATGATCTCGAAAATCAGTGATGATTTCGCGGATTCGAATAATAAATTTTCCCACTTATTTCCACTAATGTGTGACTCCTATAAATGTATAAATTAAAATTGACCGGTTGCTATTTTTAAGTGGATCAAGGATATTTCAAGACTTTGTAATCGCATACCACAATTGTTTTTGCTTCCTTGTATGCAGCCACAATATTGGTGGATCTGTAAAATGATAAATACAACAGCCTTTCATTAGGCTTGGGAAAGATATTATATCCGTAAGAAAGTCCTTGACCTCGAATGAGTCTCCACATAGGACCCTGCGAACAATAAAGGATTTTTTTTTTAGAAAATATGAGAAATCGTAACAACGTGCATGACTCTTACCTCTATCTGTGTAAGATACTGTATGCAAACCAATAAAGGGGCTAATTCAGGACTCTGATAGTCGTTCAAATTCAATGGACAGCATTGAGATAAGAATGAGGATTCTATACATCCTAATCCTGTAACACAACCTTTAATGTGGATCTTCTCGATAGGATTTATTAATGCCCAATCGGGAGTAGTATTCAGTCTGAAATGTTTAAATGCTTGTTTTTAAATGCTCTTGAATCATATTCAAGAATAAATAATGATTATTTAGAGATAAATGTTGTTTTATACTGCTTACTCCGCTTTGTTCGATACTCCTACTTTGGAAAAGTGTGCATTCCAGGGGGCATACACGTCTGGAACTTGAACCGTCAATTTATCGACATTAGCTGCCATATATAGTACCAAATTTTTGACCAAAGACTTTCTAACGGACTCGATCTCTAATATAACGTCTTTTTGGTCCACGTCACTCTCTAGGCGTTTTAAAATATTGCTTAAGAATTTCTGTTGCCTTAACAGGCTAGATGTAAAATGGTTACTATCTGTAATAATGACGAATATTTAACATTACTGATTATGTATATTGTACATATTAGATACGTACTGAGATATGAAGTAAAACACAACAATGTAAAAGATGTATGTACATGCCTTCATTATATATTAGTCCCTTCATCAAATCACCAACAACTTTATATCCTTTGCGTTTTACTTGCGCAACATCATTGACCATCTTTGCCGCTGTTATCTTTAATCTATCAGGGGTCAATTCTGACTCGTATAAAAGTTCTTTAACCCACTGTACGCCCTTCTCATATTTTTCTACTTCAAGCTGTACAAGAAGAATATGGTAAACATAATGCATTAAAATATATCAGTATTTCACTTGGATCGTACACTGGAACAGATTATTACGATTTAGTATAAGGTACCTGAAGCATTAAGTTTGCACAGTGGCTGTATATTCCACAAGAAAATCTGGAACTCTTTTCAAATCCAATGCGAGTATGTGCTGCTACAGTATCTCCTTCTAACTCGGATACAATTTCCTCGTACCTTATGAGCTCCCCATTTCTTCTTATTGGACATTCCATAATAACTTCAAGTAAGAGTGGAATATATGGTCTGTACATTCTCGCAATAGAAGATGTATCCATGATAACGCACATCTGAAAAAATATAACTGAATGATTCTCAATACTGCTTGCCCCATTTCCATGAATATCGCAGATAAACAATTCGATAAATTTATTGTATCCTTAGAAGTATAAAATACTTTACAAAGTAACAAAATATTTCAATGACATTTGCTATATAACGATTAGCTTATATGTATATACTCACATATACAAAATTCGTATGAACGTGATCTAAGTATGTATAAAATGGCAGTTTTGTAACATCCAATCTAGGATGTTGCTCAGCAGTTTCCGTTGTGTAGCTCTTAATATGATGGAAATTAATAGTATCCGTGCCGGGTATTGACACAGCATTTAGTAGCTCATCGGGTACCGGTTTCTTGAAATACATAAATGCAAAGAATTAAATACGAGATTAAAATACACGAAGAAATGTTTCAGCCCTGCATTTTTTTTATACATACTTCATTCTCAAGAATAGCCGCTTGTAATTCCTGCTCTTTTTTCTGGAGACCCTCTTTTTGTAGATCATTAATCTGTTTTTCTATTCGCTTATTTTCTTTTCGCGTAAGTTCGATTTGCTTCTCCAAACTAGGAATGCCTTTTACGATAACAAATGGGGCATCAATGAAGTAGACTTTTAAGAGATTCATCCAATAAGATTCTGGTTCCACTTCAAGTTTCTTGAGATCGCGTATTTGATTCAATCTCTGGTCGAGCTATGATAGAATTAACTTTATTGCAGTGTATTGGATAATGAGATATATAAGTGTGCTGTAAATTATATTTTATACCTACATCCTCTTTGTCGTTTCCGTAGAGGGCATATCCACGTAGCACCATCGCAATACTTTCATGAGGGTCATTTTCCAAACTGCTCAAAGTTTGTAGTATGTGCTTATGAATGACCGTCCTCATCCTTTTCATGTCGATACCATTCTTTGTGTTGTAAATATCATTAAGTATCTTTATCAGACGATCCTTCATTAATGGAATTTTATGTTTCGGCACACTTTCAAACATGAGATACAAAAGTGAAACTGAATATTGGGCAACAGAATATTCCACGTTACAAGCGTAAGGATCTTCGACCTGAACAAATTCCTTTTGCATAGGACTAACGGATGTTTCCGTGAGATACGTTAGGAGTAAAAAGCAACCGGCAAGGTCATATATTTCATTTACGGCAGATGGACCTCGCCAGCCAATGTTCACCACACCATTGTCTTCATCGTCGCACGGGTAATAAACATCTAGATCTACAGTGGCTGTAAGCGGTGGTACTGGGCTTTGCCATGCTCTCTTAAATGGAGGTCTACTCCCCTGAAATTTCATAAAGCGTGAAAATAAATTACTTCAGTTTTAATACATATGTATTCATGCAGAGAGAGTATGTTAATACTTGAATGAAAAACTGGTGGAAATATAAAACAAATCTTCGTGAAACTCATTTTTTATGCGATTGAAATCTTAATGTGAACAGATGCTAAGCCATTTTTCTAATTGTACATATAATAACTTCACTATAGAGAATTTTCTTAAGAACCACATACCTTGGACATTATCTTTTTTTCTAAAGGCTGGAGTACTTTAAAAATGTCTGCATGTTTTACTTGTCCCGTTATTATCACTGACAAATTCTCTGGCCTGTAAAACTCCTTGTGATACTGTTTCACCTTTTCATTGGTCGTACTTTCTCTTAAGTTTGTTAAAGCACCTACAACAAAGGAATTCGGTTATTCCAATAGGCTTGTTTAATTAAAAATATAACAACTTGGAAATTACCTCCGGTCGTAGATTTATAACCACAGTGACCCGGAAAAATAGCTTTAGATAATTCAACATATGCCAAGTATTCTCCAATATTCTCCTTTCCTTGAATTTCACAATAAACAACACCAGCATCTTTTCCTTCACCGGTAATATGATGTACTTCGGTAAGAAATGCAGAATCCTAATAAGACAATGAAAAATATAATTAATCAAATTATTTAAAAATAATAATACATTTGCGAAATTTAACATTGTCAAAAAAAATCTATTTTACCGTGTCAAGCTTTTTACACGCATCCAGTTTTGAGATATTTCCATTATAAAATTATCATTTATAATTACAAAAGATGCAAAGTAACAAATACCTTAAGAGTAGGATAAAGGATATGCTCAAGGTAGACTGGCATTAAGGACAAAAATCCCTCACTGCCAGCAGTCGTCATGGTATAATATGTATGATCGGTATCCGTTATAGCATTGGTACCAGAAGCGAGACATCTGTTGGCCCATAAATCCAAAATGCCTTTATAAGGATAATCTTCGCTACCCAAAAAGATAAGATGCTCCAATGTGTGAGGTAGTCCATCGTCGTCGTGCGCCTCTGTGGCTGAACGATATGAAAAAAATTTGTTTAGTTTTTTTTTGCTTTGATTTGCAACATATACTGCCAATTCGTCCTAAGACTAACCACCATAAAGCAAGTTCCTTGCCACAAAAACTGCAGTATACGTATTGCATAAATAATTTTTCACAAGGTTGCAGGATTTATACTTAGATCTTCCATACAGAAGCCCAAGATTTTATCCATGACACCTTTGTGGTTAAAGATCATTGAGAAAATACGCTATTAGAATATTTCCACGCAAATGCAATCAAATTAAATTCCTGATTTATGACATATCTTATAACAGAATTAGAAGTTGATAACATTAAGTCAATCGAGGTTGATTATTACCCAGAGAAAAGTAACCGCAAACGGCTGGCCCGTCGACTTCTGCAATGTAAACGGTAATGCCGGTATTCGTGGACTTGTATACGTATATCGGTATGGTATCGTCGGCTTTTAAGGAACATTGAAGTTCAAATCCACCCATATTGCCAGTCGGCGAACTATCGATAGGCGCCATATTATTACAGTCGTACTATCAAATCAAAATATCATTAAAAGGGTTATTCACTTTTTTCTTCAGGAAGGAACAATGCGCATTTCTAAGTCACGATTCGACTATCACCTATGAACTGGAGTTAAGTTTCGATTCGATTATACAACTAAGTAATGAATGCAAAAATGTGTCCGTAAAAAATTATAAGATTAATATCTAATAAAGTATCAAGTGTAATTATACATGCATTGATCCATTTCATTAAATGTATATTAATGTATGGAAAAAAACTATATTAGAAAAATAATGAAACGCACATGATGGCATTATTACATGCTGCATATAATCTGTTCTTTTCAAGTTTTTATAGAGAATTTTTTATATTTTTTATATTGGCAAGTATGACGTAAATTAAATAATATTGATATAAACAGCATGTTACGCATAATCGGTTATATTTATAATGGTCCTGAACCAAAATTGATATATTTTTATAAACGTAATAAAATGTTAGTTTTTACGAACGATAAAGATAAATAATATTTTTAATGTTCGGAAGAAAGCAGATGATTTCTATGGAAACACTAAAATTTAGCTTTAGGTGGCGTTTGAAACTGCTCTGAACTCCTATTTACTTTTATGCAGTGTCGTCTACCTGTTCTTTGTTGTGATAGCTGCCTAACCTAAGTACGAAGTAAACAGAAAATATATATTGACAGGTATGGCCAGATATTCCAGCGAATCCGATTCTGATCATAACAGTAGGTATCGTAGGAAACGTAATAAAAAGTCGAGGTAAGTTTTGTGAGCATACGATTTAAAAATGTTATATCAAATTATCGACTGCTTACGTTAACCTGATCGTTTATGTCGATACTTACATTTGAATATAGGTAATTTCTATATTACATAATTAATATGACGTTTGTAACATTAAATTCTCTTTTATTCACGTAATTATGTGTTTTTTCTTAGTAAAGAATGAATATGAACAAAAAGGTAGATTATAATCACTGGAATATCTGTCCTGCATTTTTTTTTTTTTGGTCGTGATATGTATGGAGGGTCATCGTACATCATCAAATCGTTTTAATTTGAATTTACTCCATAACTACATACTTAGCGTTCGTAACATAATTTTTCGAGTTTCTTACAGACTACAATATTTTAATGACTATGCTGCGCTTATCAATAACGACTGGTAATGCAGAATTAGACGATATATTCTATTGCATACTTTGTATTACTATGATTCTAGATCATCCAGTTCAGATTCTAGTGACTCATCGTCGCATAGAAGAAGGTCCTTCAAGCATTCGAAAACAAAGCGTAGACATCGATCACATTCTAGAAGTCGGGGAAAAGACAGAGATCGCCGTTTGAAAAGCTACAAGAGTTCAAGAAATAGCAATTCCAGAGACAGGGAGAAGCGACGCTATCATTCCAGTAAATGCAGATCAGACTCTTCGGACCGTACGAAAAGAAAAGTCAGGTCAATCTCCAGAGAAAAATCAGGAAGTCGTTCTAGTAGTTCACAATCCAACATAAAAGCAGTTGTACCTGAAAGGTCTCAAAATATTTTACAGAAAGGTATGGCATTGTTATTCCTCACGATATTGATGTAAATCAAATTACATACAAATTTCCATCAAATTATATCTTAGATTAATTTGACTCTTTTTCTAGATGATTTTACTATCGAGCCTCGCTTTAAAGAAGGCGTTCTTGAGGAAATAAATTCTGAAGGATTTGCACCCAAATCATTTTCATCATCAAACTCCAAAGAAAGTAAATTTAAAAACATCGTTATAGACATCACAGCAGATACTATACATGTTCCTGCAATCGCTGAGGTACCTGCAGGCCCGGAAAGCATTTTCCATTCTTCGGTATTGTATCCTTTGCTTCGCTTATGTACGTTTTGCGGTATAAAAGACATGAATTAATTTTTATTTTGTATTTAATTGCAGATCATGGCCGATCAAGAAGCAAGGTTTGACAGATGGGTCAAGAAACTTTACACTCTAAGGCAAAAAGCTATAGCCGATTTGGCTCATTCAAATATAACTTGATATTTACATAAATTATTAGTGTGCTGGCATTTCGGAAGATCTGATATACTTCTAGATATGCAACAGTGAGGGACATCATAATCGTAAACAAGCAATAATATGTTTTTACGTAATTGGACTCTACATGATACAAACATTTACTTGGAATATAAATGCCATACCAATTTATTTCAAATGTCACCCTGACAATATCCCTTGTATATATTATATTCATTAATAAAAGTCACTTTACATAACTGTTGTCATATTAAGTGAAATCGCTCATGTTAGAATTATGTACAAGAATATACATAATAGAAAACAAAACAAAGATTATTTTCTGGCCTATCATATTAGAGATTAATGCTTATGGATATGCTTTTTGTATATTAAAATTATAAGATATGATCAATATCAGCAATATGTTGACATAACTTATTAAAACAAATTTTACGTCTGTATTCACCATGGTATTCTTACGTTTATACGTAAAATAAAATGTATCTTATAAATTTTACTCGAGTAATGAGTAAAATATTATAGAAATCGACATTTTCCTGAACGATGTATTTTACTTTTATTATTTACATTAACTTATAATATATAGTATATCTAAACTAAAGGAATTTCAAGCGTCAGCCAAATTTAAAGTGGTGCAAATACGTATTTTCTTAATTACAATTAAGTATAGAGTAGTTGCATGTATAATTGTTTTGGTACATAGTTTATGCTATTTTACCTGAAATAGCATAATTTTTATCGCATAAACTAGGATTAGCATAGAATTTACACGGTGCAATAAGGACAATATTTGAAAGTATAATAAAGTGGATTAAATTTATATATTACATGAAAATATATAACAATGCATTGCACCACTATCGGTTTTTATTCAGTCGATCGATACCATTTTTATTTTACTCAATTTCGTAAAACAAGTAACTGCTTTTCGGAAGGAGCAGGTTAAAAAATCAAACGATTGCAAAAGATTTTTGTTTCTGTAATTACAACTCGCCCATGGAGTACATATTTAATGCACATTTCGATTAAACAATACCCATTCTTTGAAAATCTTATTATTGAATATTATCTGGGAGCTAACATCTAACAACACTCTGAATTTCTTTATTGTAGTACAGTTTGCCTCGGTGAACATTAAAATCGTTAATATGATCAATAGCCTGGATATCAAAGATCTAAAAAAGATGTTTCGTCTAAGCTTCCAATTTTATGACATGCAGCTGCCAACAGCGACTATGCAATGCTCTAAATCTCTGCCTTTGAACTGTATGAATACATATCGAATAAAATCAATGTACATATTTGATTTGCTATTAAACATAATTCAATTGTTTGCTCTTGGTAATTGAAAGTAACCACAGACTCATGTGTAGCTTTTCTATCACCTCTATGTTCAACTATTACTTTAAACACATTTAGCTTAATCTCTCTAATACTCCTTAATTGTCCAGCATTGATACAGACTATTATTGTACATCATCTGCATTCTTTTAAAAACATTGATAAAAAATTGTTATGTGAGAAATCAAAATTCTGTCCAATGTATAAAAATGATTTATAAAACTACTCCTTTCAATATCTAGAATTTATAACGGAAGGAAATTCGTGATACCATCTTAAAGTGCGTGTCGAAAAATAATAAGATCTATGTGATATTTTGTTAATATTTCCTTTAATATTTGACTTGTCATCCTTTAAATTGACTCAAGGTTTCTAAATTTTTCCACCTGCACCGAAGTTAAGAAGTTCCTAATTTACTTTAGAAATAAAGGGCAAGATAAAAATATAATACATTATCAGAAAATTATTTCACTTATAAATACGAAACTGAAATAATAATTAATTCTGGAACCAAAATGAACCCAAGGTCATATGATGATGATCATCCAAAGTGGGACAGCTACCATATGGAATTTTAAGGAATGTAGAGCAAATGTTAAAGCGTTATGGAAAAAAAAAAAAAAAAAAATGACTGTAATTCTAACTTACGTATCTAACATTTCACTGAAACTCAGACTGAATGTACATCTTACACATTTTTTAACGTAGTAATATTTGAATATCATCGACCACCAATAATCACACTTTTATAATCTGAATCATAACGGCCTTATTGTATTAAACAAATTTGATGTATCAGAGTTAATAGATTTTCTTGACTGAAATTTTTACTAACTCAGAATTAAGACAAAAAACGATGGGAAGACTTAACAATGACGTCGAAAATGGATGTATATCTGAAAATTAATGGCACACTGCTTTGAAACAAGATCAAGGGAATACCCTGGATATAACTTGTAATAAATTGTTCATATCATAAACCTCACGATATTCTTAGTCTTTACCTAAGTTTGCTGGGCAGGATACAATTTTTATACATTGATCTACTGGTGGTAAATACTCTAGAATAATTATAAACACCAACAATTCAATCCTGCGTTTTTGGCTGGTCGTGGATGTCACTGATGTTCAGTATATCGAATTCTATGATGTTTATACCAGCAAATTGTCCAAACACTCCAGTTCGTATGCTGCGCTTGACAACTGTAAATTTGAATTGGACAATGGTTAATACGATGAAAAAAACATCCGCTTTGGGCATACAATAGCATTCCCTACCTACCATTTGGGTTTACTTTCATCAACATGTATGTTGGCAGACCTTGGCATTCACGTGCAATATACGTGCCAACAACAGTTAGATCCTCGATCGGTGGTGTAACTACTTTCATTGTTTCTCGTACAATTTCTGTATTCACCTCATAATATCCTGTGAACAATTTTAATTGTTTTCCAAGTATGATCAAAGATAATGTCAGCCAATCAAAATAAAATTAGCTGGGAGAAGAAAATTTTGATTCATACCTTCTTTCCCATTTTGTGAAAGCATTTAACTTACCATCGTACATTTTTCTTAGTAGATCATACATATTACGTGGTGGTAATACTCGTTCACGGTTTAGTGGCATGACAAAGCAAGAATGCCCATCAATGTCAATGATACCAGTTTTATTCTAAAACGAAATTAGTACTTTTGCAGCCAAGTTAAATGAAATAATACATTAATGCGTTAAAAGACAGCGGAGTACAACAAGAATTACAAGATAGAAATTTAGACGCTTCACTCAGTTATCGAATATAATTTCAATGAGGGAACATTGTAGATTACAATGAACGGGCCATGCAAAATAATGAAAAGGAAAGCAAATCATGCTGAAACGATCAATTTGTTAATCCTATTGTGAAAGCATTGTCCATGATTCAGTATAAATACAGTAAAACAGTAATGTTTAGAGTAAAGCATTTATCGACATATTTTATAAAGATATATAAATTAAAAAATGCATACATATACATTTTTGAATCCTTAATACCTAAAAATAATTCAAGAACTAATCCGAGAGCTTTCTGCAATATGCTTGTAAAATATTCATATTCCAAAGTATTAGGATTATCGCATAATGACTGAGAGTAACTTACTATATTGAAGTCGTGTATGAAACGACCTTGGCGCCCACCACGGAAGTCCGGTACATCAATTTTTTCATAATGTTCATTCTCAAGGTCAATCTCGAAACGCTCCTTAAAAAAGCTCCTGAATTCGTTATCAATATTTTCAATGTAGGACGCTTCTTGCTCCGTTGCTCTCGTGAGACTTTTAAACAAGTCCGAATCTGCTAAAGGGCCTGGATGGATTCCATCCCTCATATATGGTGCTTTGTTCGAACTGTCGTACGGAATGCTATACCAGCCTGTACGGAATCTATGCATTTGCGTCCGTGCATATTGCCTATATATATAGAGGCCACCGATGACGCCAATTATGAGTATCATCAAAGCAACCAGGAATAACAAAAATGTTGCCGTAACATGGATGCGATGAATACTTCTACGAGAGACAAAATAATGTCCCACCACTTTTGGCTTCTGATGCTGTGCCTCTGGATCGGTCTTTACGTCTTCCTGTTAAAAGGAAAAAAATGCAATATAAACACCCAAACTATATTGCCAATAAACAGAAGTAACGTTTCCTTTGCTTCTTTTCCATATAAGGGGATAGCTTAAATTCTATCGGCTCAAACATTTTATAGAAGTGTGTATTTGTTGAATAATTTGCAACAGATAATGGTGTTTATCAGTATATGTATATACCACATGTGTACCCAATTATGATATAGTTTATATATGACACAGAGGAAACTCAGATAACTGGGTAATGCGATATCAAAGTGTAATAATCTAAACCCATAAGTTGGACTATATAAATAGCAACTCTATATATACAATAGTTATCCTATATGCATGCATAATTGTACAAAGATAAATATGTTTGTGAAAAACAAAGTATCTTAGACCGTGCAATTTCAAGCATATACAATTTAACATTCTAAGAAGGAAAAAAGTAAAACGTTCGATCGTGGATACACACGGCGGACCCAGTAACCGTCCCCGACCAAGCCACAATCGTACGAAAACAAATACGTTTGTTAACAGCATAGTAACTAAAATAGCAAAAGTTCGGGTGTAAATATATCGTTTTGTATACTAAGAGACGAAAGGAAAATATCCGATCATGGATATACACAGTGGATGTAGTAGTCGTCTTTGACCAAATCTCAGCCGTAATACAAGAAATATGTTAGTCAAAAGGAGGGACAGACGTGTAAGCACGGCCGTCGCGAATGTCAAAATAAAGCTAACCACTGCATTCTCCTCGACAAACAATGGCTGCTCCATTTTGTCCTCCTTCTTCTCGCTGATGGCCTTAGTAATGACCGTCATCCTGCCGTAGGATAATCGTCCCCTTTCCCACGAAGGTCGATGGCAGACCTATATACACCGTTACTCCGGTTTTTCGCACGATGGGACGTGTCTGCCTTCCTGCGCAGCAATCGTCGTCTCTTTTGTACAATTTAACAGGAAACAGCGAGGTTCTCTGTAGAGTCGAACGAGGTCTACAAAGTTTCAGGATGAACTGCATACATACAAATGCAGGCCGAGATTGATCGGTGACAACCGCGCCCTCAGACTCAAACGGGTACCTAGTGCGCATGCGCCGACTTCAGTTTGATAATGGTCGACTATCGGAAACATGCATAAGTAAAGTGCACAATAATAAAGTCGTTGTGAATATTAATTTTACTTTGCAGTCATTGATCCCATGATTCAATTTCTGCGACCCGGAAGAATGTATAATCAGCATGTCTAATGTAAAATATGAATTGCAATTATCAATAGCTTTCAGCTACTGATGAAAAAAATTCCATGTCAATTTAACTATAAGAAAATATTTATGACATAGAAGATCATGAAAATATGTATACATTGGACATATATGATAAATTGGACATTGGAGAATGAATGTACGTTTGCACTCGTTACGTTGTGCTTGTTTACTTAACACATTTATGCGTGTAATTCGCTAGATTTGAGAAGTTAAAAAAAAACCATAACATATAGAATATCTTAGTAGTCCTCGCTTAATCTTATTTATGAAACAACACAAATGTTTAGAATAATGCAACATACAATTGGAAATAAATCAATTTTAACTTTGTTTCAGCATTCTTAAAGTGTAGATTAAATATACATACGTACATGCATGTGTGATAAGTAAATACATCTGAAAAATGCATTACATTATCTTTAAGAATTCATGATGTATAAATAAATCCATAATTTGGTCAGTGTCGATGAAGTCATGGAAAATATGGAAAGTATAGAGCCAAATAAGCTGCCTCAAACAATTACAGATTTATCTGTAAAGGATGAACCACAGCAAGAACAGACCGTTGAATTTAGTCATCAAGATTTGATCAAATTAACTAAGCAAGCTATTGATGATATAGTTGAAAGTGATCCATTGCTTTCTGGGTTACCCTCGGATGTAACCCTGGAAGAACTCAAGGCGCAGATAGCTGTGGCACAGGGTCAAGCTATAACCTTGTATTTAGATCGTGGAGACTTACCAAAGTTGGGAATTGTGGTGCGTTATATACACTTTAGGCAAAATATAAGAAATTAACTTTATGTTGGACAAATATGATTATTTGTATTTTGTAGTGTATAATGCTTGGAATTTTATTTTAGGTGCCTCCCCATAATACCACTGTCCTTGATTTGAAAAGAGCTGTGAAACGGCATACGACTTTAAGCTTAAAGCGGGAAAATGTTAAAAAGAAAATAAGCTGGAAGCACGTGTGGAAAAAGTATGATTTATGTTTTTTGGACATAAAACTCTCAAATAATAACGAAAATATAAAAGCTTATGGTATTGCAAATAAAGCAGAATTGCATTATGTGAAGAAGCGCAGAGAAAAAAATCGATTGGGAAAAGGCCACTAAATACACCAGATAGGAGTCTCTTGAAATTAAGATACGCGCAATGACAAATGACAAATTGTTTTTTCAAGTATACATTAAATTACATGGTTAAACAGCTCATTATTTTTTTAACGAAAACTATATCTGTAATTCATCTGTATCATTTTTCTGCTATAGTTTCGTTAAGTTCTAGAATTGTACATGTCAGTTGTGGATTACACTCTTCCAGCATCAAGCACGTCAACTCAAAAGTCATGGACTTGTAGTGATTTGTCACAATTAGAGTCTTCAATGATAACATTCTATACAAAGCTTCCAATCCCCTTTCTGTGATATTTTCACAATTGGAAATATCCAAATATTCCAGTTTCGGGAACTCTGCAGATATTTTATCCAAGCACCAGTCGTCCAGATATTTGCAGCCTTTAAAACTGAGCCATTTGAGATTTAAGAGGCCATATAAATTATTTAGTCCTTCATATACCAAAGGTAATCCAGAAGCGTCTAACGCAATCAAAATGTACTTTAAATTGTATTCATTGGGCAAGCTGCTACAATCGTCGCTTGTGATCCATTTTTCGTCATACTTGAATTTCACTCTGCCACCCTCGTTTAATATGAAGTATGCACTGGCCAAATCATGGCCCAAAATAGCGTGCCGTTTCGCATCATACATTTGACTCGTCCTCCTGTGATTTTCTTGCATGTGTTTCCACCAGTTCCTTAGATTGACCAACGAGAAATCGGTCGCTCTTGGAGCCTCTGGCGAGAAGAACATTAAGGGAAATCTGTATATCGACTTCTTTTCCTTTATAAGTTTACTAGGAACGTCGGGATTCTCTATCGAGTGACGTGCACTCGTTAAACTAAATGCTCTTGTATAGAAAATTGATCGATCCACCAATTTCTTGAATAGACAGAATTTCATATGACGGTACAACATTCTTATTGGATCGTTAATTAAAGTCTACACGTCAGTTTCAAACGCGATTGATAGGTTATGTCTTCTCGTGGAAAAGTGAATGTTAGACAGAAAGGAATAGTGTTCAACAGAAAGCATGTGTACAATTAATTATATATGATATACATATATTTGTTGGGTACGTAAATCTATTCGTGGGTAAGATCTGTTAACTTTTTTTTGCTATTAATCAAACGATCGTGACGGTGCCAGATGGCTAAAGCCAGTTAGTCTAGTTTTATAGACTCTGACCGACACGAGCACTATTTATAAACTGTGCACAAATGTACAATTATGGTTGTCGCAATACACATTGGCACATTTAATTGTATTATTCATAGAAACGCAAATAAAACATTATAGATTCTAATACAACTTATTGTTAATCCAGGAAGGCGGGAAAAGAACGAAATATCTTTTAAAATTGGAAAAATGTCCTTTAGAAGATACTTTTGCATCAAAACTATTATATATAACGATTTCTTAACATTAATTGCTTGACCAATTATTCCAATGTAAAATAAATTGTAGTTCAGTCAAGAACCGTGCCATAACCCTGAAAAGAACCATTTTACAACTGTGAAAAAGTGCATTATAGCTCTGAAAAGAAACAATTATTAATAAGAAAAGAACAAACTATTTGATTTAATCCTTTTAATCCATAAATGTTACGATTCACCAGTTTGAATAGCACAGAGTGATCGATGTTGAAAATTCGATCAAGAGGATAATGTATTTTCAAAGAATAACATAGGACCTAATACACTTTTATGTTGGCAGTTTAGACTTACAGCCATCGAGGTTGGCAGTGTGGCTATTCCATTGGCACATTTGTTAGTGAGTTTGCCGTCAACTGTCAATGCGGTTGAGTAACATAAGTAGGCAGTTGACGCATCAAGACCCTCGATAGTTGAATTCACGATCGAGAGTTAGGGTACGCTGTATTTACGGTTCAACATTTTTCTTTCTTTTCTACGGATTAAAAAATAGTAGTTTGAGTTGTGGTAAACGTAACGCTACCTAGCATTGAATAAACTACGATCTTTGAACGTTAGACTATGATCCCTTTCGATTTGCAGGTTTAGTTGCTTGCGGCGGAATAAAGCAGAACCGAGGGACGGTGTATTCTTACGTCGGAGCGTCGAGGAAATTACCTTTTGTTTCGTGATATTTTTCGGATTTTTTCACGATGGAAGATATGCAAGAAGAGGTTAGTAAACCTTCGTCAAACTCATATATGCACGACATATTTTTTGTCTATATTTTTTATTGGGTATACGCATAATTAATCAGAAAGAAATAATATAGTTGCAAGACAAAAGAATGTTCATAAAAATATTTTTTATAAGTTTAACGTCATTAATTTTAGCTAAACGTTATGCGTAAAGCAATAATTTTTTTCTTACTAAAGCTAGTACTCGTGATCTATTTACTCTGTTTGTATAACACTCTATAATTCATCTGTTAAATTGTATTGGAATCTACTTTACAATGTAACCATGATATTGCAGACACAATTTGTAGTTGACGATGTGAGTAAAATTATAAAGGAAGCGATCGAAGTATCGATTGGAGGAAATACCTATCAGCACAACAAAGTAAATCAATGGACATCTCATGTGGTGGAAGGATGTTTAGGGAACCTAACAAAATTGCAAAAGCCGTATAAGTATATTGGTGGGTGTAATTATTGTTCAAAATAATTATCTAAATCAATGCCAGATTGCGGTCATGAACCGAGGTTAAAGTTGAAGGTACATTTATATTGATATCACTTACAGTCACTTGTACGATCATGCAGAAAAACGGAGCAGGACTTCATACAGCAAGTTCGTGCTTTTGGGATAACGCCACTGATGGCAGCTGCACCGTGCGCTGGGAGAACAAGACAATGTACTGTATCGTTTCCGTTTTTGGCCTGGCAATTTAAATTTATTGAAAACCGTAAAAACCAAATTTTCAGTAAGAAACACGTCCAAAATATCATATAATATTTATTGCTTTACACGGGCCATAGTAAGTATATAGCGTGCACACAACAAACACTAGGCATCTCTCTAATTAAATTTTTTGCACGTTTAATGTATAGGCTTACATTCGAGAGTTTGTGTATTTTTTTATATCGCAAAGGGATTGTCTTTTATACAATAAGCATCCAATTCTCGTATTCGTCAATACGTTCCTCAGCTCGTCCTTCGAACGTGACCATTAATCGGATACATTCCTTGAAGTATAGAATAATTTGCCAATCATGAACATGAATGATCTAAGTGGTATTTTAAAAGCCATTTAACGTTAACAGCTGCTGTCAAAAATGTAATAAATGCAGAAATAGATTCTACGTTTTTTGGTACACGTAATAAATTTAGGGAGTAATCCAAATTCTTATGAAAAATCTATTGCCATAATATAATATTGGCTTTCAGATTTAAGACCGACTTAAAAGTTACACAATGTATTATCTCCGTATTTCATTGTGTATTTCAAACATTCGATTAATTCGTCAAAAACCTCGTGAAAAAAAATTTGCAAGGAATAAAAATTAAATAGCGGATAATTCCGAATATTGTGTGAACCTCGCTATATAACAATAAATATCTATAACTATATACAGCTCTATCACCTCACACGAACATCATCCATATACGAATAAAAGTATTTTTTAGTAGTTAACGGTAAGGTAGTTCAAGTTCAACTGTATCTACGTATAATAATATTTATTTATATTTATTTTATATTCCGCCCTGTTTGAATAAAGTGGCAATATCTTTCGAATTATTTTACTTCCAGAAAAGTAATTTATTAATTATTTTTTTATAGGGTCCACGTACGTAGTACGTGTAATCCATAAAATTCAGTATGGATATACGCGTGTAAAAGCGATTTAAAAAGAAAGAGGGGTTTTAACGAGTAATCAATATCATTAACGGTCTTTTACTGGGAAAGGTGACGTATGTTTATTTACATATGAATTTACTTTACTAATTATTCGGCAGTTGTAAAGAAATATAGATATATTACGATCTTTAGCTTACTACTAATAAGTCAATCACACATATTTTATAAACCAAAATTAGTCCGTTTCTTCTCGTGTACGTCAACAAATTGCAAATTCGAATTGCAAAGATATTTCAAAAAAATTCAAAATTACTTTTGCGCATTATAAACGTAAGAGACATATCGATCGCTTTCATATCGGATATTTTTCTAATTTCGATATTTCGTAACGTCGATCTTGGGATAAAAAGTGAAGTACAATAAATAAGTATAAACGATTCGATAACGCAAACAAATCTCCGTTGAATTAGCATTTTACAATTCTGATATCTCCGACAGGAAGTCTTCGTCGAGTGATAAATCTTCGTGTAGTAAAACCATGTTGACATTTAAACTATCGCCGAACTCATCGTCGATGTACAGATCTTCTACGGTACTGTCCGGGATATCCTGCAACGATAATAAAATAATCGTCCGTATTTATCACGATGAGTAACAATAATCGATATCAAAGAAATACTCGTATACGATAGTGTTATTGCGGGTCATCAAAGATTTCGCGTCATTCGTACAACGATCGAGATACATCGGCACCAACCGAAAACATACTCGGCAGATCGACGATAAGAATATTCCGTAATAGATCTAACAACTATCGGATTACCATCAAGAGCTCGTTATACTTACTATGTACGAGATCTACCGTACTTCAAAGATCCGACAATTATCGAATCATCGTCGAAAGATCGATCACAAGAGTGTACGCTAACCGATCTAAAAACGAATGGACCATCGTTCAACGATCGTTCCTGAGACCGTCCATTAACGATTACGAGAAATTTACGAAAAATCATCGTGCATCGATCGATCACGAGAACGGTCCTTTACGCATCTACCAGGTCTAACGACCCCGCGTCATCATAGACAGCTCGTCGACAAGAATACTCACTCCTCTGCGTATAGGCAATTTCCCAAGTGCCGAGTTATTCATCGTCCTCAGTTGGCTCAAGGCGGCCGGCAAGGAACGTCGCCTGGGCAAGGCGCTTTGGTGGCACGACTTGCAGTCCTTACTCTTGCTACCGTCGTTCAAGAACAACAGCGCGAAATTCCTCTCCGCGGGTCCTTTCTTCTGGCCACACTCCGCGCGCTGCCTCTCGATCTCCTCCAGGACACTCGTCTCGTTCCTCGTGTCGTTGTGCGAGATCGACTCGTTCGAAGCTTCGGCGATCGACTCGCAGACGAAGGTTCTCGCGTGAGACATCGTCATCGAGGAAGGTGCCAATTCCTCCTCCTTCTCGGTCTCGTTATCGCACTTGAAAACATTCCCGCTTACGAAGAAGGTATGGCCATCTTTGATCGACCTCTCGATGCTCCTGATCTCCTCGTCTTCGTTCTTCAGCCTCAGCTTGTACAGGTCCTCGAAGAGGGCCTTGGGCTCCTCGTTGCCCTCCGTCAGGTCGAACGTCTCGTAAGTCTTGAAAGGCGAGGAAGGGTACGATTCGTCGGTGTTTGGCGTGCCAGATCGCACGATTTCCGTCGCCCGATCCAGGGCGTCTTTCAGACTTTGCAACGGTTGCCTCGGGGGAGATAGGTACTGCGTCGATTCGTCGCACGTTAGTATCGTTTCTTGGCCCTCGTTCGTCTCGTCTCTCCCTGAATCCGCAACGATGCGTTTAGCATCTATGGTTTTGTAAGGATTAACGCATATTCGATCAAGTTTTTTGTTTAATTAGCGAATGTGTAAATAATCGTGGCGCGATGAGTATTTATTCGTTTATCGATGAATACGTAAGAACGCCAATCGTCGAATTTTCATATATATTATACCTTCTCTCGTGGATGAAATTATATTTTCTCGATATATACGTGTAACAAGTTCGCGTAAAATTAAAGATTGCGGATTGATCGAAGCGTTGCGAATAGATATTTGGGGATACAATAT
Source organism: Ampulex compressa (assembly GCA_038496175.1). Taxonomy (NCBI): domain Eukaryota; kingdom Metazoa; phylum Arthropoda; class Insecta; order Hymenoptera; family Ampulicidae; genus Ampulex; species Ampulex compressa. The sequence goes on from JBCFXI010000011.1 coordinate 371,034, forward strand.
ATTGTTTTACAACCTTTGTCTGTGCTATTGATAACGTACGTCTCGTTACTCTGCGGGGAGCCCAGCTGCGGCCGTTGATCCTGGGTATCGATAGTATTGCCACTATCGTTGGTATTCTCGGCGGGCAAGGTTGCCTGCAAGCGAGATTACAGGCCGATCGTAATCGTTATGCACGAACTATCCTATCCGCGATAATGTGCGCTTGATTACGATAATAAAATAATGACGACACATACCGGCTCTTCATTTTTTTCCTCCTTCCTCATTTTAGAAATGCAAATTAACTTTTCTCGCCTCCATAAAGAGGACTCGAAGAAACCTTGAGGATCGGAATTTAATACTTGAGGTTGGATAATAGCGTCTTTAATACTTTCGGGTGTGTGTAGGTAAGGCACCTGTAATACGAACGACACATCTACATTTTGCATTTTTAAAATCACTACTTAGGGAATTAAATTATTTTAATCACCAATGTTGCTTAATGTTCCGGAATTTCATTTCTTTTAAAATTTATACAAAAAATTTATACTTTCTTTCATAATTTAAACAAAAACTAACCCGGGAATAAACGAAGACGGATGAGACGTTTATTCTAAAACGAGAAATATGATTTATAAAATTGACGTACTTTACGAAGCTGGTTTGAGGGCAGCTTTGCGTAGGAGGGATCGTACTGACCAGGAGACTTATTGCATTTGGGTTCCAAGCTGGTTTTATGACTGGCTGGTTTGTGGGGTTCGTAATCTTTACTCTTAACTTGGCTCAATATCCTACTCTTCGTCCTTGGACCTGACGTAAAGACAGACTATTAAATATAACGATTAACAAATTCTTGGCAAACTAATAGAAATCATTATACCTATCGATTCCTGAGATTCAGTAGTTACGATCGATGCATTAGGAAACAGACGCGCGTTAGTGCGTAAAACGGTGGAAAAAATTCGTGTACGGCATTAATACCGGGAAGAATCGTGTCGCGATAAACACGATTGCGTCCACTTACTATTATCTTGCGCATTGGTGCGAGACGAGGAATCGCTGCCGTAGAAGAAGTGCTCCCTTTTGTGCGCCATCATCTCCTTCAGCCTCCTGATGTTATCACGGGCGCTGATAAAGGACTCTTCCTCGTCAGACTCGAAGGGCCGCGTCGAGGTCGATTCCACGGAGGCGAAGGCGCTCTCGGTTCCTTCGACTTCCATCGGTGGCTTCACCTTCCTGTACGTGTAATTCCACGGACGCGAGGCGTTGGAGGTATTATCCTCCTCCTTGGCAACGTTCGACTGGTCGTCCTCCGTCTCCTTGCAGCTGATCCTCGAATGATCGTTCTGCGCGTTGAAGAACATGTTCGTTCGCTTCAGGGCGTCTTCGACGGCGAAGCTCCTCGCGTAATCGGCGACGTCTAGCAGGTCCAGTCTATCGGCTTGCGCAAGGTTCCTCGAGTGTCCATTGTGCTTGGCCGGTAGCTGCTTTAAATTCAGGCGGTGCTGTTGCTTGATCGGCGATTCGGTGTCCTTCGTGTACTGGGACAATTGTTTCGCGGACATGCTCTTGCTCAGTCTTGTTCCCTTGTTCCTGGAGGAGGGTGCCTGTGGCGAACGCGCTAGTGGGACGATGTACGTCTTACCGCTCTCGTTATTGTTGTTCGCGTACTGATCCACGTATATAGGCTCCTGATCTTCGTATTGCATCTGTGAACAATCGGGTGGGAAAACTGATTTGTCTTTCGATACTATAGGATGATCTGGAAAATTAGGATTAAAAGATGCGTATATCGTTCCAAGCTCGGCGAAGAAAAACCTCGAGTATTCGTATGACTCATCGCGTTATTGTGAAGTGGAGAAATGGGAGGGTATTCGAATCTAACGTTTAAAAAATTGAATACCAGCGACAAAAAAAGAAAAGGGGATAGAAAGTGTCCTCGATAACGGAATTTCGTATTCGTAATAGTAACCAACCTCGAGCCTTTGGAGAAACCTTCGCATTCTATTCATGTCCAATGTCCTTCTCGTGACATCGAGCTGCAGTCCAGCTTCCAATAGGTTGTTGAGTAAGGGTGGAAAATTGTACAAGTCCAGTATAACACCGCGCTTCCATTGAACGTATTGCCTCTCTATGTCTGGTCTACTGAATCCGCTCCAAGGTACGTGCACTGTTCACCGACGAAAGATACAATTTTTATTAAAATTTCCCGTATCGATAAGTAACGACGCATAAGTTAACGCATAATACGTTAACGTACTGCCAAAATTTAATCGTACTTTTTAGTGTGCTAATCAAAATTAATTATCGTTTGAGCGGTAAAAAATGTTGGTATTTTTTTTATATTAAAGAAGCTTGTGTAAGGAGTATATATTTGAGGGAGGATTTTTTAGTTAATTTGTTGCTCACTCGTGCACATTTCCCAAATTAGAAGAGTAAGTCCGTAAACGTCGGTCTCCTTCCGTGGCTCGATTCCGTAGAATATCTCCGGCGCCAACCAACGGAAGATCTCTGCCCTTAATCGCTCCTCGTATTCTCGTTCGGGCTTTTGCTGAGCGAAACACATCGATGCAAAGGATAAAGTTAGAACGACAATCACATTGCGCATCTTCCCAGAGTAATTATCCCCTGGGGAAAGATTGGATCGTTGGACGACTATTCGTAATCTACCATGTGAAGCGAAAGTGACGTTAATTCTCAAGAATTGTCAGATTTCTCTGAATGCATCGCCGTTGAAATTTGTCGAAACGAGTTTATTCGTATTTTCCAAATTTCTAATACCCTCGAGAAGAAGGTACGTGGCACTAAAAATGTATAATCGAATTGAAATACTAAATTAGTATTTATAGAATGTTACGTTCGTTATTACGCGCGTTGAATAAAATTATTTTTTTTTTTGAGATATTTACGTGGAACGATATAAGATTTTTAGTAAAACTCGTGCAGTATACTTTACGAAATATCGTATAAAAGTATTATGCCGAGACGATGCAGCGTGTAGAAGGAAGATTTTATGAAAAAAGCAACTACGCGGCATTCGACCTCGTATTTTATCGTATAAGGGTTATAGCGTTGTTCGTTATTTTACGACATTATATAAAACTCTGCCTCTTAATTTTATACCTTTACGTCGTAGTATGAAAATTACGATTTGCTATGCGTTGCATAAATTTTATGAAATAATTCTGGCACAAGATTTCTTTGAATACAAGCAACAGACGTTTCGAGAGCCTGCAAAGAATACGAAATTAGTTAAATCGCAATTTTCTACTACATTTACGCGAACTCTAGCGTGTGACACAAAAATCTAATGAATAACATTTTAACCGTTTTGCAATTGGATGTAACGCGGCAAAAAGGATGTACTGTAAAACGTGATTGCGTAAATTTACAAAAGGTCATGAGGCAAGCGTGGAGATTTGTCCATTGTTAAGGTAAACATAAGTTTCGCACGCGTTACTATTATTTAATCGTGTCGCAAACCGAGCCGGAGTTAAGAAACAACGAAAGAAACGGAATGTCGCCCCGACTACGGTGCGCGCGGCCTAGATTCGAAATATTTTTCCCAGATTTTCACGGTGCTGATAATCTCGACGATTGCTCCGCTTCGCGCCGCGGAATAATTAACGTCGCCACGGTACAGCGGATTTGTTCTGAAATGGGCATTTTGTGGGAAACGATGCCGTCAGTTTCCTGCGGCGAGGCGTCGCTGGGCGCGACAAAAGACGGATGTGACGTGGCCCGGCACGTTGCATTCTCTCTCGAACTCCCCCGTGCTTTCGGGGGAAATCGAATCTTCCCAAAAGTCACGCTCTAATTCATACCGAAATTTTAGTGCACGATCGACGTTAACTCTACGTAATTTACGATCATTTTCAAGTGAGGTTTCGTGCACTCCCTTTGCCCGAAATCGTTTCGTCCAAATCGCTGTAGTAAACCAAGGAACTGCTTTACGATCGTCGAATCAACCGCCGTTGCTTATATATATTTGTCTATTTTTTTTTATCACAATACGGAGTAACAGAGAAATTGAGTGCGAATAATTTGATAAGTTAAGGGGGTGTTTGTTATAAGCGGAAAAAAAAAATTCGAGATCGTCGTTTTCCTCTAACGAAGAAATTCTTTTTGATGGGTTCATCCTCGATTAATGTTTTACTCGTATGATGTATTTAATCGTATTTACGAAATGATTAGCGCAATATCGATATCGCGATGGTACGCACAGGTGAATCGAATGCGTGGAAATGAGTTTCGGTTGAAAGTAAGTCGGCTACCGATTTGCATATTTTGCGCAATCGAATTCGCATGAATGCGCGAATAAAACGGCATGCGAGGATGCGGCACGCCCGTCGGCTAACCGCTACCTTCGGACAATAGACTGGAATGTACCGTCGGGTTCCTTTCTTTTCAATTGATTCTAACCACCGAACGAGCAATGTCCGCACCATTTTTTTTTCAGAACAACGGGTTTGTAGAACTAGCACGCACGAAAGTAGATTACGATACTCGTTTCCTATGACAATTCTTTTTTCTGCAAACAATACGTTTCATCCAGTTATTATGCGCGCAAAATATAACGCGTATAATTTACGCTCCTTCCGGAAAAATGATTGCGTCTCTATAATGTTCTCGACGGTAGGATTATCGAAATCGTCAGAATTCTATTCATGCTGTCCTATATATATCTAGAAATTGATCCATAGTTCTATCATCGAATAAGAAAAAGGCGCTTTACTCACGTATTTCGCGCCGACAGCCAGTTCCCATCCTCCAAGCTTGACGGTCCCGCTCGAGGCGAGAAAAACGCAGTGCGGACTGATAGCGCTGTGAACGTATCCCCGCATGTGAGCGTGTCGAAGAGCGTCCGCCAATTTTCCGGCGCACTTGGCGATACCTTGAATCGGTATTCGCTCGCCCTGCTCGTGGACGTAATTGTACAGCGTGCAGTCGATCGATTCGAAAATAGACACGAGGCCGTAATCGTCCGTCTGCGTGGTGCCCATTAATAACAATACCATCGGGTGCCGGATCTCTCTGGAAGGAAAGTTTCGTTGACAAAAGGAAATTTTGCGTGACGTACACTTGCAGAATCAGAAGAGGATTAAGCAGGAGCGCGAGTAACTCCTAGAGTCGTGGAAACTCTAGTTCTCTAATGCGACGACATTTTTTATAGATTGGCCTGATGCACAAAATTATTCATCCGATTTTCATATTCACCGGTGTGTACTAAATTTTACGAACTGCTCGTTTCGCGCATGATTTCTTTCGAGCAAGTGTCCACTTACTCTTTACACCGGTCATTCGTAAAGTGGTCTACATCGACCCCCATGTAGGAGGTCCTCGTCGATAAAAAAAAAAAGAAAAGTGGTCGAAGTACATGTAACTTTGTACTTTGTGTTTTACTTAATAAATATTTAATTATAAAACAAGATATATTTTTTATTAAAAAATGTTCCACTCTAAAGTAAACCCCATCAAAGTATCAGATCTGTGTCAACTTTAAAAACACATTCAAGTTTGTAAAAAGGTTCGTAAAAAATAAGAAAAAAGAGTTGGTAAAAAATTAATATCAAAAAAGCAGGGGGTCTACGCAAAACAGAAAAACTCGGTACGTGGTCTACGGGACAAAAAGTTTGCGGACCTCTGCTATACGCGTTTCATGGCGGCACGCTCCAACCCCGAACCATCGGTCTACATCGTACGATATTTATATAACAATTGCACGCGACAGTGTACGCGCAGGCGTTTCGTAAAATCCTTGGGTCGGTGAGAGCGTGCAGTACACGCCCGTAAACCAAAGGATTACCGTTCTGAGAACCTACACAGAGTCAAGGTGTCTTACGTGAGGACCTCCAGGTCGGCTTTGACGGCGTCCCGGCATTCCGGGTGCGTGTGCCTCTTCAACGAGACTCTGGTGTTTTGCCACTCGGCAAAAATGAGCTCGAGGTACCGATCGTCCGTCCCAGCCACCCATCCGATCTCGAAGATCTCCGAGGCTCGTATGTGCGGCACCCCAGGTACAACCGAGTTGCACTCCTGCGATTTCCACGTGTTATCGCGCTTCTCGTTGCTGGTCTTCGACAGCAGTTCGCATGTGTATTTGCCAGGGCTGTCGCTCGGAATCGTCTCCGATTCCGCGTCATCCGACAGCCTTCGGCGATCTATGAAGGCCTGCAGCGCGCTGCGATAAGACTCGCTTCGAAGGGAAGAGAAAATAAAAGAAACGGTGAGCTTGGAAGAAAGAGTTCGAGTCGTACACGCGTCGAAGCGATTAACTCGACTTTTTAAATTTCATAAAAATTTTCGTGCCAGAGCGTTCGATGCTTTGGCGCTAAATTTGTATGCTTGGGCGATGACAAGTAAATAGCGTGGTCGTCCCGGATAAAAATTCTTTTTAGACACCTATGAGATTAATGACATTGGTACGTAATGAGTACTGATCGGCAGGAAAATAAATCGATTTATGAAATGTATAAATTTCCATCGCTTTATTGCGCTGACTAAACGATCAAATTAATTCGTCTACTTTCCATATTCATTCTCCGCATTCTCTTTAACGTATACAATGAATTTAGAAATTATTTCGGTGTGTTTCCTATCGAATCGATTGATACTTTGGTTCAAATATAAACCTATCTCCCTCCTCTTGAGATACTTGAGACTAAGCGTAAGCTTATCGAAAATAATCCAGAGTATCTCGAAAATCAAAATGCATTTTACTTCTCTATGATCGAATAAAGGATTAAAAAAAATAGTTGCGCAATTGGTACACCTAATGGCATATCGAAATAATGATTAATCAACTCGACTCGTAAGGAGTGTACTAAAAAAAGTAAAGGGTTGGAGTAACCCATCGATTGATTCACGGGAAGAGGTTATGCCAGTATTTTTTCTCATAAGTCTGGACTTACGCGAGGTGTTCAGTGTTTTTTCTCTGCATTGCTTCTTTCAACGCCAACTTGTACCGTCGATTATTGAAACAAATCTTCGTCGAATACGTTTGACTGTCGTCGTCTACTCACACCGGATTGTCGTGCCGAATTGTTGTCAACGAATCGGTAGTAAATAACGCGAGCGCGGTGCAACTATCGACTGTCTTCACGCGAGTCATCCTAATGACCTAATGGCGCTCGTCCTTCCTCGATCGGGAGGTCAGAAGTTCGGAGGAGTAAATACGGGTTTTCGTGATCTAAAGTTGTGCCAAGTTTCATTATTCTATTATTAATATATATTTAGTACTTAATTATACGTATTTATAATTAACGTAATATAATTTTCTACGTGCGCGCGCGCGTGTGTGTGTGTGCTCGCGCGTCGATAGCGTGCGCATACGTGTGTATATTGTTATTTATTCGAAATCATTTAGTTTAAGTGCATAAAATTTATTCAACTTTAGACTAAAAATACCCGTATTTGGTATTCGGAGATATTGACCATTGTCGCGTCAAGATTAAGGGTTAGGAAGGGTACCGACAGCAAATAATTTTTTTAAATAGAATAGTAAGCATCATTAAATCGGAATTAAAATAGTAAAGGATTAAATAAAAGAGAAAATTCTATCGACCGTTAGGTAGATTTGTTTATACCACCAATGAGCACTCGATTTAAATGGCTATCCTGTTCGACCAGTTCACGGTGTCGTAAACAAACCACTGTAAATCGATGAAGGAAGATAACTATCGGCTTTTATACGTGTTCAATGAGGTCTGGCGTTATAATTAAGCGGAACCTCGTTGAACACAATGCTGAATTTCCAACGTATATTTTACTACCGGCGTAATTCTACAAATGGATTACGATCAAATTATATACGCACCTAAGTTAAGACACGCTTAAACATGTAGACCTTTCGAATAAGAATTGTTGAAGCTTGTAATGCACAATGCATATTATTGTGACAATATTAATAAAAAATATTTGATTACTTACTTGTTAAGACCAAACTGTTTTGGTGGCATGTTGAATCCATTTCGTTCTCTCTGTATGATATCCCTGTAAAAAAATAAAATATGATGACCGACGATAAAGACAAATTAGTTTTTTAACAAAAGTTACAAAATATTAATAATACCAGATCTATCTTTAATTGAATTTAAAAAATAATGTTGAATAATACTGATTTGATATGATAAATAATGTTAACAGCGTGGTAGCAAGATAGACGTTTATACACGTTACTTTGCGTCTCTGTATCAAGTGTAGGACAGATTGGGAACGGATCGGTGAAAAATAATCGAGACAACGACGATAATCGGAGAAAGGTTCGATACCCTCGACGTCTGAGCATGTTCGCAAAGACGAACGAAGGTATGCTCATTTATACAGAGAAAGATCACTAAGGTCAGTGGAGCAACTCGACTATAAGTAAAAACTGGAAGTATCGTACTAGACTTGTACTTTCTCTGCCAATTCCCTTTCCGCGGATCGTTGCAAAGTAACTATATGTACCTAAGAAGGTTCTTATTTCTTCTTTTTTTTAATGTAGTCGGTAATTAATTTTATTACTTAAAACCATCCAATTATCTTTACTAATATGGTTGAAAAAATATGGAAAGAAATCTATAAAATTTAATTCTCGCATTTTCTATCAGTTTACAATTAGTCATAGTGTCATCTCGACGTATTAGTTCATTGGTCGTAGCATTGATATCTTGTAAATCTAAATTTCGTGTCGATCGCATACATTAGCTTAATTCCAATACAAGGTACATTGCCATTTCACGCACGTATCGCGTAGTCGTGCAGAAATCGTGTCACTACTTTCGTTGGAAAAATATAATCTGACTATTAGACAAGCGTTAGATAAGCGAGAAAGTCGTATTTTGCTAGTAAATTTATCTTGATTCATACTCCTTCAAATACTCGAAAATATTTATTCGATCAATGTTCTAGATCAAACTGCGATCTAAGACGGATCGAACTGTAATTTAATTATTGGAACGTCGAAAAAGTTCCTTATCATATTTTATTTATGCTCTTAACCTGCTCAACCAGTGCCCAACGACCAATCTACGAACGAGCCGGATCGTGGGCCTAATTAAAATTTGATATGGATTATTTGCATAAAAAATCCTAGTCCATAAAGCGGCATGTTACGTCTGGCGAAACTGGAAATATCGGATTTCAAGTTTGTAAGTAAACGATATGAATATTATAACAGATGATGATACCGCTTCGTTTCCAGAAGGCTAGCAAAAGTAGTACACTTCCGCGATTTAATGTATTCAAACGGCGTATGCGTAATTAAGACAAGCAAGTGTGCTTTCGGTTGCCAGCGTTCGACGATTTGATTCACTTATAACGAGCGCATACCGACCTTCGATCCATTATATCCATGCATGTCTTTAATTTCGATGGAGATAAGGACTGGCATAGAAAGCACATTAAAGATCTCCGTACGTTCATCTACTTTTTACCCTTTCTCTAATTGGGTAACGTAATATGTGTGTCACAGAGTGTATTAACATATTTAAGATACTAATATTTAGGTCAACGTAATGGAATTATGCAGAATAATATATGGTGAAACAAGCTAAATTTAAATAATCGAAAGGCATAGCGCCTTTTCTCACAACGCTTAAATATAAGTCTATAGAAAGATCCGTATTACAAAGGCGATGTCGTTTTATGTAATCAGACGTTTTATCTAGAGATAATTCAATGTTGGTTTAAGAAAAAATGACATCGTACCTCGTGTACATTTACGAATCGAGGTATATTTAAAAAAAAAACCATATTTTAAAATAGGGTAACAATGGACAATACATAATAAAATGCATTAAAATCGTTCCTACCTACTCTATTCTTTCGCATGGATATTTATAGAGGCCGTAATTGTTTCCTTTTCAGCGTACTACAACCAGGTAGAAATACATTATCCTGGATTTTTAAGTGCGCAAAATAAACCCGTGTCAAAGCTCTGGTATGCGTATAAAGTACACGAGCATGTGTAATAACTAAAATTCCCTAGTAATAAATAACCTAATAGGTGACGACGAAGTTCTATAAATCCATACACGACATAAATACCAATACTAATGTTACGCCGGAGCACATTTTCCGTGTAGAACTGTGGAATTTCTATCGGTATTTTGAAAGGGATTAAGACGAATGGACTGACCTTACATAACAAAGCGGCTTTCATTCCTTAATGTCAGAGTATTGCCTTTTAAAGAGGTCGAAAGCGAAGGCCGTGAAATTGTTATTGGGAAAATGTTGAAGATGGGTATAACTCATTTTCATGCTCGATCGTTCTTCCGGTATTTTTATAGTCGGACAATTTAACGGTTGATTAAATGACCCGCACTTTCATACTCTATCAAAGGAATGTTTTCCTTCTTACGCGGCGTTTATACCCGTTCCTCAGAGTAAAGTGAGCAGCCATACATTTTTATTTTCACGGATAGAAATTTGTGTAAACGGGTAAAATCGTTTTGGAGAAAAATTAATAGTAGATATTTCGGTGTCATGGTCAGTCCCTTTTTTCAGTGGTTTGTGCTTGGCTAATTTGAAGTTCGACTAAACGACCTGCAGTATCGTGCATTATTGAAAAAAAAAGTATTTCGCTTTCTACCCTAATTATGCACCCGTTTCTCATAATCAGGCGAGGAGCGTTGATTTTCAGATTGACGGTTTGAAACCGGTGTCAACGGGTAATACGTTATTAACCGTTTCCAGTGATCGCCTTAAGACGATTAAATCGTTTTTAGGTCCGTCGAATATTCAATTAGCAAGTGAAAATTAACGTTTCCTGGTTACAGGATACCGGTTACTTTTTTCAAGAACGCAACCATTGATTATCTCCAGCATTTTAAACATACTCGCCGGTCTGCTTTTGTCCCTGATATTCGCACGTTATGATTTCAGGTTTTAATATAACAATATATATCGCTATATATTCTTAAATTCAATGCAACAATAGAAGTATAATGTTACATAGCTAGAATGAAACAGTAAATTATCTTTATGTCGCACATGTCGTATCGCGATTACTAAGAGAAAAGACAGGAAGGACATTAGTATGCGTAGTAATATGCCGAACAATAAGTGTTCAGGAAGCAAGAACTGATTTGTATTATACTCGTATTCCTACTATTATATTATCATTTTTGAAAGGAATAAAAATAAAGTGATCATCTATGTTCAAGGGTTCTGACAATTTTGGTGCAAAACCTTAGCATTTGTCCAACAAGCAGGAATGTTTCTCGTTTCTCGCAACGGTACAAGTACCTAGGTGGCTTAACAGGAGAAAAGGTCTTTTCTGCCCGAGGATAATGAGGGCCATTATATCGCGGCTGAAATAGTTTAATTCTAGTTAACGGTTCTCCCGTGCTCACCTCCGAACGACAGGGGGGCTTATTCTTTTGGACCACCGGCGTAATTAGCCCGTGTCTTCGATACGCTTGAATTTTTTTTGGAACATATTCGAACAATGGAAAGTAGTTGCCAGTAGAGAAACTCGGAAACGTTCTTCGGCCCAATCCTTTTCGCGCAAGCTTGTCAGCGAATGAACGTGTCAGTCTTGTACGATTTATTATCTAGAGGAAAGTCTATCACTCTGACCGTTCCTAGAATTATTTTCTTCACCCAGGATAACGCGGGGGACATTATAAAGACCAGTTTGTTTCGAATATAGCTTGCGTCGAATCTCCGTTTCTACGGTAAATTTAAGGATTTTTATATAATTTCTCTTGTACGTTGAAAAACCTATATTTGACGCATAGAATTAATTTCTAATGTCGTTTAAGTGTTGCAGAGTATTTAAGTTGTTTAAGAGTGTATTTTGAAGATGCCCAGTTGAAATTTGAATGTTAACATTTTCAAATCGGCACCTGCGGTTTATACACGTTGTTGCATAGGCAAGTGACCATGACGGTGTTCGTGATAAACTATACTCGCGCGTCACCGGGTTACGTTATATGTGAAGGTCAACGGGTTCGCGCTATGTGGTCCGATAACCAAATCAAAAAAATGCTCAAAGCGTTATATCCAACATTCCAAGTACATATGCCTACCGTGTACTTGCGCTGGAAAGTACATTGCGATCTTATTGGTTCCCTTCTTCCCTGAAAAAGTCTCAGTATTTGTGTACAGTGCATTATATTCTCCGATAATACACTAAGAATCAGTTCTATCGAAGAAACTGGATGGAAAATAAATATTAAAGAAATGACAGCAAAGGTTATATTTATCATGGTGCATTTATATTTGTCTTATTACAATACTTCGCGATAAGCAAATATTTTTGGCGGTGAATGCAACGTAATGATAAATCTTGAATGCGCATAACGTACGCTGTGTTATATATACGCATGAAATATGTATACAGTCTCATACTACGTCCATCCCGAAAGATTTATTTACATTCATCTATATTTACATATTTCCTTGTAGCTCGTCAAAAAATATTCCAGAAAAACACATCTTGGAAATAAATCTACCTCGATGTATTTATATGTAATATTTATGTGCATGGCGTGTCATTACAATGATTACTTATTGGTAAAATAATGTCTTTGATAATAATTACAAGGCAGGAGTAAAACCCGGATGCACGTGTCATTCGTTTGCAAGGAGAAGACGGTCATGCGTTGAGAGGAAACAGTTGGCCAAGCCGATGACTTTTTTTTCTCTGCGTTACTTCAGTACAAGATATTACTCGTGAAAGTTTGCATGCTTAATCCGTTCTAGTCTAGATTCCATTAGAAGCTGAGAATACTAATAAGCCCGCGTGCTTCATATTATATTCATATGCAAATCTAGTTTAAACCGAGAAACCTAGTTCTCATTTCAAAACAAGCTAACGCGGAGCTTCCTCAAAACTTGATTTTCGCACACTTTCGATTCAATGCTGGGCGACTAATTTATGGAAACTAAATATGCGTAATACTGTGTGATAGTTAAGTAATATCCTCAGCCATTATAGCACCTATGTATTCACTTAGTTGTTCCTGAATAATCCGTTCTCACATTACTTCCGTTCGAAATGAATTCGAAAATGGCTTACGATACATTGTGTCATTCGTATTACGCAGAGGCTCTTCTCGGATGTTGCACTCGTCATTAAAATCCCGCATTTGCGATTTTCTGTCTTACCGACAATTTCACATTAGACGTACGTTTCAATGGCAAATCCGCGACCAAAGTCACTCCCGCTTTACATAGAGATTACTCAGTTTACGATAAGGATTTTATACAATAATGTAATACAGATAGCTCTTATCGCTGCTTATTATTATGTAACTCGTGATACCAACGGCATAACGATACGATCAAGAGAGATCGCTCCTCAAGTTCCTGGCGTAATTCTAATAAAACAGCTTCTCAGGAATTACTTATCGTTCTTTGCATATCGCTTTATTGATTGAATTAACAGTACATATTCCCAGGTTGCCAAGAGTAAATCGCGGGCTTTAAAATTCCGAGCTTAAGGCATGGAAAATCTAAAATCGTCCTGTTCCTTGCATTCTTGCATCGCACATCGACGATCAAAGGGGTACGTTAACCTAATTTATCCAGGGTTAAAATGCACAAATGTAAAATATGAAAATGGGACGTGATATATCGAAATGAGGCTTTGGAAAGGAAACAATTGTAATTTGTAATCTGTATCGCGAGCGTTCGCAGTCCTCGCGCGTTATTCGATCGTAAACTCGCTCCCTGCAATTATTAACTTGTCCCGCCAGGATTTTTAACTTTGCTCGATGATAATGGTTATCAGACATCAAAGTCTGCGACACGCTGTGATTACGAACGCTTTACGAGTACGACAACCCGCGAAATGAGAATGCTGTGAAGTAACAGGATGGGTCTTCTGTCAACCGATTCAATTTTGATTGACGTTTCTGGCCTCGTCGAATGTTAAAACGTTGATGGAAAATGTTAACCAAGATGGAGACGGTGGATTATTTGATCACGTCAACCGGATCGATGTGTTACGGTTTATTTTATATTACCTATCTAAACCGCAATCACAGTGAAATCTGATAGAAATTAAGGAGCTTTTCCATTTGGATTGTAATAAAAGTGTTTAATATATAATCCTGTTGTACGAATATCCTGTTTTCTTCCAAAATCGAGAAATGTAGCAAAATTTGTTTCGAATTATTTGCCGATAATTACCCGATATCGTCCATGTGGATATTTTCGTAGAAATTTACATATATGACGATACTTGTTTTCACTGCAATTTCTTATTTGTCAAAATTGTATCAGTTTCTGAAAAATCTGCCGGCTTACATCTATTTTATCCAAATTTGGAGGACCGTAAGAATCAAATCGCAGGCTGTGTTAATGCGTGGATCATTAATTTCTCCATACGGTCATCAAAATGAAAACAAAATATATATTTTTGGTTTTACACGAGATATGCAGAAACGTGGCACGATAATCATAGCCAATATTATTTACTCGTTAAAAGACTTGCTTTATTTTTTGTCAAGACTGGTTTTTCTTTACGCATCGTCGATGATATAGCGATTTCACGCAATTCCGTGTGTTACACGGATCACGATTATTATTACATACCTCGGCAGAGAAGATTTAAGAATCGATACAAATTTAAGGCAACGTGTTTTAATAATTATATCATGGATAAATTCTAGTTTTTATCAGAATTAATATAATATGTATGTAAAAAAAATTTGTCTAAAATGAACACTAACTTGCTATTTCCATCGGCTTGAATTGATTCATTTAGGAACACAATGAATGAATTTTGTGGATTTAGAGAAATTTCACGTATGCTAACCGTCGTGATAATTTTACAAAAAGAGTTTTTGTCGTTCCTGGATTCAATTTCTATTTATTAAAAATATGTATGTATTGTTCCGTTAACAATATTTCTACGATGTTTTCATAACAGAATGCCTTTTCGCCGAAGTCCAAGAATTGGACTTCCGTAATCGCATGTAGCTAAGAAAGTACGCAATTTATGTATTCATCGCATACCTGTGCTATCGTAAAGAACAGAATGGCGAGTGAGACTCACCGTTGCAGTGCCAAGGGTTAAGGAAATCGTAATGGATTTTTTGCACGATATTTATGATTGCGCTCGTAGAACGAGACTCGGTACAAGTTACGGGATGAAGTACGAGACGACAACCATCGTATTGGCATCGTTACGAATGACGTTTCTTGCTTGCTCATTTCAAAACTCGAGAAATACGAGGATACCGATAAGATAGAAAAAACAAAAAGTACGTTAATGACGAGAAACAAGAGGAATGGCATTGGCGTGGAAGGAAATGGAAGACGCGTTTCTACCTTTCCTTCGAGAGCTTTCTCGAAAACTTTTTTAAATTTTTCACGTATCTTCTCTGCAAGCGCCTGGAAATTTATGTTTATAATTAGAGTTACGCTTGTTGTGGATAAAGATCCATGCTCCGATCAATCCAATTGAAATTGGTTTTTCTCCCGAGCTCTTCTCGTTAAAACCAGGACACATATCGGATACGAATCGTAATTTCAAATTCAACCCTTCCTGCTCGACCGATGTTCACGAACCTTCGCGAGGCATCGTACGCTCTTGGATCTCAAGATAAAGCGCACAACGATCGTAAGGCTTGCAGCCGACTTTTAAGCTCCTTGATTGCCCGGCCCCATTCACTTTTGATACCATATTTAATGATCTTTTCAAAACCACTACAAAACGGAGACGGTCTTGCAGAGTAAATCAGCAACAATAACACGTCGCGACGTGCCTTTATATATATATGAGATATAAATGGCCAAACGCGCGTTGCGCGCGGCTGAAAATGTAACCATTTCTCGCTCGCGATATGCATCGATATCGATTTGATGCATCGCATCGATATTATTCGAATATATAGTACGATATATATGTTATATAGATATATAACAGTCACCGAAGACTTCATTTGTATGGAGTATTTAATGGACACCTTCGAAAAAGAACGGATTATTTATCGGCCTAGTAACGAAGTTTCATTCACGCATACGCGTATTAGATACATTGGCAGTTTACTTTAACATTTATGATTTTCGCGTTTAATAACGAATCCCAACGAACGCGTCGGAATTTAACCTACGCGCAGTTTCAAATTGTAAACAGTAGGTAAGAACAAGCGTATCGTCTTCGCGACTACGCGATAGATTCAAGAGGATAAAACGTATTCACCGTTTATAAGTACTCGCTATATTCGAAAAATTGGGAATTCATTCGAAGCAAGCTTCCGGAAAGCATGCGGATATTAAAGGCGGGTTATCGTACGAGACAATACGCGTGATCTTCAAATATCACTTCAGCACACGTCGGTATATACATGGATAGCGATGTGTATCGAGGGATGGTTCGTAACGACCCATGTTTGGAAATTCCACGAAAATTCCGAGGGTTAATCCTTTAGGTACTCAGTACCATTATAGCGATATCCTTAAACTTTTCGATCATATTTTTGCAACCGGCCTTGGCTTTCGAGTAGTTTCGTTTCATCGCTAAAAATGTATTTTATGTTTAGAAACATTTCAGCCGGCACGCAAAAAACGATAAGATACCACGATGCGATAAAAACTTTATTCCTCCCTTATGAATAGTGGAAGGACTTTTGCTTCTCCTATAACCTATAATTCTTCTAACGTATTTCCTATTTTCCACTCTCTGCCACTTTCCTTCCATCTCTCTCTCACTCTACCATTGCCGATAATACGATAACGTACGGTTAGGGGAAGAGAGGATAGCAATTTGTCGCGATCGCTTCCAGTTCTTCGCGACCTTCTTATACACTTAAAACCACAACACACCGCGTCTACTATTTTCCGCGCGATTAAACGGCATTAAATCTAACCGAGGGAGCTGAAATCCCCCCGTCGTCCCGACTACCATCTCATCGCTCAACGGCACCAAAGGGGTTGCGAAGGTACGATAACGAAGAAGAGGAGGAAGCGGGAGAAGAAAAACGTGACTTACTTCCTGAGCCACTTGAACATTCCCATCATGCCCATCGCGCACGTGGCGCATCGGCCGATCAGCTTGAGATAAGGCTCGAGTATCCTTAAGGTCAGCACGGCCACACCGATAAGCGAGCCGAGGGCGAGTTCGGCGCGGCTCGCTACTTTTTCGCGACTGCGCCCGATCCTGCCGGCGCCTCGGTTCCTCCTCACGGCTCCGCGGTACCTACCGACGAGCGCCACTCCTCTCAAACCTCGACCCCCTCCTCCGACCCCACCACCCTCCTTTCGAGCCAAGAACACCCGCGCCGGACTATCCGCCTCGTACCTGAGGAACAGTCGCCAATTTCGTACCTGTTATTCTCATTATTATTATTAATCGAAGTTTTTAACTCTTCGTTATTAATTATTAAATTGGTTATTATTCATTAATATCCGTGTGCCGTCGACTTCGTGTTTTAGCAATCGTCGCTAGGTTCCTTGAATTTATTGTTATTTTTTTTTAAGAGGGTAAGCAACTCCTTGGTGTACAGAGAGAATTGTATAGGTAGGGGAAAGGATGATGTGTACGAGGACGTTGGTGTGGATTATCGATAAGAATAAAAAAGTACGGGGAAAGTTACGAAACGTACTTTAAAGTACGATTCGGAGGCACTGGCGATTGACCAAAGGGTTGAGCGGTTACGATGGTTTGTTGTATAGGAGGGTGAATTAGGTACGGACTTTTGTATCGATAACCGATATCTCGGATATTGCCGGAGTTTTATACAAATGGATCAAACTGTCGTAGTACGGGTAATAAAGAATTTCTTGCTTATTCCGTAACTCGTGACCTTAATGCTTGGGACATGGTGAGATACAATGTGAGAAACGTTTTTTATTTCTGGCTTAGGTGATGTCGTATTATGAGCGTCCGTTAATATATATACAGTTTTAACGAGAAAATCATAAATGTGAGAATATTACCTGAGGATTCTTTTGGCCGCTTTAGACACGTGTTTGCGAATTGTCTTTTCCGACATTTTTGCACTATATCCGCTATCGGACGATAACGATAAAATTATTTTTCTCCCCTAAAAAAAACGGATATGTCTGTAGAAGAGACGATGGTTCGTAATACAAAAATATTTATTTCCCCTCCGTTAATACTCTAGCGTTTATTTTTACGTACGCACAACGCACGTGTTTTTACAATCTCAACATTTCTCCTTGTAAATTCTATTTAGGCTCACTCTTTTATTTCTCGTTAACCGAATCACGGCGATTAAGTTTTGTTCATCGGCACATTGTTCACGGAAACGATGCGATTCGTTTGGACGAGTTGCACGGTGTTGATTACAATCGTTAATTTACACAGGCACCCGATCAAAATATAGTTCGATTTAAAAACACCGCGAGAAGAGTATAAAGGATCAGACTAAAAGGATAGCGGTCTCGTTATCGGGGAAAACGAGGTTACGACGCAGATCGACGCTCTGTACTTTGTGTACCTACGAGTTTGACAACAGTTCTAGCGGACTCAATTTTGTATTCTCTTATTCATCGCTTAGTATCCCCTTACTTATAACGTTAAATCAAATTCTTAATACATTCTGAAGCGTACGGAATCGGCGAATGATCAAACTAGTGTTTAATCGAGCCTTTATCATATCCGCCGATTAATTTTGAAACGACAAATCGAAGCAAAAATATCCAAGAAATGGGCAACCAGCGCGATCTCGCGATATTTCGAACATCTAAAAACCAACGAGCCAAAAGTCGGAATGGATACACGGTTGCCTACACAAGGGTTAAGTTCGAGCAATTATTCATATCGAAGCAACGCATTTACATCTCTTCTGTGTCCTCTTTTTTCGAGGACGGGAACATCGAAGCCAGAAATTCCACGTCAGAGCAGTTTTAAGGTTAAATTGCGACGTTCAGCGGGCCGAGGGGCAATCGTTCAATCCGACGTAGTTTGCCACGAGTACGTTACTTAAGCCCAACGCTCGTGTCTCCCGCGACCGGAGGGGATTAACGTACTCCCGGCGGTTCTTAAACGCGGCTAAAATGTCTTAGAAATTGCATTCCTAGACGGCGGTTTTCATTCTGGGGCCAGAAGGTTTTTCTTTCCGGAATCACTGGCCGTAACTAATGTAAGTGGTCTGATATCGCGCTGTACGGCCGACTGGCGCGGTATGCCTTTCCTCGTTACTTTAATTCGCCGGACGACCAGACGGCAATCACACTGATGACCGATAACAAACAAGAGTTAACGACGTCCACGTCTGCCGCGAAAAAGCCGGAATTCGGGCGAAATGCCGAGGCGCGTGGGACTCTCGACGTTCCAGGATTTCGGAGTAACGACGTTGCTTCCACTTTGATTTCTTTCTTTTCGGAATTCCGTTAACGATCCGTCGACCTTCCAAGACCGTTTAAACGACGTTTCGTTTAAATTACGGAGCTCCGAGTATGCTTTAACGTAAGATTTATGGAACCGTTCGTAATTCCTGTTTGGGCGTTTTGTTTTAGAATGATCGTACAACCATATGAGGGTGCGTTTTTTTCGAATTTTTCTACGATTCGCGATGATCTACAAATCTGAAGAGAAAGAGTAGCTGGTTTAGGATAAAGTATGTTAACGGAACGTTATATTTAAATTGTCCTGGGTTAAATTGTTTAATTTTGATTTATACCTCGATGTCGATACTGATCTTAAACGGGACGAGCGTGTGTGATTTTTAAACGTATTTTAATAAAATGCAAAGTATATCTTTTTTTCGCAGTGCCGGAGCGTTGTAAGAGAGAGAATCGGACTCTGCGATTGAGGTCAAGGGGCTAAATGATCTTGATCGTTACGTGGATTTAATTACGTAATTTTAAAGTACGATGCGCGAGGTAGAATGTCCTTTATAAGCTTTCATAATTTTTCGAGACTCGTTAAAGGGACGAGAAGTGTAAATTTGATGTGTTATTGATCGGTTACTTACCGTCTTTGCATCGAATCTTCTGCCAGGATCATTTATACGAACATTGGGAAAGGTTCGACTTATTTATGTAAAAACATTTTCAGCGATAAATAAGAAGTCGATTTTTAGATATCCTAATGATATGGAATAGGATTTTGTAGAATGATTTTAAACAGAGGAAGACAATATTGAACGACAAACGATCCGAATGAACTGAATTTGGACTATCTTTCTTGGAAATCGTCGATCTACATTGAACGTGTGTGTAATTTTTATTTCTTATCGCTTTTTTAAACGGTGATAATATTTTATGCCAGTGACTATCCGAGTAAGCATAAAAGCGCATTTATTTATGCAACGCATACTCGTACATTTATTTGAAACACGAATGTTTTAAATATAATAACATAAAAATCAGGATAAATTCTCCAAATGATTTCATCGTTGAATAATTAATCGAGAAAATTATACAATAGATATCCTTATCCGTTAAGTTACCGAATGAATATTACGATGTATGGTGTATCATAAGCTTTTATTTGGACGAGACAACGGTAACGATTAGATTAACGTAGCACCTGTAAGATTAATCACATCTTTGGTAATATCGTTCCGGATTTGCTTATAAAATAAACTTATGACATTGAATGAAGAATTACCCGTATACTGTTATATAAATTACGAATAATAATCGCCGTTAATATTCATTAATAAGGTTACACACGCAGAAGTACAAATCAAGATAGATAATTGCGACTTACGATCAGAGAGCTAGAAGACATACTACTTACGTATAGGGTAAATCGTCGCCTACATATATTATTATCAATAAAAATCTATTACCCTACCATTCCTCATTAGGTGCGAATTATATTTTATAGTATAGGAATACGTTTTGGTACAGGACTAATTTTTAAAGCATCAAACATTTTTTTACTCGTTAGTGCACGCCGAATTTTAGGGCGCTTTCATCTCTTGCTTCACGCAGTATTTAAACGATTGCCATCCTTCACGGCGTTGCTGAGACTGTGGAAAAAAAAAGCTGTGAGCAACTTAAAATCGATCACTCATCGCGTGTACAATTTAGCAATATCCTTGTGAATATTTTTTCTCTGCTGACCGATATTTAAATTATTTTAATTATTCGATAGTTTGCGCGATTAAAAATATATTGCCGCTAAAATTTTGTTTACAAACATATTTTGATCCATATCTTTAAATTCGGGTACAGGGTTCTGGTGGAAGCCTACGCGATGGTGACCATCTATACGCGCTAGTAAAGTCGGTAGACCTTCTATAGACCGCGAATCTTGAACTACATTTCTTTTGAAGTCTCCGATTACATTCTGCTTCCTTTTTCAATATTTCTCAACGATAAATCGAGGTACTTAAGAAATTTGCAAATTAATAAAATATGGTGTCTTCTTAAAATATGTTAAAATTATTCTCGAATATCATATTCGATCATAGAAGCACATTTTATACTGAAATATAATGTTTCATTAAGATATGAAATTAATAAATTTGAATATATAATATTACCTTGAAACCCCTCTGAAGTCGATCCTTCATGATCGCAATGAACTCTTTGTACGACAACTGGCCGTCGCCGTCTTCGTCGAACAGTGCAAATACCGTATCGATCATATGATTCGAAAGTACAGTGCCGGTGCATATTTTAACTGCTCGTTGAAATTCATCTAAGAATATGCAAGTGAAACATACGTGTACAGTACGAAATGCATACATAAATCGCAGACGTAAAATGGGGCAAGCAAAGATATCGCTTCATTAGAAGAAGTTATTATTAGTGTTATATTCAAAAATTTAGAGGTAGTTGCACAAAAATGATGTAGAGAAAGCGACAGGGTGAAATCTCCTGGACATTTAATGAAAGGAGTCCATAAAATATTCGACATTTCGCATCTTACATTTATGTTGAAGATGCGATATGTACAATATTATAATTTTATCCGCGTAGATGTCTTATAAATTCATTAACAGACTATTATATTTTATATATTAAAGATAGTGTGAAGGAATCTCATCATAAACGTCTGACGCTATAAGCATTGAACCACATTGCTGAAAATCGAGAGGATAGCATTTATTTAACCCGTAATTTATCTCGTTCTAAAGATAGTACTTATTACACGTAAAGAAATTTCCATGCAATATTCTATTAAATACCTTTGGATATCGGATGATCCGCTAGAGTGTACATTCTCATGGCGATCGAAAAATCGTCGAGATTATTGAGAAATTGGTAGAAACGTCGAAATTCGTCGAACGTGATACCAGTGCGAAGATCGGAATGGTCTAGAATCCGATCCAAATACTTGTCATATCTGTGAAATTAAACGGTCACCGCTTTGTTGAGATAATTCTTTGTGGTTATAGAGGGCGGTAGAAAAGTCGTGAATTCGCATAAATAATAATTTCAAAGACATTTTATTACAGACGATTTTAAAAAATAACAGAACAACTTCCTGGAGATTACATTTAGATCTATACACGACAAAAATTCATTCAACGGTATTTGTCGATAAAATCACGAAACTTCGTCACACAAATGTGCGAGACAATCAAATCGTATGAAAATCGTTATTTTATCGTTCACTCACTCGTGGGTGTCCAGTTCGGTGTAACGCAACAGAATTCTTGCGAAGTCCATTTCCGTAATCGTATTGTGTCCCTTACTGAATTCGTGAAATTCCAGCTCCAGCATTTCGTGTTGCAAATTTTCCATGAAGTTTTTGAAGTCTTCGTATTGAAGCTCGTTGGTGCCATCCTTACCGAAAAAATGTATCATCAGCGTGGTATCCACGGCGTGTCTTCGTTGCAACCCCTGTATCCAAATGGCAGATATTAACATTATTTCCAACCAAAAGCTCTTTAAGATGGTTCCTTATGCACCACGTGCAATTTTCAGAGCAGCATTAAAGGATGATTTTCCCGAATAAGTTAAAATATTAATTTCAACCTTATATTTAGGATATATTACATCTTTCACTCGTGTTAAAACGAATAGATTGTATATCCTAAAAGGCATCCCTTATCGAACAAATTATATTACAAAGCGATTCAGGAGGACTTCTCGTTTACTACGTCGTTATCCAATTTGAATAAAAAAGGAAGACGTTACCTCTTCGTCGTTGATGTATTGAACCTGTATCTGCTCCGGTGTGGTTTGTCGCTCGGTCAGCAGGTCCAGGTTTTCCTTGCTCTCGACTCCGTGGCGCCCCCTCCACGCGTGGCTAAAGATCTTCTCCATCTACGTAAAACAGTCCTACGGTTTTATCACCTGTTTCTGTATACGTATTGTCGCGTACATAGAGAGCTCTTATGAGGAACATACAGGTTGGAGTTGCACGATACAGAGGCAAAAATGACGGCAGTGATTTCAGCATCCAGTGCTAAGTGTCTGAAATAATTGGCAAGAGAGTTAGCATAGCGGCGATTAATATGCTATAATGTTGGCGAACGTCATGAGATTTTTACAAGTTCTTGTAGGATACGACACATTGCGTATGCTTTTTTTTTCTTTTTATGCGTTTCGATCACGATATACGCTGGCGTTGATAAATATCCAGACACTTCGGAAATTCAAATGGGTTGTATCTTAATAACGCGGTGTGCCATTTTGTCAATATTATTTAATTAATAAACCACGCTTATATTCAATAATATCGTAATATTTCTAAGGTAACGTAAAAGGCGAACAAGAAAATGAAAATATTTGAGTAATATTCACAAATCTATAAGCGTCTGGATTCTGTTTGGACGGTATGATTGTACATCCATCCGTACAGCTGTACGATTAAGCGATGTGTATGAGGCTTGATCGATGTAAGCGTACGCGTGTTAAATTTCCTAGGATTTTGAGCATTATCAAAATAATCGGCGTTTCGTTCATTTCTTTCGAAGTGTGTACTGTTAAAACGAATTATGTTCTTGTAGTTTGATTTATTTGTTTGACAAAACGATGTTTGATAATATTTTTAATACTCTCGTATACACTGATTTACTTTCCTTGTGTCGTACAGAATTATAAAAATGTATTATATCCTTGGCGATTAAAGGAACTGGTACGTATTTTTAGAGTTCAAGCTGATATAAAACACGTGTTTTTACTGCTGTACTGTCACGCTGGTTGGTTTATTTTAATTAGGATATCGATTATTTTCCGCGAATCCCTTACCAATTTTTCTTTTTTTTGTTATTTCGTCACATAATGTTATATATTCGAAAAAGGTCGTTATTAATGTTACGATCTATTAGCAAAGCTTCACAACGTCCAGTCGATAGTTTTTGTAGAAAACGTAATCTTTATACGTGTTTCGTTCTTCGTTCGCACATTCAAACGCAAACCAGGATTTTGCACACGGTGTAGTCGTTATTTTTCAGCGATAAAAATTTACGTTTAAAGGTATTAGTAAAATTAAGAAATAAGATTGTTAAATCGTCAAGCAACATCTGGCGCACAATCTCCGATATTTCGGCCCGCAAAAACTTACGTAAGAGTTGCTGTCTATTCTCTTTGTCTTGTTTGCCTGGCCTCCACGAAGCTTCACCTTAGCTACAGTGTCTTCTGTCGGGGCGATTATCTTACGCAGCTAATGGTTCAAAATAAAGAAGACGTGGGAATTAGCAAGGGCGGAGACACGGAGAACGAGTTTCGTCTTCGAAAAAAAAAGGTCCGACAAGCGGATAAGCGAGGAAGAAACAAAAGACGAAGGCTCGAGAAAATGTAAATCGGCGAGTTAGGGCAAAAATAAAAAAGGGGAAGTCTGAATACAATCGCGTGTAAAATCTTTGAAATAAAGTATTCGATCTTGTTCGCGATAAGGATATATCAAATTATTCCACCTTCGTTTTAAAGAGTACGTTTATACAAGCGTGAAATATCTACATCGTGGCAAAAGATTATGACGCCACAAAAATTGTTAGTACAATATTCTCTATACCCACATTTTTAGAATGTTTGCGGTGAATCAAGAACTGTACAAGCCGTTAAAAGCGTGAATGCATCGTCCGGGAAATAGTTTTCTCTCAGCATTCGTCGAGTTCAAAAGTGCATTTTTACACGTTTACTTCCTAATTCGAATCATTTTCCCGCATTGAATATTTCAATTGCAGTTTTATGTTAATGCGAGTATTCATGCCAATAGCAATAACCTAGCCGCGCCTTCCTGACTTTACCTATTTGACCCATTTATTTAACAAGTGGAAAGCAGTAACAATTTACAACGATTCACGACCTTTCTATTCTTATTCGTTTAAGAGTCCTTCCAATGTCGCGTTTTCACCTTGCCTCGTACCTTGGAAATTTCGCTTATAAAGGGTTAATATCGATCGCTGACTCGCGATAAAAGATATTCGCGCGCACATGTGGATTTATCGACAAGGTGTTAGAAGACTTCAGGTTGAACCACTATTTTACGAGAGAATTTTCACGATGAACGTCGGGCGATGGAATTAGATGATAGTACGAGTTCGATGGTAGCGCGTGTGAACTATTCGACACGATGTCGAGTTAATGTCGTGAAGTAGGTTAATTCTTCCTTTGCCCAGCTATTGGAGTCTTCGGAGAAGTACAGAGCGACAGCACTCCCAAGCATTTGTTAGGTACAGAAACAGTTCTTGGACACACGTTAGGATTGCAAGCGAACGAGATTCACAAACGGAGCCTCATCCCTTGTCCACGCAGATTTCGATGATATTGGACCAGGCGTCAGAACTATATTCGTAACGGTCGTGACTATAGTTGTAATCGTAGGTACTATTTTACTAGTTATGAAATAAATACGCGTGAATGACTGAAACTAAATTAAGACAGTAATCGACATCTAAATCATTGAAGCATTTGGGCCGTCCACTGATCAAGACGATCAACTCTATTTTTAGAAATTTTAAACAGCACATGATCGATACTTTTTATAAACCACATCTTTTTTTAAATAATTCAGTTTAATGATACTGAATATCAAAAAATGTCTTACTCAAATATGCAAGAGTACACATTTTTTTTTAGACTTCCAGCATGTCTTTTATATAATCACTTAGATGTATAACTAGAGGTACGATCACGATAGTTGCAAATGTAGACCTGTAATCCTGCGTAATTTCATCGAAATCTAGAAGGGCCATAGGCGAGATTCTCCTTCTTAGTCGCATATTTGAGATAATGCACGAGTCATAGGTGTGCTCCATTGATTTCTGAAACTCACGGCACGTTTTGTTTCCTCATCGAGCCCTCGCTGTTTTAGGCTACCACCCAGTAATCGTCGGATCTGCGAAAATTACAAATGCTTCTGTGCAAGGTCGACATTTTTTTCTTCGTCATTCCGAACACTTTCCTCTTCTTATACGATCTTCGCGACTTTTACCGCAATTTTTACACGCTTCTTGTCTTTACAAATTGCAAAGGTATGTTATTTTAAGAAAATTTAGAAACGTGATATTAATCGAAATGAAAGAATTGAGTTATTTAGCTTTAATGTAAATAGCTAACGATTATTTACACGCTCGTTATACTTTCGACGATAACCGCTCAAATATTTTTTTCATCATTTTCTCCCTGTAATATCGATCTTAAGAGTGTAAAACGATTAACATTTGCACGTGTTTTCGTGAATATGTTGCGTGCTAAATTCACGATTCTGCAATCAATGCGATCATGCGCTTTGCTGCTGAACTTAGTATTAAATTCACCATCGAATAAGGTGCCAATTGTATTACTGCCTCGAGTATACAAATTGCCATTCCTGTTAAATGCGATATGCACGTGCGATTCATGCAGAAATACTTGTATAATCAAATGTTAGAACGTAATTGGATATGCATCTTTAAGCATCTTTCTATTCAAATTATCGCATACGTGAATATTACTTACTTCGTCAAAAATTACGTATTTGCATACGAGTAATACCCAGTTATAAAAAAAAAATACGCCATGCAATCGTAAATAACGACGCGCAAAGTCCGGTTAATGTTACTCGTATTAGATAACATATGCAAATAAGAAACTTTGAATACCGTAGTGGTGCAGTACTTGAGACAAAAATTTCAACACAAACCATTCGATTAACAAAAATCGATTGCATATTTAAGAAGTCAGTAAATTCTTTAAGCGATCCACGATCGCAAAATAAAGCGATACAGCATGATAATTTTCCTTCGTCTTGTGCAAAACGATCATTCGAAAATATTCAATTATCAAAGTAACAATAGAAATGATGAATCATAATACAAAGTTCAAGTTTTCGCGAAGAAAATGGTCGTCTTACCACCAGAAACTCGGTTTTATCGACACGCTCGTTGCCATCGGTATCGAACATATTAAATGCAATTCGGAAGCCCGTCTTTGGCTCTGAAAAACATTAAATTATCCACTTTTGCATTATTACTATATAATAAGAGTACCGTATATTTTTTCATGCAATACCGACACGATATTTAGATAACACGCTAAGAGCCGCGTATTTAATTCATCGCGTGGAATTATTAAGAAGGAACTTACTTGTCAAGATCGATAACAGGAACAGGTATTCGGTGTACGAAATTATTCCTGGAAAGAAAATCAAGATCATCGTTATTCTCGATACTGCTTATGATTTATTGCATATATCTTAATGCAGTACTGTAAGTAGCGGCATGAGTTCTATGGACCATCGACAAATACAAAATATAACCCGCAATTCCAAGTATATACTACGCTTAAAAATATAAGTTCGATCAAACGATACAGTAGATAATGGCATATCGATCTTCTTACAAAAAACTCATTTTAAATCTCAAACCTCCTCTCCTTTTTCACTGAACAAAATCGTAAAAAAATGCGCGATTAAGATAGAATTCGCTAATTATTCGGTCAAGCCGTATAGCACCTATGCTTTTTTCCCTATTTCCGCAATAATATCCCACGAAGTTGGTAATCTTTTCTCGAACACGTTCGTTCGTCCCTGACCGCGGTAATGTACAGAGTATAATCACGCATGGAATTAAGCACGGCCCATAAGGCTGCAGGAATGTCCGAATGGTCGTTCGCCTTCTCGCCAAGGAAGCTGCAATAACTTAGAATTTAATGGCGATCGGCGGAGAGACGTCGGGGCCTAAATTTTGATCTCAAGTACGGGCCACTGGGGGCGCGGGCTCATGGTCTACGTAAAGCCCACTTTACGCGCCATAAGCACCCCATAAAATCCTTTCACGGTTCCGAGAGCGAAGAAAGTTTACGGAGCGGAAAACCGGAGAAAGTGCCGGATAAAAATAAGGCCGGCCAAGCCGCGGCTT
Organism: Ampulex compressa; assembly: GCA_038496175.1. NCBI lineage: Eukaryota > Metazoa > Arthropoda > Insecta > Hymenoptera > Ampulicidae > Ampulex > Ampulex compressa. The sequence goes on from JBCFXI010000011.1 coordinate 399,164, forward strand.
TGTTACGTTTCACCCCTAAAGTCATTCAACGAGAAGAATTCGGTCGTCCTTTCACGTTCGATTTGGAACTATCGTGCTTTCCCTTTTACACAGGATGCCTCGAAAACGCGTATGCATAGCACGAATTAGAAAATCGGCCATTATCTTATTATCGCAAAAAAAATTAAACGGGGAAAATCCTTTTCTAGTACTCGATTTAAAGTAAAACCGAAAAATAAACCCGCGTATAAGAAATTTTTCCGCTGTTTTTCTATTTAACATAATCGATACATAGATCAGCTATCAAAGGTGGATAGAAAGCGCTTGATTTTCTAAAGATTAATTTACGTGTTTTAAAGGAAGAACGTGCTGTATGGAATACGTGCATTTATAAAAATGAAGAAACACGTACCGAACATAACGCGTATATTAATTGTTAATCGAGCGAAAGGAGAACATTCGGCGAAGTCATCGGCATTTCTTAGAGTCACGGAATTCATTGAACGTTATAATGTACGCCGTACTACGTATATCTTGCAGACTGAACCGCGGGATCGAAAAGCGAGCGGAGAAATTATTCGATCGGCATTCGAGAGACACTTAGATTTAATTATGCGAAATAAAATGCGCATATTCCTATTCTGCGCGAGGCAAAAAAGTGATTTTACAGGCTGAAACGAGTCCTCGCAGGATCAGTCGCACGGTCTCGATGTTATTAAATAACCCTTAAGACGAGCGACCAACCGGTGTTTAACGTTCGTAGAGGGCGTTCAAAAATTGTAGCGTGTTAATATCTTGAGCGAAGTGCAAATACGCCTGTTATTTCTAGCACAAATCTACGATCGTCTACGTCGGAACGAGTTCCCGGCGGCAAAGGACCAGCTTTCGACCATCAAGAAGTTATGACCGATCGGCCCTTGATTCATATGGATGCCGAGTCCTTTATATAACCTCCCTTTGGTTACTTTGCTATCGTTCAATCCGGTATGTCCGCAAGTGGGTTTATCGCGATTATGTCGGACATAAAATTTGTTGGGATCGTGCCTAAATTCCGGTACGCGATAAATCCTTGACTTTTCGATCTCGATGAGATCGCTTCTAAGGCTATCCAATATTCCACGTTATTAGTCTTAGCCTCTTTCTCGTTCGTTTTTTCGCTGATTAACCAAGTATTAAAATTAAGATACTTTTGTACCAAACAGAAAATTTATGTATACACGCGTATAATTTAAATACAGTGACTTTCCAAACGAACAGTCGCGTCCTCAACCTCCCACTTTCGCGTTGTTTATGGATTATTTTTTTCAGATCGTGTCGGGATGGTAATTTGGAAGCGTTTGACCGATACGATTATTCACCAATTGTAGAGAGAGAGAGAGGGAGACAGAGAGACCACCCGGAAACGAGATCGACGAATCTCTAAGCACTCGAAAAGCTAGGCGGGTCGCGGCAATAAGGAAGCATAGAAATCGGGTGTCATGTCACGCACGAGTAACGGGCCGGCCGATGTCGGTTACACGACAACCGTCTCGTAATTCACGTCCAATGCTGCCTTTAATTGTATCGAGCTCAACAAACGGCCAAGTGTATCGAGACCATCGGCGCTCGAGGTGAATAAGTTCAGTGAAATGCATCGACGGCCGAGGAAGGACTCGATAAACTGCGATACACGTTCGGAAAACTTGAAAAAAGTTAAACATCCTTGCGAAGCTCGCTCTTGCCTTTAGAATCTTTGATTCAGAATTCAGGATTGTCGTCCGATAAAAATAAAGGAGCGTATAACATCTACTCGTACATTTGACGGATCATTTCATTCCGCCAAAGCTAAACTTCTTAAGTTCAGATGCGCTTCATACGCGTATTTGAATAGTCGATGTCGAATCAAGAGAAATTCCGGTTGTTATTACTTTCGCTATACTGTAGGAGCACGTGAACGATGAACCGATATGATTAAAGGTGAAGTATAGGAACTGTCAACAGCGAGAAGCCATCGCCAGACCTACATCCGATCCTTGCACTCGAAACCTGATTTTGGAGACACCCCGTAGACGCGGTGGGAGCAGCGGAGGGGGAAGGACCAGGAGGAAAGCGATCGAGGGAAGGAGAAGGTGTGGGGCTCGTTATTAGAGGGAGGCGCGAAACTGGCTACCCGTGCGATTATTTGCATTTCCATTAGCGCGACAAACGTGCGGTGAACGCGCAAAAAGCTCGAGGAGAAACGGTGCCGAAGTGCGACAGCATTACCGCTAATGACACGCTCCCCCTCCTTTGAATCGCAGCATGTGCACCGCAATCGCACGCTGCTAAGAATTCTAATTCTAGCCGGATAAAAATAATATTTGTCGATTATTCCAGGGCACGTTTAATCGAGGAGACATATTAATAAACACTCGAAACAAACAATTCTCATAATTACGCTCAGTATCTCCTTTTTTATCCGTCGCTGCGCCTTGGTGAGTAAAGAATTGTTTCGAAATCTCGATGTATGCCAATGACTAATTTTTTAATTTTTGCGTCATTGGAAAGCGAAGTGGAGCATAAATAAACGCGATACTGATTTGTATTCTTTTTTCTATTTCAAAGGAAAGGCAGAGTGTAATTAAAATAAGCATACGATAAAAAATGTACTTTTGTAATTCAAAAGGAATTGAGGTACAATGACTCTTGACGATACAAAAAAAAGTTAGTAACGGATAGTTTTGGCGAGAAAAATCCTGGTTTTTCCGTCGATGGACGGTCTCATTTGGTCTAAACGATTCTAATTTAAGGTAGACGGCATAGGAAGAAAATGAATTTAACGGAAACTGGTTTTCCATGTGATTTACGTCTCGAAACGCCTAGAGATACGCAATGAATCGTTCGCGCAATGCATCACGCGATGACATAATGCTGTGCGTAAATGTTCATAATTGTCCATGCCTCAAATGCAATGCGACACCGATTTATTCGGAATACTCCCGACCGAGGGAGAAAGTCGTAAATCGTTAACCACGAGGAAAAATTGTTCACCCTCGCAATCTGCCTTTCTTAAATAATTTACCTCCGTTCTATTCAATTCGTTTTTATCCAATAAAATTTTGCGTTCTTCGTTTAAATCGTGACTCGCGGTATTTCGATTTTTCAATTTTATTTGCGGCATTAATTATCTCACGCTCTTAACGTGCCATTGGATATCAAGTTTCACAGATTTATGTTCGTCGTCGAAAAGATAAAAATACCAACCAAATAATAGCGGACTTAGGACAAAGCACCGTTGGTTACATGGAGTTCGTTTCAACCATCTATTCTCTTTTCCAATACTAACGACCTAGATTCGGACGATTAATTTCGCTGTTTAATTACCTTTGTCTCGCATGCTTCGGAACATGTGCGGGTTTCCGTGGCGCAGGTTAGGGATCGTGTTCCTCATCACGTTCAGCTCGTTGTCGGTTAGCGTTCGCCTTTTGAGTCTCGCTAAAAATATCGTTTGGAAAAGTTTTGAAAGGCCACGGCGTACATATACGCCTGTCGTCGCCATCGGTTTATTCGCACGGGGAGGAGAGATGCATCAAAGAGTCGAGGAAGAATCCTTCAACGGAGTTATACTGGGAAATGTTGTCTTATATTCGATGCCAGGGGATGCAAGGTCAAAAGTATACGGAATTTTATCTCGTTGCGGTCTAAGGAATTTTATTTCCTTCGCGCCAACCCACGTAGATGCCGGATTACGTTCGAGTTATATTTGAAAGGAGCGATAAGTCAACAATTTCGTTTTTTCATATTTTTTCCATCAATTTCAGTGTTTCCAAATTCATAATTACTCCCGACTCTCTTCTTTCTCGAAACGTATATGAATTAAATCATCGATCCTTGCGAACAGTTGTAATTACAGTTACAGTTGTATTTACAACAGCTCGCAAGGATCATTTATTTAATTCAGAATATTTTTGTATCGTATATTCTTCATGCCGCAAAAACGTCTTTTTTCCGCGATTCGAGAGAAGAACGAAGAGAGATAATGTGGCATTTTCCAATGGACGACTAGGGCGTGATACCGATTACAATTTTTTATCGGAGCAAATTCTACGAAACCGGTAGCGCCCACCGGTGCGCATACCGTGTCGTTGCATTTTTATGGTACAACATCGCTACTGGATATATACGTACGAGTATGCGATATGTACGAAATACGTATACGTACGCCTCGGTTCAGGTTCAATAACACTGTCGAGGAAATCCTGAGGAGTCATGTAGATTTGCCCATTATATTCCACGGACGCAAACTTTATGAAACGCTTTTCCCTCGTCGTCAGTTTCACTGCCTTCTGCGTCTCGTCATCCCGCTGAAACAAAAGTTGAAAGACACCCGGTTAGGGACTGTAAAGCAATTTGCACGATTATCACGTAATGCGGGTACGTTTGTAAAGAATTTGAGCAGAAGCGTCGAAGACGTTATCGTGACTTGAAATATATACGATCGAGTCAACGATCGGATAAACGAACTTAAATTTGAATGAGAGAAAAAGAGCTTACGAATAAAATCTAGAATCGGAGAATAGAGGATTACGAAGTAAATCGAAGAATCTTAGGTTTGGTAGAGAAAACATTCTATGAGGATGAATCGAGTCGAGAATTGCGAGTTAGTATTTTACTCTTCGGCCGTTGCGATTATTTATCGCGCATAGACTCGATCGATAATGCGTCCAAATTGGATTCCGAGTCGGCAGGTCGACATAATACATAGTTTCAAATCCCGTATCTCCGCAATGCGAGTTCGGGTTTCAATTTATCGGGTATTTGTAACCGATTTTCTTTTGTATATTCGCTCCGGTTGTTTGGCCCCTTAACGTCGACTTATCCACGTAATATCCGCGGCTTATATGCGCATTATACGAGCTCAGGACTATCGAGATCACGGGATACATTATCCGGTAAGAAATTCAAAGGCAATGGCTCGCATTAAAACCGGAATTCGAGCTTAAATCTCTCGGTGTCTCGGGAGCATCAATTTCAGTTACATCGCGAACACGGAGAAGCTAGCGTGAACTTCCGCGATCGAAAGTTTAATTCGAGAATTATGCGGATTTGCAATAATCCGAACCGTAGCGTATTACCATAGCGCACGCTTATTGTTAATTCTCCATCAGGTCTTATGGAGCTTGAACGTTCGGACTATTTTTTATCCTCTTCGGTCTACTAAACCTACTATTTTTCTCCGGAACAGTAATAATATTCGTACACTCGGTGCGTGGCCAATCGTTGAAAACTAAATTCTAAATTTACATTAAATTACCGACGAAACAAAAGGTTATTGCAAAAAATGTTGCGCAATATCTCCGATTCTGATCGAGAAAAGGAATGCTTATCGGTATTCCGCCTGGTCGGAGGACACGTGGCGCGAGGAAGGCGCGCGAGGCGGAGGATGGCGCGCGTTGGAGAGGACATCGCAGGCTTTCCCGCTGGAGCCGACGGCGTTTCTCACCGGCGTGGCTTTCACCGCGCGTAATTTCTGCGGTGGCACGTCGAGGAAAAGTAACGGTCTATCGGCGCTTTATCGGCGCGTATATCAGCGGCGTTGATACCAGCGAGCATGCAAATTACGTCTCGCCGTACATCGGCCGGAACATGCGCCGTGCGCGGCCTTGAACGAAAAAATACCCCGATAGAAATTTATGGGGGCGCCCCTTACACCTTTTGCACCTCCTTTTGCCCCACCCCGCCGCCTTCTCGTTTTCACTCGGTTTTCCAGCCGCTCGGGAGGTGTAATTTACTGCGCTAAGGGGATTATCTAATCGCGGCCCGCGCGGAGGTGGGTGCGCGCGAGAAAAATTTAGCCGCTGCAATCTGCTACACGCTGGGATATTAGGAAATTTTAGGTGCGTACGCTCTTACGTATAAACGATCCTTCGAAGATGTATGATCGAAGAAGTTAAGAAAGGAGATAGATTTCGAGACGAGCTAAACCATTTTACTGTTGTATTTATACGATTTAGTCGTTCGTATGTCATTTACTTTTTAAGAATGAGAAATGTGTTTGGTAAAGAAAAATGTTTTTTTTGTTATACGTCTCTACATGGATATGTCGAACATTATGGATGTAATTGCCAACTGGCGAGAGACCATAGCTTATTCGACGAATAATTTTGTCCACCTAGAATCGACACTTTTACCACTGTGCGCCGCCCACGCCGGCCTAACGATCGCTTTACCTCGTATCTCGGTAAATACGAAAGCGGCAATTTCTGTCAATGCGACCAGAATTTCAGGGCGTGTATCGTCGTCTCCTTGTTTTTCGATGCTCGGACACGCGCCGTGTCGGCGTAAACGGCAGTTTATGTCGATGCGTCTGTTTTCGACGTAGATTCGACGTAGATACTGGTTTTGCACTACGGACTGGACTTTTCGCCAATCGGATTTAACGGTTTCCGAATTAAATTTAAACGTTCGCGACGCAAATTCGGTCATTTATAAATAATATTCGCGCTTTTGCAAGTCGAGTTTTTCTGCTCGACCGTTTTCTTCGATTTCCAATTATATCGAGAAACGATTCGCGCTGCGCCCGATAGTTGTAACGTACTATCGGGATGTTGCACGAATCGTGTAAGAAGCATAGTCGATGTACGGGTAATGATTTAATTGCCGCTTTTTAACCAGGTCCTCCTCGTTTTTCAGCTTCGTCTTTCGACGAACGAAGATAGGCGGCACGTGTACGTACCGCTTCAGAGCGCCACGTCGCTCGAGCGAAGAGGAGAAAAAAGGTCGAAAGACACGGGCGCATTGAACACCTCGCATCTTTTATTCAGAATGGCTTCTCGTACAAATTTCGCGGGAATACAGTTGTCGATGTAGTTTTCTTTTTCTCTTTCGCGTCTTTCTTTCGTCCATCCCGATGCGCCGGCGCAAACGATTTTGAATTTTGCTCGAACCACACGACGTTCTTCATAGATCCGCGAGAAAGCGAAATAAATCTTGAGAAAGAAAAATCGACGAGGGGGAATGTAAAAATTGCGCTATTCGAATATCGTTGCGAATACGTTCAACAACATCAATATTACTACTGAGCAACACCGAGGGTGTCCAACGGGCGTGTAAGGCCGAAGCAAGATTACTAACAACGACGACAATGTACCATGGACGAAACGGTCAAAAGCGAAATGACGGCGGACGATCACGCCTCGGCGAGTATTGTGCCTTTATATCAACGGCGATTAATGGATCAAATTGCGGGGGAGCTGGTTTTCGCGGACAAAGCGCGTTCCTCCCTCTCGTCCAGGTCCCTCAAAAAAAAAATAAAAAAGAGAGAAGGAAGAGGAGAAAGGTGAGCGAGCGAAAGGGAGAGTGAGTGACTGCCGGTATGCGTGAGAGAGAGAGAGAGAGAGAGAGAGAGAGAGAGAGAGAGAGAGAGAGAGAGAGAGAGAACGGTACGCGGATGAGAATGTCGAATTTCCGACCTTTTGTTGCCTCCCCGTTGGCTTTTTGTCGTCGTGGGAGCCTGCACGCCCACTTCAGCGGCGATTACTCTCCTCCTACCTGTCTACTTACCAACGTCTGGCCGGTACGTATGGGCCTCGTATCGCGGCGTAAGCTGCAGTTAAGTCCAAAACGATATGCGCGGAGGGGCCGAGTAACGACGCGTATTTGCGATGTCGGAGGAGGAGATTGAATCGTCCTGCGGGGAAAGGCGAAATTTCCGGAACGCATCCTTCTCGCGCCTCGAGGGCTCCGACGCGTCCACTTCCTGGCCAAATTGATTACGAGTTACGGTTACTGCAGGGCCGTCCACTTACACGCTGGGGGGGATTTATCGTAACCGACTTTGGTTTTAATGCCGCGCGTAAGTTACGCGCGGGACGATCCAAATACGCGGCATACCTTACGCTGGAAGGACATGTCTCGGGATGTAATTTAAGTTTGGTCCGTTGATTATTTCCGATTAGGTATAATAACGATGTGAGGAGGGATTAAATCGTCGGTACGGAAAACGTGAAACTTCCGGAGCGTGTAATACTCCTGGCTCAAAGGGTTTACGACGTCCACTTCCTAGCGAAATTGATTGCGAGTTACGGTTACTCTGCCCTCCCTCGAGTTACCGCGGAGAATTCATAGCCGCGGACTTCGGTTTTAATCCCGCCTTTAAGTTAGATCCAGAATAATCTAATTATATACGATGCCTTATTAGACCGAGGTATCCCGGGGTATATTTTAAATTCGAGTCGTCGATTACTTTTAATTAGGTAGACTAATGGTATAAGCGAAGATTAAATTGTCCATCCGGGAAATGTGAAATTTCCGGAACGTATAATTTTCGCGCGTTAAGGTTCTACCTCGTCCACTTCCTAGCGGAATTGATTACGAGTTATGGTTATTTTGCGGTGTTCCAGTTACGCGGAGGAATTTATCGCTACCGTGGGTCTACCGCGAACATTGCGTTGGTTTCGGTCTGGTCTCGGATTTAAACCGAGTTCGGAACAAATAGGTGGTTACGATGAAACCTCCATGATCCATAATTTCCGAAGGAAGGAGGAAACGAAAGAGACGCGTGCGTATATTATATTTGTTACGAAACATTGTCTTTGTGACCGTAGACACTGGAATAACTATACTCGGAGCTTTCACCGTACGCGCCAACCGCCTGGATATATGTTCAATATTCTTAAACGTACTTGGACCTCCAACGACCTTTAATCGAGCGGAATAACGCGCGAGTGAGCGGAGATGGAATCGTTACGTCCGTGGAATGTGAATTTCCGGAACGCATAATTCTCGCGCTTTAAGGCACCGTCGCGTCTATTTCGTAAGCAAAGTGCCCATGGCCGATCGTTATTTCGCGACGCGCGACTCGGAGAAATCTACGAGCTGGCTCGCGTGTTTCTGCATCGTCTTTGTCGTTCATTTATTTTTCCCGTCAAACGCCACGGTCATTAATCCAATGTAGCTCGTTCAAGGTGGTCTCGGAACAGCGAGAGACTACAATGTTCGTTGTCGCGCGGGCCAATTAAAAAATGATTAAATCGCGCGATCTGCGGAATACCCCTGAATAATCTTGAAATACGACTCCAAAGTCTCCTCGTCCCTCTGCCCCCTGCATATCTCACATCGATACCTGCCTCGTGTTTTCCTCGCACGGTGTAACTCTTTCGGACACGGTATTTTAGGACGAAAAAAGACTCCGGTTGTACGGAAATTTAGCTTGAAAAAGGAAATAACCGATGGGACGTATTATAAACCACTGTGCTTCGTGTTATGTTAATATTTCAAGGCGGTACGAAAAACGTCCCGCTGCGCATACATATGTTCACGAGTCACAGCGATTAACTTCGCTCTTAGAATTTTTTAATATTTCGGTGCCAAATTACTCGATCGATCGATGTTCGATTTCTTGCATCTGAAATCAATTTTCTTGCTAATCGATCGCCGTACGACGAAAGTCATCGATAACGAATGATTTTTTACGGAAGCCAATGACATTGACTCGACGCTCTAAAGTAAATTATCGCAGTAATGCAGTTCGAACGTTTAGAAGAACATAGATTGCTTGGTGCAAGTGAGAGTATATATTGATCGACCGACTCTATCAACATCGATTCTATTAACCCTTATCAGCTTTCTTCGCATTTCGCTTTTTGGAGTTAATCGATTTTGCAAATGAACGGCTCGCCACGTAAGTACTGAAAAGGCTTCGCCATTTTTATCCCACCGTGCACCATGAAGATAAGTTTAAAAGGATACGCGGGAGCTGGCTAACGCCACGAAGGCGCAGCTTCTGCCACGAAGATTAAATTGTTCCTCCGGTAAATGCAAAATTTCCGGAACGTGTAATTCGCCAAGTTCAAGGCGTTACCACGTCCACTTTCCAGCGAAACTGATCATGGCTTATCATTATGCCCCGATCCACGAGTTAGGGAGAAATTTACGACTTAGGCAACGTGATCGAATGTTCGATTTCTCGTTCATTTTTTTTTTCTCCGCCAACAGCTATCGTTCCGGTTATTTCCTCTATCGCATCCTGTTCGCGTTGGGCACGATATTATAAGAGCCTAAGAGTCGTTACTCGATAAAGATGCTAAACGATTAAAACTTCAAGGTCTACGCTTTCAAAACAGAGCGCGAATCCGGGCAAGCCGAAACGTCGTTGGAAACGCGGTTATGATCTTTTTTCCACCATTATTAAGCCTCCGATGCGTTTGGAGCATTTTAAGTCCTCCCGCCGGGAGGTTCGAGTCCTCTCGCGCACGATGATGCAGGAGAGTGTGAAATCACCTTTAAGATCTCGAAGACTTTTGTTGCTCGACGCATTTCCATAAGCGCCATCGTAATCGGATACGGTGTCCTTTCGCGAATCTCCTTCTAAGCATAAATCAAGTTCCTCCGCGATAAATCGCGCATACGATGCATTTGCACCGGTAATATTCCGCTTCCTGTTACCGGATAAAATTACTCCGTGGTGGTTTCGGCATCCGTATGACGTCTAAACTCTCCGTACTTTATTACAAAAATCATAAACATCGTCTTACAAAATCGATTGACGTCGTAGAAAATTCCGGATGCCTCAGAGGTCCTTCTCGAAAGGTTTATAAATTTCGTAGGCTCGAACGTGGAAAAAAATTCGGGCCGTCCGGTGACTGGATCGAGCATCGAACAAAATTTATAAATTATCTCTTCAAATAAGACCGCGTAGCTGTGGCGAGTAGGAGTCAAATTTACATACGATCGCTCATAATCCTCATTAGGATCGTAAACATTTCTTAATTATAAACATATTTGAGAAGGTCCCCATATTGGAAAGGGCCGAGGCTTAATAAATAAGGATTTTCTACCTTATTCGACAATGTTCTTTTTACCGCGCGAGGACCATCATCGCCTTATACGTAAGACACTTTATTAGAAAAACGGTCGAAAAATCGTGGCCGAAATATTCATGAGCCCCGATCACCGGTCCTGTACTTACCGATCCGTCGGTCAAGGTCGGCCACGGGACAAGAGAAGGCGGCGCCCTCGAGGCAGGCCGTTGGGAAAGAGAGGATGTGCCCAAGGAAAAATATGTATTTGCTCCTTTGCGCGTCGCGCAACTATTTCGTCGATGATTCAATTTTCCGATAGAAGCCTTCATCGACGGAGTTCGCGAAGTTCCAATCGCCATGCGAGATCAGTATCGCGCTACGCGATAACGAAAATACTATCGATCGCTAAAAACCCAATGCATCTACCAAATGGTGGTAATTCATCAATACCGACAGTACCTACCGTATCGAATTATAACCGTGCTCCCGATATACCGATTATTATTATTATCTCGCTGGTCTCGCGGAGGAGAGGCAGAAGGCGGTGGTGGTACCTCTTGGGAAAGAGCTTCGTCCCGGAGTATCCGGGAAGGCGATCCGACGATTCCTCATTCGGGGATAGGCCGGTGACAGGGGATGCCCGCTCGCGACGGAAAGATATTTCCGCGACAGCGTATTTATGCCACGGTACAACCATAAATTGCCCGGTTCCCTCCTTTTTTCTCCCGCCTAATGCGCGTAGCTGGCGATTTACGAGATGCCGAACGCCCTTAGGCCTAATCTCTCATCGTTCGAGGGATACTTATAAGAGGGCCGAAGGTGTCGTGGCGGCTCGCCTTTGTACTTCCTTTTTCCACGAAATGATTGCTCCGCTTTCGATATCGTCCATCTACGGAAAACTATTTATGCCACGACGATCTAATAACTCCGGATGGGCTCTCCTCCAGAGCGAGGATGTATCTTCTCCGAAGATTGCCGTGAAACAGGGGTCGGTAAATATTTTCTTTCGAAGGACGGAATAGTGAATATTTTAGTCGGCGTGGGCCAAGAAGTCGACTCTGCTATGCAGACCGATCCTTTATCGAGAGCACGATTACCGGGCATTATTATTGAATTATATCTCACCGTTGGAAAAAGGGGAAACGTCGGTATAAATGTAACGAGCGATGTACTTCTATAAAATCCAAAAAGGTTTCGAACATCGCCTGGTCCCAAAATCGCGCGCTTTTTTCAAAGAATGACGTGGCAGTCGCTTTGACGACTTCGATAGTTCCACTTCGATATCGTTTCTCTTTTCGCTATTAAAACGCCGCCGATCGATAACCGTTACTACTACCCGCTAGCTTATTAAAGAGGAATGTGAGCCATCGCACGCCACGGAACGACTCCGTACATCGGTCTCGAGGAGAAGTCGGCCGGCAAATGATATTTCGGTACGGATTTTCTTCGGTCCGTGTCAATTATCTCTCAGATTTAACGGAAAAATCTCGGATAAACGCATCCGTCGCGAGTTAAATCCAAATCGAGCAAACGTCACCCGATAATCGTCCAGAGCTCTTCGTTTCCACGGTTGGCCATCGAGCCCGGCCAACTCGATCGGCGTTGTTAAAAGCAGCGCCGTCGAAACGGGTTCCATGCCCGTCGCCGATTACTATTTTTTATTATTTTTAATTATTTATTTAACCATCTCCCCCCCTCCCCTCCCCTCCTCTCTGCCGCCTCGATGATTTATTTGCCAAAGCCAACTTTCCCACGTAACGTCGGCGGCGATTACGCTTTCTCGCGTGGAAGAGAAGGTGGCGGGGGGCAGAAATAAGGGAACGACGAGATCGGCGTTAATTTAAGCAGAACCGCGCTCGATCAATATTCCGGGCAAGTTCTTCGTACCTTTACGCCTCCGTACCCTCGCGGCCAAGGTAGCCGATTCAGTGCCCCTGGATTAAAGCGCGCCTGGTTAACGATGTACGTTTCCCTCCTTTGCCCGATTTCCGACCGACCCGACGCGTTCTGGATTTCGACGAACTTCAGCATACATAGGTTTAGATCGTTCGTGTTCCATACTGGACTTTATTTCATCATACTGATATTTATAGGGCTATACGATAGAACAACCGTATCAATAGTTCGGACGAACGCTTTGATCAATTATGCCGCTTCTCACTCGAGACGTATCTACCATAAGACACCAAAGTTTTAACTCGAAATCGGACATTTCATGCTACATGACTTATATATATATCTTTCGCGAACACTTCTCTGGTCCGTGGTCGTGCCAGGATCCAGCGCAACGAAAAAATGTACAAACATTGCAAGGAGGCAGCATTCTGGCGAGGCGATCGAAGGCGCATCGGGGCCATCACTGGCGGAACGTCCTCGCGTGTCTACCGGATCCGTGGAGGGTGTTAGCTTGGCATGTTAGCGGCCAAGGGTAATGACAGACACGGTGAACATTATGCTAAGTGCGAGTCCGCCAGTTTCTTTTTCTCCTTCCGCCTCCTTGCCCTCCCCCTTCGATGGCCACCGTGCCGATTAAGGGCCGCCTCTCATCTACGACCGTAAACACCCCCTCGTTTCGCCCTCCGCCATCTTATGCTTTTCAATAAACCAGCACGCGACGCCCTGCCTAGAAGCGATTTCCTCGAACTCGTTTGGCCTCCTTCGAAACGGAGGACCGACCGACTATCCCGTGTCCCTTCCTTCGGATGCAAGGACGAAATACGATTGTTCGCCGAGCTGAGTTTATTTGGTTTTTCGATTTTCGTAAGACAATTCGTGATCTTTGCGAGCCGTTACTTTTCATACTTTTAATCGTTTCTCCATCTGCTTTTGGTAAAGTTAAATTTCAGTCGTTAGAACAAACTTTGCACCTATGCAACACGCATGCTGCATATATATACGTAAATACAAGCGCACACATACAATATAGTATTATAGTTTCAATGGTTCCAAACGCATCTTCGAGCATTCAATACCGTAATAAATCATGGCCTGTGTCGCAAATTTGGGGAATATTCGTGTAATATTCCAGAAGAGTTATTTCGGCGACCTCGACAGTTCTAGTGTTAATAATTAAAAAAAAAGCTAGAAAATAATGGCAGCGTACTTGGGAACAGTTTGGCGACGTACCGAACGTCCGCGTTCGTAACGAGCTTAGACCTGGTCGGTCCAGGGCTAAATTGCCGGAGGAGTGTTGACGCCGCAAATTAAATCAACGATCCTGAAAGTGGGCGAGAAAGAAAAAGGCGCGGATATCTCCGGCGGCGCGTAATCGATCGATTCGCGTGTTCCCGACGTAGGATGGGCCCGTAGTATTAAATATGATTACGGATCATCGTACGGCTTGGGCGAGCCGCGGTGGCGCCAAGATTACGGGAGGAAATTGAAATCAGATAGCGGCCCTGCGCAAGAGAGTAATGCCTTTACCGAGAAACTTTTGCGCCTGGAATATTTAGGGTAGCGCGGCTCCGATCGCCGGGCATTTTGCGATTCTCCTCCTGGCTCTTCGAATCGCGCGAAACCAATCGTAAGAAGGGTATGATTTTCGACTTGTGTCTGCCGTTAAAGGGAAGCGTTGCTGGATTCTGAATGCGTTCGCTACCGCGCTCTGTAGAGGAGAAATGCTCTCCAAGGATCAAAGTAGGAAATTTGCCGAAGTAAAATCGGTACGACTAAGAAAATCAGTGTTCTAAATGGTCACGCTACATACTTGAGTCGTGCTTAAAAATAAAGTAAAAGTAAAATAAGTTAAATAAACTCCCGCGCGATATACTACAAATTTTCGTTTACATAGTATGATTAAAATATAGTAAAAGCTTTCGTATATCAGCTGATATTTGTATGCGTTACACTTAATAATCGATGAATTCTATTTGCGTAAATTACGAACAAATATATTTTACAAGCACCTGTATCGCCTTTGTATTCGGTGAAAGAAGCGATAAAAATTCTATGTTCGTAAGCGAGGGATGTGAGAGAGAACGTCGACTAAACTATGCTTCGGATGGCTCTTAGTGCCAAGCGCCCCTGTGGCCTAATGGATAAGGCATCGGTCTCCTAAACCGGGGATTGTGGGTTCGAGTCCCACCAGGGGTAATTGATAATTTTTTTTTTTTTTTCTACCGATCCCCAAATAAATCAATAACATTTTTCCTTCATACATTTCTTCCTAAATTTATGATATTTTTATTATTATATATCAAATTACTACTGTTACCTATGAAGCTGGGCGTATGATTACCTAGAGCGCGTTCCACGTTTTACCCAATAATGTTTTGTGTTTAGTTTTGTATACACAAACTGTTTTGTGTTTAGTTTTGTATATTTCCGTGATCCGTTATATGAGGGAATAATGTAACTATTTTTTATCTTATAAATAAATGCATTTCGCTTAGATGAAAAAAATCCGTGGAAATTTTATGGATGGTACACGGTTAGAGAGCATCGGACAAGGCACTCTCAAACAAATCAATATAATAATGGGCATTAAATATTATTTTGCATGCGCGATATGTTTTTAATCGACCGAAGGAAAATTTCCATTCGAACGCGCCACGAGGCGTATAAAAAAACTGCACGGTCAATTTCGATGCAGGCTCCTCGTCGGTAGGTAAGATTTTCGCAGACTATAAATAATGCAAGAATTTTCGCGGATGATAAATACCGCAGAAAACTAATGGTCGCTTTATGTCCCGACATTACGTTTGACGGATCATCCGGACATTAAATATCGCTCGTGGTGTTCGGCCCGATCGCGATACGAGTCCAAATTGCGGTAAATCAGTACATAAACCCCCGCGTACGGGTATCCATTATGCATGTAAAACGCAACATAATGATTCACGTAATTTATTCAACGTATGCCTTAACCAAGTGCAAATAACATTGTTTTTTATAAACAACGCTTATCACCTGCGTTCGACAGAGGCGCCGGCACGTCGAATATAAATATTAATGCCCGGTGTCAGATTTGCATTTACCATTTACATGATTAGGCGATGCCAACGAAGCTAAAGCTGGAAGCAGCAAAAATGATGTATTCCCTTGTTGCGATATAAAATTTAATTGTACCCACGTAATACTTCCCAGCGATACGTAAGAAGATTTAAATAACCTTATAGAAAGGATATCTGTCCTTATCTCTTTTTACCGGAAACTCTATTATATAAATATTTTTTCAATCAAACACGTATCATCCTAAATTAAAAACTCGCTCGTCCTTCGTCGAAATCTAATTCTACTTCTGCCTTCCCTTTAAAAGCACAGTATTATAATGAAGGGGGCCGACCAAAGCACGATCGAGATCTTAAATGAAACGTCGGTTACGGAGGGTTGACAAAAGCGTCAAGGCCAAGGGCAAGTCCTATGCAGGAATGCACCGCCGGAATTAGATTCGATCTTCGGCACTTCCAAAAGGCGGATCCGTGAAAAATGTTTCGAGCACTTTCACGAGGGCTGATCGACGGGGTTTACGGTTGACAAAGTAATGAAACTAGATTGATAGCCGCGTAAAGTTGGCTGGGTGGTCTAAAAGAGCCCAATTTGAGCGAGGCTCTGACCGAGGCAGGCTTGATCGATCACGCAGGAGCATTCGGTGGGCCGCCTTGGGCATAAATTTCGGTTTACCGCGGTGCTGGCCCCGATAAAATCGACTCCTCGAATTCATCCTGGCCGATGATGGTTACCGTTGCTCCTAATTTTCTCCCTCGGCCGACTAACGAAATTGAGCACGGTACGTTACGTCCGTTTCATTCGACGTTGCTTGGAATTGAAGCTGCCGCACAGTGCTAAGAATTCTAATTCTAGCTGGAGAAATATACTTTTTAATCCTTCCAAAAGGCACTTAATCGAGAAAGTATATTAATAATCGCACTACAATAAACGATTCTAACGATTATGCCGAGTATTTCCATTTACATCGATTCGGTAAGAGAACTAAATAAAAGTGTAAACGACCATGTAGATGTCCAAAGGTACGAAAACGGTGGGCGTTGGTTTTTGAAGACCTCGTTGAATGCGACATCGCGGAAGTTCAAGCGATGTTACGAACCCACGCAAGAGGGAATGACTTTTCCCAATAGGCGCCTCGCGTATGTGGTCCGTACAAATCGGATTTGCGTCGGAAAAATGGTGGCAGAAATAGCCATTCAGCGGTTTAAGCAGGTCCCGGTACAACCCTATTCGACTATACCGTAAAAGGTTAATCGCTGGCGGAGTTTCTTCCACAGAAATCGTTTCACGAGCAGCATTTCTCGTGTACGAAATAAGAAGACGGTGTAAGGCGCGTATAAGACTTTCTCTGTAAGACACTATCTCTTAAGTGGTCAAGGAATATTTCACTTACCTCGATTATTCGCATTTGTATAGAAGAGTAGGAAATACCAACCGAGAGTCCGAATCGAAATCTTGAATGTTAAGTTGAAAATAATAAACGTGATTGGTTTGACCAAGCAAGAATTCACTTGTACCATTACGGAGTAAAGTCACGTTGCAACAAAATTCGAGAAATGTGAAAGTCGCGTTGTTCGAAGGGGCACCAATTTCTCGCATCGTTACCCGAAATTCATTTAAACGCGGATCAAGCTGTGAGGGCAAAGGGTTAGCAACGCCTCGCTTTCTCTATACAGTGAGTCTATTTTTACTGCGAGTCAGCATCGCCGTGAATAGAAGACGAAGAAGCTAGCGCCGTGAATATTTCTCATGGTACATCGGCAGGTGGTGGTAGCCACGTAGATAATCTGATTCTAGATCATCGTTTGGAGCATATTCAGCCAATAATCGTTCTATACAAGTATACGCACATCGAAATGGAATGCCGTGGGCGGAAGCGATTTAAACTGAACGTCCGCGCCTGACTTCGAGAGAATATCGATTAAAAAATTGTCGTTCTCAAAGAAACGGTCCTCTCTACCAACCGGTAGAATATTTACCATTTACATCGAGTACCAAGTTTCGTTGACCAGATCGACATTCGCGCGTGGGACATAATTTTCTGACCATGGTTGTGTGGCTCAAATAATTAAAGGGGTGATAGATGCATTAAATTAAATTTGGGGAAATTTACGAATAAAGGCCGAGGTGAACCGCATATACGAAAAAGTGGTAGAAAAAAATCGGACTGTCGGATAACTGGATCGGAACTCGAACCTGGGACCTTTTTTTTGCAGGACAATCGCTCTACCTTCAATCTATCCAGGTACAAAATGGCGACAATGCAATTACGATCATAGAGAGTACCGTCAACATTTCTATCCCGAAAGACGGAGAAAAAGGCGAGTTCGCATCGTGGCACGAAGGGGCATCGATTCCAATATCGCTTTATTCGCGTGCGTAGCTTTCACGTACGGGAGGTAGCAAACGTTTCAGGTTCACCGGCGATTACTTCGGCGTAAACAGGGTACGTTTCTTCTGTAATTACGATGCCCGACTCCGAAGTTCCGCGCAACGCCAGTCGGAACCTCGAGGAGCCACCCAGGTTTGCATTTCTTCCCCGTAATTCGAGGCGTTTCCGAAGAGCGTATCTCCTCGTCAAATCTGTCCACGGCACGCAGCCCGCGTTTTATCGTCTATGCTAATTTAACGCATTCTAATAACACGTGTAGGCGCCTGCACCTGTTCCTTGGAGCTCGCGTACCGAGCTGCGTCCTTCTCGTCGCATCCCTTCGTAAACTGCGTTTTGATCCGCCGCCCTGCCCCTTTCCACATTGTTACAAACCACTCGGCCTTTCATCTCTGCCATCCGGCACCTTATTATCGGCCGCTATTTACCTCGCCAGGATTTTGAAACATTCTCCGATGGCGTTTTAGCCCCCTTAGTGCCGGGCGACGATACGTCCCAGCTGATCACGTTTGCGAATAGTGCCGCTTGGATCTAACGAGGTGCGATCTTTGGAGGTTTATTGGGAGCTTAAATAAATGTTTATC
The DNA here is from genome assembly GCA_038496175.1 of Ampulex compressa. Taxonomy (NCBI): domain Eukaryota; kingdom Metazoa; phylum Arthropoda; class Insecta; order Hymenoptera; family Ampulicidae; genus Ampulex; species Ampulex compressa. The sequence goes on from JBCFXI010000011.1 coordinate 417,823, forward strand.
TTAACGGGGAACTCCTAATCTCGTTTGCTCGATGATTTCTGACATTCCAAACACGGGGTATGGTCAGTATCGAGCAGCTTTTGGCACACGTTTAGTCGATTCTCGATCTGGTCTTTTGGAATTAGAGTTTGATCGACGATAATCGACATTCCGATTCGAAATTAAATACTTTAATCCGATCCATTACACGCGTTTCTAATAAAAATTCTCGGCACTATAAATCTCGTTCTAATCGTCGTTCAAGGTGCTTTCGAAATACGACGAGGGGAATATCGGTGTCCCGCCGATCGAGGATGAAGTCGTCCGCTTTGAGATTCAAAGCAATGTTTTCGATTATGCAGCGGATCCGATGTGCCGCGTCATTGGAAGGTAGGGACGTGTCCCAACATCGGGGGGCTTTTCTACGCCACCGTCGAAACGAAGGCGTGAAAAGTTAGCATATGTAAATAGGCATTGTCCCGTGCGTGCCCTCGGTGGGCATTGTCTGGCCAAGCGGTGATTCGTGACACGGCGATTTCGAGAAGAATCAATCGAGACTCGGTGCGCAGTGCGATGCATCGAGACGGGCTCTCGAACGTCTCGATTAGAAGTGTATTTCGTGCGATCGTTTTAGCCCGTTGCTTCACCATTCGAATCATTGCCCGTGTTCGTGGCCGTGCATAACTTTTATCCCTGTTTATTAGGGCAGTTTCTTTTACAACTTTCATCCACGGTCCTTCGCGTACTTTCGAGCAAAACTCGAATATAAAGTATAACTACTCGGACCGGAAAGGATTAATACCACGACTATCGATTATCTTTCAAACAAAATTTGGAACACTAGATGTATCGCTAAAAAAATATAACAAACAGTACCTCGGACCCTTCGTCCTCTCTCTCTCTTTAAGGATACATCCAGTACGCCTAAATACGCGTGGAAAGTGGCCGGTAGGTTTACCGCTAAGCGGCTCGGTTTTCCGTATAACCGGAGCCGTGTTCGCGGTTATCTGCCGATAGCCTATCCCGTCGATCCTCCGATCTCGATCGTGGAATAGCCGCGGCCGGGGATCGAAGATAAACGGCTCGGTCGAATCTCGTGCGAAGGAGATAACGATTGGCCGTTGGTGCCGTGCCCACGGAAGGTGGCCACCGTGATTTGTGGTCGTGCGAAAGGGGGATAGGGCGGTCGCACACTTGTGCTAGGGAGCATTCGCTGCCCGATCGGTATCTGCGTACACGTCGGATATGTGGAACGCCGCGTCGCCGTCGATCCGTCGGGGAAACTGAGGGCCAGTCGAGGAATCCTGCCCTCTGCTGATTTATTTTTTATTACCGATACTCTTTTATCGCTGTTACCGAAGCATTATATTTCCTATTGGTCTTTTTCGGACATCCGTGCGTCGTCGTTATATCGTCCATTTGGAGCGCGGTTTTGATCGATTTGTAGGAGGGAAAGTGAGAGACGAAGGGAGGGAGAGAATGTAATAATAAAATAATAATATATAATACACTCGGTAAAATGTATACCGCTACTTTATTTCGATACGTTGGACACGGTTAAGCGGATAAATATAGAGACGCGATAATGGTCGATCTCGAATAATATAGAGATAGAATGTAAATGTATAATGTAGAGCCTATCGATAGTACTGGCCAGAAGACCTGCCAAGCTTACCGCTTTATTTTCCAAAAATACTTACGATTTCAAAGTTTTTCCTTTTAACCAAAGTTCGCCTGATTTGTGACGTCGGATATTCGCGCGAATGGTTTTCGGAGTTATTCGGAAGGAGTATCTTGGATGAAAGGAGGCGATACCGAGAATCGAGCTCCTGCATCAAAGTGATTCAGTGCACCGCAGCTTCCTGCGCATATCTTTACTTTATAGCGGAGCTAGCTTCTGCCCTGTCGAATTAAATGACTGCCGAAATGAGTATTTATTGCATGCTACGCGAGATGCCTAGCGTTAGGCATACACTTGTGCGCGCAAAGGACGAGGAGGGGAGGCCCCTCGGGGGGTTCTTAAATCATAAACCCCTCAAATATTCAATTATACGGCCATTGTCTCGTCGCTGATGCATAGCACCGCGCCACGGCAATCGGCGTTTCTTTTTTCTCGCATAGCACGTATGCGAGATTATCCCGTATTTTCGCGTGGATTCGCTTTGTACGGCTGGATGCCTAATAATAAAACCTTGTAAGGGATTACCGTGAAAATATTTGTACTTTCGTCAGAAATAGCGTACCGTATAGCGCAAGTTTTCAGAGTCTTCGTAAAATGAGAGTAACGAGCGTGTGATAATTCGTTTGGCGATATAGCTCGAAATTATTCGTGACAAATCGTTGCTGTAATTACAAGAATTTTTATAAAGGTGGAATAGCCCTCGTTTTAAACCACATTTTTTTTAGGCAGGATGATCGTATGTAGAAGCACAAATTTTCTTAGTTCTCTAACGTGAATATCAAGGATACGTGTATTGGCGAAAAATAAAAATTAGAAAAATAGACGTTAAATAAGCTACGCTTTGCAGTCCGAATTGATTTCACGGTGATTTCGTTCGAGGTGTTAGGTAACTGATTTAAGGGTAGCTATTAATATGCAAAGAGCTTTCGTTATAGATAAATTTTTACGAATGTACGATCAACTCCGACCGCCTGACAAATGTGAAATTAAGGGGTTACATCGTTAGGAGGGTGCATATTTTTTTCGTATCCGTTTTTGGCCATCGAGTTATCGTCTCCTAAGGGCAAAGGTGCTGTTGGCCCTTCTGCAGAGTGATATAAAGTGAGGGATCGATTCGCATCGAATTTAAATTTTGTTATGCGTAATTGCGTAAGCAACGATTGTACAAAAGTCTCGGATACATTGAAAAATCTCTTTTGTTTTAAGCTTCAATTTTTTTATACATTATTCAGTGGCCGATAATGAAACAAAACGTATCGTATCTTTGCACACTACAAATTATTGTTTGTACACTATTATTTTTCGTCATAAATTAATCTGCCAGAATTTAATCACTCGCCACGATAATCTGCGCAAGTCGATGCGTAAGTATAATTTCTAAAATATTTCTAAAATACATATTTACCATCGACGCCGTATTATCCGTTTCCTCATCATAGATTATCACTACCAATGACTAGACTCTCTTATCGATATTTACCTCCAATTTATTGGCAGATTTTTCAAGTCGTTTACCGGTGCCCGACATTCTTATACGTTTTAATTCTTACAATGGAGATATAAGTATATTTAAGACAAGGAAATTATCTATTCAATGTTAGGGTACGGTATTAATCGCGATACCTTATACGAGTGATAAAGTCTAATACTCCAAGAGGTACAAAATATTTATTCAAACTCACTCCTAATATTTTATTCCTTCGGCGGGAAAATAATACCATACTTTTCCAAACAAATTATACGTACAATTATAGAATCGGGGGGCAGAAAATCGTGGAAACGTTCCTCGGGGCTACAGGATTAAAAAGCACAGATCGTCCAGATACGAAATACGAACCGATGTGCCATGCTTACGAGTACCATTAATTCTCTATTTTTATAAATCGAGACCATAGAGTGACGTAACGAGGAACAGGGAAAACGAGGCACTAACGAGGCGCGTATATCACTGGGGAAATAAAAACATCATCGACATTCGATTCGGCTTGTATTCACCGGCGCTTCCCACGCGGCCGAGGATCGGACGAACCTCCTGGCGCTTTCGCGGATTATCATGCTTATCTCCATTGGCCTCTGCGTCTCGAGCAAAGGTCACGCTGCAAATCCTACGATTTTCATAATCCACGCATTTATTTATCCGCCGATTTGCCGACTATCGCCGATCCTTGCAGGCGCGAGTCCTCGTACCTGTCCTCGATCACCCAAGTTTCGCACTACCTTCCCAGAGTATCCGGACATTTGGACGTTCGAGGATATCATTGAGATATTTTACGAATATATTTTTCCTCATTGGTGACTCAAGATACTCGAGAAGTATCCGGTTATTATCGAAGGACGTGGAGAATATTTATCGAGCAAATAGTATCGATGAAGTCGATATAACGTTGGCATAATGGCTTAGCGTATAAGGTATCGAGGTATTATAAGTATTCGATTGAAATACCGACAGAGGCGACGAGTGATCGTGGGTGTTGCTCGAAGCTTTATATTCGCTTTCTCTCGTTTACAGATATACAAATAAGAATTACGATGACGGTTATCGGGATTGTAAAGCGTAACACGACCACGAGGAACCGCTATGCGTACGCGTGGACTCGCAGGAAACCGATGTTTTATTTTTGGTTGCAATATCAAAGGAAAACAACTATGGAGCATTATGCCGTGATCGAGTGGGTACATTAATCGGCACGTACTGTCTTTGAAAGTGGTCGAGGGTATAACGAGCTCCTTTGATTACTTTGCACGGTAACTCGATGTCCAATTATCCCTCTTCTTTCCTACAAATCGCATATCCGAATACTAATATTATCAAAGGTCAAGCTGGTCGATCGAGTATCCCTGCTGTTTCTCCAAGAATCAATATACGCATTACGAAGTCATTTCTCGCGCTAATTCGAAGCTAGCTTCAAAGTAATAAGCGTGTAAAAGTGATCCGACTTTCATTTGGCACGTATGAAGACCGTCTCTGAAGGGGTTAAGGACATAACGAGGCTCTTCGGCTACTTTGCTCGGAAGTTCGAGATGCAATTATCCTTCCCTTTGGACTCGTTCCGTGAGCTCCCTCGGCTCGATCGCGGCCTGGCCGGCGGATAAGGAGGCTCGCAATAAATACACGTGCATATATCGCGCGCACCGGTTGATCATGGACCTGACGGTTTTTTAGGACACTTAATCGCGCAGCGTCGAAGCCTCGATCTGATTTATCGTCTATCCACGATGGTAACCGAGAAGGTGTACGTGAGCGATCGATCACTCTCGCGCGCAGATTATTGGGGATATAAGTTGCATCGGTATGAGTTCGATCGCGCTCTCCACGCGGATGTGTAACGTTATATGGGGTGTCTTTTACGATGCTTTACTTCTTCTCGATTCGAACGATAATTCGCGACGTTCCTCGATAGGTAATTGCTGTTATCCTAGAGTAGAAGGGTATTGTCGATGTAAAGAGGAAGCCATGTTGCGGAAATATAATTGGAAAATTCATTCGTTTCCCATCGACGGGGATATTTGGTGGAGAAGAATCTTAAGGTCGTTATTTGTGTGGAAAAAGGAGGTATACTGTTTAATATTCATTTGACATTGAAATTACAATGGTTTATAATACGTTATGATAGTAGTAATGAAATAATACTCTTTATATACACATTTCTTTACAAATGTCTTTTTCCAATACTGGATTCTGTGTCGTCAAATAGGAAGGTAACGATATTTGTGGCATTGAGCTGTATTCTTCGGTCAGATCGATGGTGAACATCGAGAGAAGACTCACTCGTACGATTAGACTCGTATGGTAGAGGGCGGTTGTGCGATCTAAAGCACGAAGACTCGAAATCTCGAAGAGGCTGTCAATGGCAATCGGTTGATAGGAAGCGGTGGAAAGAGTCGGGCCATTAGTTGGTGCAACCACTCGTCAAACACGTCCCTGCATACGTAAGGCTCTCCGATAACGTCGGAGGATGTCTCATAATAATTCGCAGTGCACCGCGCGATACGTATCCTTATTTGCCAAATGACATTTCCAAATCGTAGTCTCGTAGCGAATCGGAAGAATTCTCCGATAAATCAATTTTGCGTGCCAGAATTTTATACGCAACGTGTGTTGTGTGAAATTATACAAATGTCAAATATACGGAAATAAAATACGGCGATAAGACATACAAATTGTGCGTAGAAAAAAATATTCTCGAAACGAATGATTTCGAATATTTGTAAGTAAATTGTTAAAATATTTGGTATCTTTTAATCGGTTCTGCCGGATCGTAAGGCTTGTACCTATGACTTATACCTATGTTTACACGCCGTACAATTTTTTTTTAGAAAAACGGACGTGGTGTATATCACGAAAGAAGGATGCTCAGTCTCGTTTAGAACAAAAAGGGAACATTTTGTACGGTTGTCCGATTGGGATTTGCGCAGGACAACGGTCGGTGGAACCGACAAACCACAGATCATGAAAGATAAAAATCACGAGGCATTTCGGCCACGCACGCTCGACGAACATAACTATAAGTTGCGGAATAAAATATTATACGCTCTCTAGGATCACTTTCGATGCCTGTTTTCACCGCATGATTTCTCACATTTTAAATTATAATGTGGCTAGAATAAAATGGATATATTTTCGGGAATGAGTTTACATGGCGATTGCAATTACGGATTAATTTCATGCTTTTAATGCGCCATCGTGGATATTGATTAACCGTGCGCATTTTTTAAAAATATTCCCAGCAAAATTTCTTCTTAAAAATCGATGAGTTTTTAATTTTACACGAGAGATTAATGGTACGTTATGTATTAAATTTTTAATCGATCGATGAACAAATTTAAGAAAATTTATAGTATCGGAATTGGAACATCGGTAATACAACCGAGTCTTGTACTCTTACTACGCTCTGGTAATATCTACGTATACATTCCATATGAGCATATTATTCTCTTGCGATAACTCAAATTTATTCGCTTGCTTTTATCTTGGAACGTACGTACGCTGCAAACTGGATTTCAAATATTGTACAATTTTATCGGTCACATATTTGAGGTACGTTAAAGATGATATTTATGAGATGACTATTGTAATTGCAATTAGCAGCCTCATTATTTCCATTACTTTAACGAGGAGAGACGCCTCTACTAATCTTTATCGTCTCGCATTAAGCTTTCTCATCGAGCATAGAATTGGCTAATAAATTGCTGTCAGGAAGATTAGCATTTCGTGCACGTACGGAAGATGATAATGAAGCAGCGTTATCGCGTTATGCCAACACGTACTACCAATTGATTAACAAGTGGATCTGCGAATGCGCGATACTATCGTACTAACATCTTGGCATTAAACACTATTCCACTATAATACACTGGAAATTTATAAAGAAAATATACATAGCACGATCATTGTTTGTAAATTTTTATTAAACAAACCAAATAAGTGTTGTTAATTAATTTGGAAAAATAAGTAGAATAAAATAAAGAAATATATATAACACATAAGAAATTTTCATAAACTCTCACAAACTTCAATAAGAAATCAGCTTTACTTATATCTACATAAATCTTCAACTTACGAATCTCACAAAATTCGAGCTGAACACTGCGATAAGCTAAGCGGTTTCCAACTTTGACCGTGGACTGTCAACATAAAAAAAAAGTAAACTTTGCCTCGACCAGACCAGGCTTGCAAAAATGGAGAAACGACAAAGTAGAACGAGTTCTCTTCGGTTTCCTGCTATATATGGAAGATTCGTGAATTTAGAAAAAGGTCGTTATACGGGTACATTGGGTAAACATATGATTCGATGCACAGGCTCACGTACCTGATGAGCTCTCAGGGCTTGGAGAGTTGTGAGTCCTTTCCACTTTTGCCAGACGAACATCGCTATCACGGCGCTGACCAGCACGTCCGCGCTGGGCCTCAAACTCCAGCATCGATTTCTGCCCTGGGTTGACGGATATCTCAAGCTGGCACCACGAAAAAGACGCGAAAACGCGGACACCCGCCGCGAGAACTGGATGAACGTCGCCATCTTTAACGCGGAGTGCACGTGGGCCGCGCATGCTCATTAGACAGGAAAACGACTGTCGCTTCTGTATCTCCAGTCAGCATTGCCTCGTGATCAGCTGATCGACAATGACATGCATGTATATATAGTATATCTATTTGTATATACATATATTGCGCATCGGTGCTAATTGTAAGAAATTTATTTACGAGTATGATGCATTTCTTTTTATCTATTACCATGCGTGGTCTCATATGCGGATGTAATTAATCAGACAAAAAGTGTTGCAAAAAATTATAATGCTCGTAAATGATCACTTAAAATATTTCTCTTGTATATATAGTAGTTGGTGAGGGCGTTAAGGAATTATTTGCTACCGCTGTTAAGTACAAGGTATTTAAATTGGAATTGGGATTTAGCGATCACCCGTGTGTTTAAAAGAATATTAGGTATAACGGGGATGACCATTGCCCTTATATCACCATTCAGTACCGCTTCGTGTTCTGCTGATCGAGAACGAGTGTATTATGCAGTAGCTTATGAATGTATTCATACGATTGAATTTTAAACATCTACAAATGAAACGTCTATGTTAGACCCAGGGGTATGAATTATTTGCAGCAGACGATAATCGTAGAACAGAATTGATATTTCGGAGAAGTGATCCAAATAAACGGCATATCTTGTAATTTTCCCCACGCTTTTTCCAAAGCAATAGACCGTTATTCCGATGATTAAGAGAGTACCTCGAACGATAAAGCTCTCGGCAAACCGACCTCGGTAATCGATGCAAATCCAAAGCGCGTTAGAGAAGTGGCCAAGGAAGAACGAAAGCATTGCCAGGGGCTAGGAATAAAGCAGAAGCGAAGTATAAAACGAAGCAGCCGAGCGAAAGGGGTCGTCCAAACCAAGGACGTTATATAACGAAAATTCTTCAGCAACCTCTCGACAACGGCTGATATGTCTCGGTGTAACTTTAGAGATCCGTTTGAGCGACACCGGTGTTAAAATTACGCGACCTCACTGTACACCCTAGTTCATAAGTATTGGGACACCTGCTGGTCTCGTGTAGCACGCGACAGTTGGCTAGGATTAATTGCGACCTTTGTTGCAACTTGTTTGCACGTGTTTCCTATTTATTTAATTAATTTGCCTCTTCATCGTGTTTGACTCATTCAAATCTATGCCGCGTTCGCACGATGCAATGCACGAAAATGTGCGTAGGAGTGGATTAAATGGAAGATTGTAAGATTTACATAGTCCACGTAATGTCTTCTTGGTACACATAATTAAAGATATGTTTATCATAATAGTTAAAAAATACTTTAAATTTGCAATGATTTCCAAACGATTTCTCAGGTTTGCTTTATTTTCCATACGCGTTCTAATATTTATGGATAGGGGTGTACATATGTGTCGACGTTGCGTTCTCGGTATGTACTGACCGCAGTTACTCTTAAGATAACGTTTATTACTTGGCACTGTCGCATTTTCCTTGCCCATCGTGGAGCCTACAAATCGTCTCCGTGGCAAAAGCCAGCGGTCCTTTTAAAAAGCGGGTCAAGTCGGTTACAAATTTTCTTCGCTCGATTTTGATTTGATCAAAAAACTCTTGTGTTTCATCGTCAAAATGCTTACATTACCTGTATAAAATAATTTCTGCGTATTGCGTTTACAGTATGTGAAATATTTTGCCTCAAAGAAATTTCTCTTTATTGTCTTCGTCCTTTGTATTCACCGGAATTACGCTTCCACAATAAGGTGCACCTTGAGCATGCAAGTGGATACCACGGGCTTTCGTGTTCTTACGCGCGCGATAACGAGAAACTGCGTTTTCCGCGCTCTGAGCACAGTCGTTTTATCGAGCCGAAGTTACTTTCGCCCTTGCTGACGTCGTTAACTTCCACCCGATTCTCAATTCCGCGCGAATTGCAAATCTAATCGCTACATCTCCCGTCAGAATTGAAATTGCTTTGAGTATACGCCTTAATTACATTACCGCAGTCCTTATCCTGCGCGCTAAGCAAATGCAAACAACTCGTTTCACGGTACGTACGTGTTAGGAGAGTTCCGATTCGTGGAAGTCGCAGAATTCTCTCCTCTCCTTTCATTTTACCTACTCGCTTCTTTCCCTTTTCCCTCTCCCTTTCCCCACTTTTCTGATATCTACGTTACCGCCTGTCGCGTAATACCTTTTGATGACAGTAATCGAATTCACCACGGCGATGTTCCTCGGAGGACGAAAGAAAAAAATAGTATAAAGGGAAGAGACGGAAGAAGAAAATTCCGTTGTACGGCTTACAGGCGTGCCTTCGATTACTTCAGGTCTGCGATCATCGGGATTCGTTCACGAAGCCGAGGGAAATTTATATCGATGACGGATTTCTCGTTTGTCGTTGTCCTGGCTTATTTTGTTTTGTGCGATTCCGAATCAGAACTGTGTCATTTGGACCGCGCTGTATTATTATAGCTGTGCGTGCTTGTATTTTTGCATAACATTTTTGCGTATTCTTGAAGGAGGACTTGAAGACGACGGAGGCACTAGCGCGAGTTTTCGGATCGCTCGTGTTATGGAACAAATTGGATTAGACGCGTGTATTATGTGGACAAATTTAAGATGTTACGATCATGATTTTTTTTATACAATTTTCGTAGCTGTATGTCGCAAATTGTACGGTTACACTTGTCTACGGTGTACAATTTCTTTGATTTTATAAATATTATATAACGCGTATTAATATAACGGTGTAAATGTAACAAGAACATATAGCATTTCAGATTTCGACAGATATACGGCAGGTTTTCCGATTATAAGCACAATATATTAACCTTCTCTTTGTCCGACACCAGTGACATGTCTACGCAACATCAAATCTAACGATCTGGAATTCGCATTAAATCAGAGAATACCAGGTTGGAACGTAATCGGCAACGGTTGTCTCGATAACTTCGAGGGAGATGTCTAGGAATTACTGGTTACAACCGACGCTTCCTCCTTTTGCCTCTTGCAAGGGCTATCGAGCTGTTCATCCGTGCTTATTTGAATAATCGAGCACGATCCAGCCGAGGAGCGCGCGCCGAAAGATACACGACGTTGGCAGCGAAGAAATAGCCTTTGATCTTGATGATACTACGCGCCATTATAGTGGTTTCTCGCTAAACGTACTTGCGATACGAAAAGCCGCGTAAAGTGCTTCTGTTGTTTATCTTACATCCAATACGAAATTTAGAACGCGATATCGATGTCTTTTTATATCTTTTATCTATTTATCATCGTATCCATATTCCATTTATCTATTTATCCATCTTTATATTTAGACCTTTTCACGATATACTTCCCGACGCGTTAGTACGCTTTGAGTTGCCCGTGCCTCATCGAACATTATTTTGACTATAGCACTAAACTCAATCTTCGTATATTTTTCAAAACCCTCTCTCGATACATTTTTATCGCGCGTGTATTATTACATTTAAGTTGAAACTCGGTTAGTGTTTAGTCTTTCTTTCCGTATCGCGAACTTCTATTAACTTCGAAGAGTCTTTTGCCGCGATATGTCGAGGAGGAACGATAAGTGGAAAATCATAAGCGATGAGTTACGAATAATCACGATTCACTACGAACCGTATAATGCGTTCCAAAAGTGATGTAAGACTGCCAATTGGATCGTGGCCCGAGGTTTAATGGCCGTTCCGATGGCAGGAATAATTCCGATAGCACCGCGGGTGATATCGGCGATCCTCTTACAATAAAATACGATAAGAGCCATCGGCCCTAACGTCCAGCCTCGTTCCTGGTGCCCGTTAGTGCGCCAATTGAGCTGTGAAGTTTAAACTCCGCATTCGGGAGATCCTAGGAAAGATTGTCGACCGCGAGTGTATGGGATAATTAGCTCTCGGTGCCGTGCCGTTTCTATTGAATGCGCAAGGCCAATATGCGCCTGTGACTTTACTCTATTTCACTTTCCTGCCGGATCTCGTGGCACTTTGAGATCCTGCTTTCCTTCTCAAAGTTAGGTTTTTGGTTTTGCTTGCCTGATTATATTTTTGTAAGTAGAAAGTTACGGTTGTTTATGCTGGAGTGCGTTGACAAAGTAATATTACATATTTGTTTATTTATTTATTTTGTTGAAATACACGGTTAGTGTATAATCATATATCGATGGGTATGAATGATCAATCCGATTTAAGTCACGAAAGGAGATGAGTGTCTTTTATTAAAATTTTATGTATATAGAAATATATCGGAGTACTTTAAGGGTTGTGCTTCTACAAATCTTTTTTTAAAGGATGTGGATGATATGATAAAAATATACTCACCAAATTTCGTATTTTCAGGTCTAATCCAGTATGTTGGGTGTTGACGAGTCACTCGATCAGGACTCTCGTCTTTATGTACGCATAGATCGCCATTAAAAGCTCTTCGAATTGGGAATTGTGTCATGCGCAATCGTGTGTGGGAAGAAAGAGGGGCGGCAGGTAGGATACTCTCAGGTACATGGGCAAATTTTTGCCAGTAGGGTCAATGCCACGGCCCCGTGCAGTTTTACGGTTAGTGTTTAACGCTTCGAGTATGATCGTTCGTTAAGTTACTCGTTCTTGTCTCGCTCGTGTATTTCTTTGTTATTGCTTTCGCGAGAAAAATTGTGCGTGCGCGTTGAAAAGCAGTAACATTGTTTCTATGAAAGAAAGAGCTGACACTACGGATAAGGGTAAATATTCTGTTTGACGATACGATCCCTTAATCCTGTATAATTCGAGAGTTTTAAGTACCGTATCATCGATGCGTTTAACTTCGAATCGACCATCCTTTTTTTCGAAATTTATGGATTGTCCTTAACGAACGGCCTGCCCTTATCGTCAAAGATGACTAAGTTTGTTTACGTGTTTTATTCCGCGTTAGTGGACAATTTATACTTTTCTAGCAAACTATATCGCCTGCTCTTATGCAACCCATTACACCGTAATGTATACTATTAGATGTACGCATTGCAGTTTTCACCGCAGCAAAGGCATACATTATTTATTATATAAATATGACGAATATACGCGCTATCTCGATACCGTGTCGCTTTAATCGCGAGTGGCGTCATAGATGTTTCGCGCATATTTATAATAATTTAGTTAGGAACCGAAGGCGGAAGACGTTTATGAAAGAACGTTAATTACAAATTGAAAGCCGAAGGCTTCAACGAGGGCCGAAGGTCGGGATTATGGTTATGTTAATAGGAAAGATCGTCATTACGATCATGATGCGTAAGTGGTCGATCCGCCAGCGACGTGCCCCGTAGCCAAGAAATTCCACAACGGTTTGCTTATATTAGGCGTTCGCTGCAAAACTCGTAAAATGTTCCGCTTCTGCGTTAAGCGCAAATTGCAATGAATCTGGAAATTTCTTTTGATACGATAAAGTTAAAGATACCAGAACGGACGAAGGTAGGGTGTAAAAATAAATAAGACGATCGAATTATATTCAATAATATTTCATTTATTACTTCTAAAAATTATATGGCGACGATATGGTGGGGTTTTCCTACGACAGAGGGCGGGAGGTCGGTAGAGGAGGAAAGTACGAGGGCTTGAATCCTCCAGATACCGATTTTGTATTTATCATGTTTCGGTATCTTGGCAAAATTCGCGAAATTATCTCACTCCCCTTTGCGATCCGCCAAACGAAGATTTTTCCCCCGTATCCTCGTTCCCTCCCTCCTTTTAATTCCGTCAGTTTCGAGAACGACGACCGGAAAAGTGTATCGACACGGAAACAGGACGAAGGGGAGGAAGGATGGATGACAAAAGATATCACAAGGTAGCGTCGAAAATTGCGGCATTCGATTACACAAACGAAGAAAACGGCGTGGCGGCCTAAAGCCTGCGCGGATAAGCTTTCATCGATCTGTGGAAACGAAGAATCCCGTTACGACCGACTTTCCATCTCGTTCTTTCTTCCTTTAATTTTCGACACTAACCCCTACGGTCATTTGCTTTTGGCACCTACCGTTTCAAGGTGCGTTCTAAACCGAACTTTCCACCTGGAAATTCGAACTTTCATCTGCTATTTTGCGATAGCTCCTTCGGCATTGTCGTTAAGTCGATGCTCATAGTTGATATTCCGCAAATCGAAGGCTGGGACGAAACGGTATTACGCGGACATTCGTTTACGTTTGAAAGTTGTATATACAGGAATGTCAAAGGGACAGGCGCGTTTGCGAGAAAGATATCGCTCGTCGTCTTCCGGTGCGCGTCGCTCGGAAAAACTAGTTTCTTTGCCGCCACAGATCGATCCAAAACGGTGACAACGTCGTCGATTTAAACAATTAAATACTCGCCTAACCTTATTAGTTTCAGTCTATGGAAATTAAATACAGCGTATAAATGGCAGTGCTAGACTGGTTTGCTTTCTAACCCCTCCAATTCGGAAGACTGACAGCGGAATCGTCGTTTCTGTGCCCATCGCTCGGATCTTGAAAGTAACCTTTGTTCTCGAGCTGCCTCACGCTCGCGTATCTTTATCTCAAAGCGTTTGCAGATTTAATTATCGGTACTTTCGTTATTGGCGAAGAACGTAGAAGCTTGGCAGGAATTTATATTTTTACGCTAAAGATAATTACGCCTCATTATCGTAGGGATATTCAGGAATTACAGGGGAGTTTAGTCGACTAGGCGATAAGGATGTTTGAAAGGGGGTGACTTAAATAAAAAATTGATCGGATCAATTCCTAATTTACCACGTCTACCAGGCAGTTCTAATTTATTACGATTGCGAGGCATGAAGGTGATTCGCTTATTCGCACCAGTAGGCTTTGGAAAAAATCAATATATAGGCAACGTGAAATACGCAGAGACCCGCGCTCGTACATCGCGACGATGATAAATACGAACGATGTCCGAATGATGTGCACAGAAACGCGTCGCGCTCATACGCCTCTTCGTATTCATACTTCTTACAAACGTTTGCCCCGTTATTGTCGTCAAGCGCATACAGTCTGTGCGTCTACCGCCGTTCAAAGGTATCCGGACACATTCGCATGCTCTTCTATATTATCGACATACCTTGCGAATAGAGCTTTTCTCCCATTAATGTATCAGTGTTTAATGGATGAACGAACCATACTTATAAAAAGACATGACGTCTAGATATCATCTCACGGGTTGAATGCATAGTTCAAATAGGTAGCCCTGGCGAGTAGCCACTCGAAGGTGGGATGGATTAATGGTTAGAATTAATTGCGAACCCAATTAGCGTCCATACGACGTTTCGTTTAGAATTGTCTCAAAAGTGAGGTAAATTTGAACTGTCCAAACGTCCGGATCATTATGAACGGCAGTAGATGAGTTTCCCTTACGTTCCTACATAGTTACAGCGAACCGCACGATCTCTCCCACACGCCAAGCCACGCATACTTTATTACAGTGCGATAAACCAGAATCCGTCAAAAATACCCACGTTTCCTAACGCCGTCACGAATTTTCTCCTCCTTCGTCGTCCGTGCTCGATCCGCCAGAAACGTAGTGGTAGGAAGCATTGGAGAGGCGTTTACGTAATGTCGCGCTCCACGACTGTCGGGACTGAAACATTACTTTATTCCTAATCTTAGTTGGATTATTCTACTCCAGGTGTGAGATAAGACCGAATACCGGATTCTTTCTTACACGGTCGGATATTGTTTTTCCACGCTGATTGCGTAACGCTCTTTACTACCCCTCTATTATAATGCGTCACGTTATTCGTCAAATATCTTACTCGAAATTTAACTGTTATTTCTCGATGTACTCGAAATGAAAGATAACCGAGGGCTCATCAAATTACCAACATTTAACTCCGCTTATTAAACTTTCCGATCTAGAACGAGAAATCAATCGCGAGTTAATTATATAAATATATAACGATATATTCAAGATAAAAAGGTTTAGGAATTTAGGCATTACGATGAAGCTATCTAAATTTCTCACAGTTCCGCGGAGTGGATCGTTGTAAAAATACCTTAATGCGGGCGTGGAGCGCGGAAGTATCCATTTTTCCTTCATTTCGCGCGTACGCGAGCGCCGTCCATTATTATCTGGATATGGAAATTTAAGTGACGAATATTGTTCGTTGTAACCGAGGTGGTCCAATTTCAGTTCCGGCGGAAGTAATGGCGGAGTTTGTCAGGAACTGGATAATGAGATGGGTGACGCAGTAACTGTGCTATGCTTGGGAAAAATTCACATTCCCGGGAAAAGATCGCGTCAAATGCCGCTTGTTGATTAATCGCGATGAGCGTCGATATTGGAAGTATTCAAAAGAAATTACATCCGCGATAAGTGCTTCTACTAAAAAAAATAGAAAGGAAAAATAAGAGACGGGAATAATTTCCAGAGAGTCGAATCGTTATCGAATAATCGTGCCATCGCTGACGAAATAGCGATAGCAATAAATATCGACACGTGGGTTACTTAAAAAAATTTATTTTTAGGAGAAAACGTTACTCTAACAATCGTTTCTGGAATACACGCGACGAATCACAATATCGGCATTATCCTCGAAACGTTTCTCTTTGCGGTCGCTCACACGGTGAATGTGGATATCTTCGAGAAAGTAAAAAGGCACGAGATCAATGTAAATTATTTATCTAATTTCGTAACAGTACATGTCATTAATGGCATTAAGAAAATTACGTCGATGCGCAATGTCGATTACCGAGGAAATAAGGTCGAGCTTGGCGAGCCTCCGTTCGATCAGCGGAGGCAAGGGCCTCAACCTTATTTGCTCACGCCTAAGGTAAGGAGGAAGCACTGATCCGTCTTTTTCGATATTCGATAACCAAAAGGATCGTTTCTCTTCGACGAATCGCACGGTAAACAATCGTCGTCTAGACGGACGCGTCGTATTTTTGACGAATTCCCGTACCTAAAGGACAGACACAACATACGAAGAACACATGATCGATGCGCATGATTAATGAGTAATGATTCGTAGACTTATGTACACGGAGTCTGCTGTTTACAATAAATAAGTCTTTAATAAATATACTACTAGATTAATAGGTAGCTCCTGCGAAGATTCAAGTAGCGAGGTCAAGGCATTCGTGACGGACGCTTTCCTCCCGCACGTCCGAAAACATACTTAGTAGAGGCTCGATGAGGCGACCTCGCTCGCGATCCAACATCGAAGAGACCCAGCGATTTTGTAAGCGTAATTACAAGTGAAAATCGACGGGTCCTTCGGTCGCGTACATCAACCCCTTCGACCGAGAAACTTTTTCTGCGGATTCTTGCGAAGGCAAGCACCGTCTCGGGGTAAATGCGTTGCGAAAATGCCGCTCGTGGTTTAATTCGTCGTTCGCAAAAAAAAGAATTGCCAGTTGCGTTGCAAAAGATCGTTGGAACATCTCGTATACTACCTCGTGTCGCCTTAACCCTTCGTTCCATATGGCTGCAAACTTCCGATGCTTCTCAATAACTTGTATTTCCATTAATTCCACTGATTCACTATCGATTCAAATGCAGTATCGGTCGTGTCGAAAAGGCGCGATTCTCGAATTTCAGCATTTCCAATGTGAGTGACAGCGCGATATTCTATAAGTCGTGAAACGAAGGGTTAAACTCGCGCACTTTCTAATGGCGCCTAAACATCGATGTAGCTGAGTAAATACGCGCTCGGGGGGAACGCAAGTGTAACGGGGGCTTAGCTTTTAATTCGCGTCGCGTCATTGACATTCCTTTTTTTTTAGTACAATTTAATAACGACTTCATAAGACGCCGCCATGCGTGTTAACCCCAACACGAAAATGGTCGAAGCAGGTTTGGTAATCGTCGGTGACTTACATAACTGACTTACATAATCGCCTGACATTATCGCGGCACGAAACTTCTTAAGTTGGTATACATGTATAACATTGTTGAAAGAATGTTTTCGGTAATTTCACATTTGTCCCTCGAAGGCTCGTGCGAGTACTCAATAAATTCCAGAAATATTTGCCAAGCGATATTCGAGAAGGAATATTAATTTCCTAATACATAAATGTCAGTGGTGTGGTGGAGCGTTTAATGGATTTCGTGCCCGATTAATTTCAAGCCGCTTTCGTTGCACGTACGATCGGTCCACGGTACCGTAAGGTTCAACCGTGGAGCTACGAAAATACTCGAAGAGAATGTACGTAATTGTATTAGGGTCCCGACTTAAGTTTATCCCCTTCACGTCGCGTCATCGGCATTCTTTGCGCGAATCAATGCCAATTTTATAAGACATCGCGATTGCGCCAAGATCACGTTGACCGTGATACTTATTTCATTTGCGAGTTGTCTTATTTTCAAATATATCCCAACTGGACGTTCATTTTGCGGATGTCAGGAAATCGGATTTTCGAGGAAAGAGCAACGTATACGAATAATATTGCTATTTTTCGATGCTCGTGGTTTAAGCGTTAATACGATTATAGGTTCTTCCTCAATATGTAAGAAAAGTGCCAAACGAGTGCCGCAATGTTTGTGTCCCTGATTTGTTCGATGTCCACTGAGACATATGGTGTCCTTTAAATAGTTTTTATTAAATCAACGATTTTCATAGGGTGTCGAATCGATGGTGGGTAAAAAAGGAAGAGAAAGGACAGGATGGAGCGACAATGGTTATCGGCAGTTTTCTTACAAGAAAATAAGTTTCGTAAATCGTAACTTATGCGTAGATTACGGTCGATCCTAGGAATATCGTTTGGAAGTTCGGGCAGGCAAATTTTCATTCTCACGATTCGTCAGAATGGCGATACACTATAAATTTTATTGAAGAATTAGAAGAATTATAAGATTCTTAATTTATGCAGCTTTCCGCAAGCTAAATACCAGAGTTCTTTTCCGATACCCAGAAGCGTCAACGTGTTTTAGATTCGATCGTTGGTTAGAAACGTTTCTTCCAAAGAGCTCCGAGTTTTTTTAGCCTACCTTCGATCCAAACTGAAAATATCATATACAATTCGCAGGATACACGCATACAAATACGTTGTCGTAAGTCGTAACTTATCTCTAATTTTTGATCGGTCGTGGAAGCGCTTTTGGAACATCATTCCTAACGATTTGGAACATTATTTTCAACGATTTGGAACATCATCGTACACCATATGGAATATCGATTATAATAATGCGACAACGACGACTTTCTCTCGTTTCCAACGATGCGCCAGAGCCGCTTCGAAAAAATATACGCTTTGTCACGCAGTTTTCCTCGAATTCGTTGCACGTGGGTCGCGATTTCTCGCCGTTTTATTGGAACTTGTTTTTTTTTTCATCAGCTACTCGCAATATCGATATCATCCATTCCTCGTTGCTTCTCGTCAAAGTCGTTTCAACGCGTTTTTACGCACACCTCGAGCTTTAAAACTTTACCGTAAAAAAATTCACGGTGCATACCGTCGACTCGCATTGCAATTTTTAAGACAACATTTCCATTCTTATCGCACGTATTATCGCGCGATAATACGCGCGATGGAAACCCTACCGTATACGATTCTACTTTGGTCTCTCACATGGCTATTCGCTCGAGATGCAAACCATCGGTGCTCGTCGGATGGATTTCGCTGCCGGCGTCGTCCTTTTCCGTCGATTTACCATCGATCAATCCGTGCCTTCCAGGAGCAGCGAGCGAAGGGCTCATCGAGGGTTTCTCCACGCCTGCGATGCTTTCGAAGCTGGAGGACGTCGAAGAGAAATGATCCTCGAGCGACAAGCTGTCCTCTCCCGAGGTCTCCAAAGAGGTGGATTCGTCCCGCGGTTCATCGGGTCTCGTGGCAGAAGGTGGAGGATCTATATGGTACGTAGGTTGGATGGTCGGCTCGTGCAAAACGGTCGATCCATCGCCAGCTTCGCGATCGATGCTTGCCATCCTTCCCCAAAAACCGCTTCTACTCGAAACAGAGGTATACTCGATCGATTCGTTGAGATTGGAGACCAGCGAGGGTCGAACGGAGTCGCTTCTCCTAGACGACGATTCGGTCAGTTTTCTCGAAGGTACAGTCGACCCGATGGAATCGTTCTTTCTTGAGGATTTTGTGGAGTAGTTGCTTCTCGAGGAAGACTTTGATTTGTTCAAATTGTTTTTCCGCGCTGGGAACGCGCGCTTGGTCGAATTGTTTCGAGATTGTGGGGTCCTTTCGTGGAGAACGATGGAACCATCGAGGGCCTTGCCGGTTCTACGAGAACCGAGAGGTCGAGGTTTGTTCATCTTTCTTAAATCGCCTCGTCTCGAAGAAGAGGTACGTCTAATCGATTCCTCGGTACTGGGAAATAGTGAAGACCGACCAGAATCGTGTTTCTTGGACGATAGCGCCAAGGCGGTGAATTTTCTTAAAGATAGACTTGGATCTATGGAATCGTTGCTTCTTGGAGAGGACGTTGATTTAGAGAAGTTGTGTTTTTTAGGCAAAAACGCTCGTCTTCCAGAGTCGTTTCTTCTGAAGGAGCGTTGTCCTTCGGTAGAATCCTCCATTCTCCTCGAAGATGATGGTCTGGATAAATTGTTTTTCCTAGGCGGACCCGTCACCGCGGAAGAGTTCTTTCTTTTCGACGAGGACGTTTGTCTGGGGGAACTCGTGCTCCTCGAAGAGAACGTCGACTTGGTCGAGTTCTTTTTTCTCAACGAGAGCGGTGATTCGACAGGTTGCTTCTTCCTCGAGGATCGCAAAGCGATCGTGTTGTTCTTTCCTAACGCGGATCTCCGATCCACGATATCCTCTTTTTGAGAAAGGATCGTCGAATCGGTGGCGTTGTTCGTTCCAAAAACATACGATAGATCACTGGATTGCTTTCTCGGGAACGACGAGTCGCGTTCGGTGGTTTCGTTGTTCCTCAAGAAGGATTCGGTGGAGTTTTCCCTGCTCGACGAGGCAGTCGTAGTCGCGACGTCGATCTTTTTGGAAGAGTCGGTGGATTGGTTACTCCTCGAAGAGGGTGTCCGCCCGGGCGACTCGTTTCTTTGGATAAAGTTCGTCGAGTCGATGGATTCGTCCTTCCCGGAGGAGGACGGTGATTCGATGGAGTCAGTCTTCTCGGAAAAGCGCGTCGCGAAGTCGTTTCTCTCGGAGGAATCTTCCTCCCGGAGTAACTCGTCCCTTCGCGACTGCGTCGAGACGACGACGTCGTCGTCCCTTTTCGAAGACGTCGAGTCGAGGTTCCCCTCCCTTCTCGACAGGGTCAGCGATTTAGCGGAGTCATTGCTCCCAGAATAATGCCTCGCGATATCTTCCTTACCGTTCAAAGTTTCCTCTTCGATAATCCGGTTCCTTCTTCCCTCCGGCACCGTAGAAGCGAAGCTGCTGCTCCTGGAGAGCGTCCAATTAAAATCGTCGTTCTTTATCGACAAGGATGGCGATTCGGAGGAGCCGTTGTTCACGGAAGGACGCCTCGCGATTTCGTCCGCGTCGCGCAAAGTTACCTTTTCGACCGACTGGTCCCTCCTCGTCAAGGATGGCGATTCCCCAGAGTCGTCCTTCCTATACAAAGTTTCGTCACCGGCCAACCGGTCTCTCCTCGACGACGAGACCGTGGTCGTCGAGTCTTTTCTTCTCAAAGCCACCGCATCGACATCACCGTCCCTTCTCGACAAGAACGGCGATTCACCGGAGTCGATCTTCGCGGAAGAACCAAAGTCGTCTCTCCTATACAAAGTTTCTTCGCCAGGCAACCGGTCTCTCTTCGACGACGAGACCGTGGTCGTCGAGTCTTTTCTTCTCGATGTCGTCGCATCAAAATCACTTCTCGATAAGGACGTCGATTCACCGGAATCGTTCCTCGCGGAAGAAGTAAAGTTGTCCGTCCTATACAAAGTCTCTTCCCCGGCCAACCGATCCCTCATCGACGAGGAGACCCTGGCCGCGAAGTCGTCCCCCCTAGAGTCCGTCCACTCGACATCACCCTCCTTTATCGACAAGGACGGCGATTCCTCGGTGTCGTTCCTCCCAAACTTCTCTCCGCTGTACAAAGTCTCCTCACCGACCAGTCGATCCCCACTCGACGACGACACCGTGCTCGTCGAGTTCTCCCTCCCGAGAGTCCTCCGATCGGAGTCACTGTCCCTCTTCAAGGAGGACGAGGACTCGACGGAGTCCTTCCTCTCGGAGGGAGCGAATCCCTCTCCGCCGTACAAACTCCCTTCACCAGCCGACAGGTCCCTCTTCGAGGAGGACGACACCTTGCTCGCCGAGTCCTCCCTCCCTGGGACCGTCCTGTTAAACTCGTCCTCCCTCGTCGACGAGGGCGCCGCTCCAGCGGAGTCGTTCCTCCCGGAAGACGGTCTCGCTAGGTTCTCTCCTGCGTACAGGGTGGTCTCTTCAGCCTGCACCCGGGCCCTCCTCGAGGACGGCGCCGTGGCCGCGAAGTCGTTCCTCCCGGAGACCGTCCCCTTGGTCCTCCTCCTGGCGAGGCTCCTCGGGGTGGAAGGGCCAGTCCGCTGCTCGACAGCAGAGGGCCGCCTGGAGGGCGACGAGGAGGGCCCAGACCGGGGGGCTTTGGGCCCCGCTGGCCCACTCTCCCGCTGCCCCCTCCTCTCCGGGCTCCCCTTCCGCCTCCTCTTCTTCCCGTCCGTCAAATTAGGCTTTTTACTCTGAGCAACGCTCCCCCCGACCTTTTTCCCGCTCGCTTCTTTGCTCTTACCGGTGCTCGGCCCCTCGCAGCCCGCGCAGCCGGCCCTCGAGGCCGGCCCAGCGACCTCCTCCTCCTCCTCCTTCTCCGGCACCTGGCACTGAGGACCCTCCCTCTCGCCCGGTCTGCACCGCCGCTTCCTCTTCTTCCGCTTCTTCCGCTTGCGGCACCGGAACCTGTCCCTGCCGTCCTTCTCCTGAGCCGGAAGGGCGGGACAGATGGTCTGCTGGGCCAGCTCGGTGCCACGGTGGTGATGGTGGTGTTGCTGCTGCTGCTGCTGCTGCTGCTGTTGGCCGTGGCGGTGGCGGATGTTGTGCTGGGCGCCCAGCATGTGCCTCTGGAGAGCCTCCACTCTGTCGGGCGGCGCTGCCTGCGTGAGCACCCTCGCGTACGCCGAGAGCCTGCCCAGGTTGTGGCCCTTCGCCTGGACCCTTCTAGGCTGGCCGTGTCGGTTCAGGCCCAGGTAGAGGGTCTTCTTGGCCGTCGACCAGCGTACCGAGCTGTAGGAGTTGTAGTTGTGCTGCTCCAGGGTCTCGTTGAACAGGCAGTCGTCCGTGTACTCCCGCTGGAACAGAGATTTCGCGGTTTGGGTTATCCAGAGGGGTTCGTGGGGTTTAAGAAATGGGGGGATCTTCGTGATCTTAGTTAGGCTACTGGTAGTTTATCGATGGTGAATCTATCGAAGCTGCTGAATTGACTGGTCGGTCGTTTCTGAGAAAAATCCTTGTATTTCGTAATGGGGTTTTTTTTTTTTAAGATTTTCTATGATACGAGTCTTCTTAATACTCGTTTTTTTTTTTAATATAGGCGGTGTCATAAATATATCCAGAAAATGGACGGTAGGATCGGTGTTAAGGTCGTTGCTATTGTAATGACGTGGATGGAAACGTTGGAGAAAAATTCGGATCGGCGGGTAGCTAGGCCGGGACCAGGAGCCCGCACTTCGTTCCTTTAACCGTAAAAAATCTGATCGGAACCCGACGGAGCGCGTGGTCCGCTCGTCAATTTTGGTGCCATTAGAACGGTTTATTTTGAGCGAACGTTGTGCGTTTATTCTTAGCTCAACTTCTGCCACTGATTCGCGTATATTTATCACGATCTCGTTCCTTGCAGATCGAGAATACGCTTATCGCGGTATTTCTACCGGCATTCGATCTCTCGGAACATCTCGATGCACGCCCGATAACCTTGTATTATCTCGAAAGAAAGGTTGCGCATCGTTTAGCGGGAATCGTCGGTAGGAGAAGAATGTCTGCTGTACATTGCGAAGGCACGCAAACCGTGGTAATGGTAGACTGGCGTGGTAGCTTGCGTGTCAAAGTTTATACGACGAATCTACCTAGACCGAATCTACGGGCCGGCGTTCTATTTCCGTCGAGCTCACGTGACACCGGTAATGCGAGGAAAAGGAGGTTAATGCAATGTAGAATACCACGGCGCTTCCCGATGCAACTAAATGAGCATTGGGCACAATGCGGAACAGAGTTATTTTCGCCCTTTTGCTCCAGTCAGACGCGACCGGTTCTACTACTTTTCGACACCATCGTGTACTTTTCCTTCGCTTCAAGGTTCCAACGATCGATCAATGCAACGGTATGTTTCCAGCGATATATTTGAATTCGGTGCACCGGTTGGGAAACTTGGAAGGGTATTGGGAATAAGTACGATAATAGGAACGGTTGAATTGGAATGATCGAGCCCTTACAGGGGGGACTCGAGCCATGTGGCGGACGCTCGAGCTTTTTGGGGTCTCCGAACTATTTTAGATTCGACACTACATGTTCCGCTGTGAAGTATTAACAGTCGTCCTAATCGTATCGAATTTTTAAAATTTTCACGAAATCTTGATAAACGATTTTTGAGAGATTTTAAACGATTTTTTTTGATTTTTTTTAGCGAAACGCCCAACGCTCTATTCTCTCCAAATGACAAGACACATCTGGAAAGCAAAAACGGAATTCGCGACGAAGTGTACGCAATCCCAACACCGCGACGAACGTTCGTAGAATTATTAGCGTCGCCTTTCAGTGGGAAAAAAGAGCGCAAATCGAGCTTGACTCGACGCAATACCAGCGTGACAGAAACGCGACGTCCAGCGACACTCGATGCAGAGTCGTCAACCGTCGAATCCACGCGAATCGCAGGAACGGCCAGGTAACATCGCGGTTAACAGTAAATTCGCAATGCGCATTACGGTAAGAGCAATCGGGCATTTACGTTTTCCCCCGGAAAGATACGTCGGTCTTGCCGGCAGTCGAAGGACCGTCGATTACGGCTTTTAAGCGTTAGCACGTTGTACTCGTCGAGGGTAATAATAGGGTGGCATTTAACTCAGCCCCCCTCCGCCCTGTAAATCTCCCCTCGAATGGTGAGGCCATCGTCGCGAACATTGCTCGATTTGCGATGCGATTGCCGGAAGGATGGACGCGCGTATTATGCTTTTATTATTCGCCCTTCTCCTTCGTCCTTTCACGATGACCATCCAGGGGCCCTCGAGGATTTTTGGAGTGGCCGGTAGAATCGATGCGAGGATAGCGCGGTTTGTACGCGCGCGATGTTCCGCGTATACGTGGCTCTCGGCTGCCATTATAAAACTTCCGGAACGATTTTCTAATTTTCAAAAGGAATAGGTTTTCGCTTTGGCTTTCCAGCGATTCTCGGAATCTTTATTTTTCGATCTTAATGTTCCCCGTTATGGTAAAAACCGGTATGCTTCGAGGAGGAAGGCGATCTTTCAGGCCGAAGACGTAGACCTTTAAAAATCTTAACGAGCGAAGACCTGGCAGCGCTTCCTCGCAAACTCGGATAGGAGAGACGTTCAATTTCGAGTGCTATTCCCTTTAACCGATACTCCTCCATTATCGATGTTAATAGCTCGCATCGATCGACGCGGGGGAATTAATATACGTTATTAAAGGCATACGAAACCATAAAGATCGAGAAGCCGTTCGCGTCGATAGCATTGGGATAACCGAAACGAGGCGGTCGGTCCGAGCGTGGGCCGATTTTTGCCGACATTCGCCAATGCTATTGGCGCTTACTAATAACGTATTAGATGTTACTATCGCAATCGTGATTTCTCGTATATCCTGCCTCGATACGAGCCTACGATACGCTCGAGTATCTTCGTTTTTATGCTCGAAATTAGGTGTACCGGTATATGGCATTTTTAACCTCGATAACGTAGCTTCGATCTTCCCTATTTGACTCGTATTTCTTACGCGTTACCCGTAATTACGCCAGAATGCGTTATCGAGGCGATACGTATTTTATTATACGATTCTTAGGAATGGGAACCTCCTTTCCGTTGCAAGATAAATTTCGATGCTGTACGCTTGAAGCGCAAAGAGTCGAGGTTCGGAGCGTTAAAATCCGAAAGACGCGTAGAGGAGTATAGAGGATCGATGTCGTGGCGATATAGCTTTCGCGTTCCAAATTCGCCCATCCGCACTGCAAATTCACCTTTTTGCACTTAGCATCGACAAGTATCGACCAAAATATTCTTTGCACAAAAAACAACACGCCTTTGATAAAAAATTCTGACTTCCAAGAGGACGCATTTGATCCGCAAAGGTGGGAGATCGAAGCGAGAAAACGTGAATTTGAAGTGCGAAAAGGTCGAGTTCGGAGTGCAAAAGCTACATTGACGCACTCCCGCCGAGAACGCGTGCCCACGGAGTGACTCGTTACGTCCCAGGTACACCGGCATCTGGTCTCCGGCCGAGGCGTAATTATTTAATTGCGCGCAACAACGTTGCGCGTGGCGAATCGGCCGGAAGGTCCATCATAGCCTAATGGCCCCTAGCGATATATCATTAGAATTATTCAATCGCAAATTGCAGGCCTGGAGCAAAGCTGCCGCCCCGATCTCCACCCACCAATTTACCTCTCGTGCCTTGGAAATCCATAAGCTTATTGGCCGGCCCGATAGGCTATGGTGTATGCTTGGCAGCGCCGCTTCGCTGTCGCGCTAGTACCTCGTCTTCTACTCGCGATCGGTCCTATCGTGCGTTTCCGCTAATAGTTTTCTACACCTTTATCGATACTAGGATTTTATACGCTTTATTACAAGCCTGTTACGACCTTCTATGCGATCCTACTACATCCTCCTTCTTATTACACTACCATGGAGATCGTGGATGAGAACCGAACGAATGTACGGTTAATTAATTGTACGATAAATTGGAAGGAGCGAGAGACTCGTACCCTTGCGTCGAGGTAAAAGAAGCTCGGTGCCGAGCTTAAAAGGAAAAAGGCTTGGAGAAAAGGTAGCCGACCGCTGGTCTACCGGATAATCGCGGAAAGAAGAAGCACCCGGGGGCGAAGGAAATTTCTTCGACCGGTAGCTCGTGTCTCGATGTTCCTATCGTTGCCGGTGATTTAGTCTTTGCGGAAGAGTCTCTCGAGATTTCTCGTCGCTTAGAAAAGTCTAAGAATGGACGTAGGCGAAGGTCGAGGATGTACCGTCGATCGATCCTTCCAATGCGCCGGTTCAGAATTATGCCTCGGTCGCTCTTCGAGTCGCATCGATGTATTGTATATTCGGGGTCGCGCGGAGTCAAGATCTTTATCGATTGGATCGTCTTGGTGTTATTATTTTATGGACATAAGAATATCTGTGAAATCGATGACTCAAAACCTTACGTGCGACATTAATTTAGCCGTGTGTCTCCTTCGAGAGATTTTTTCTTTTTTCTCGAATTGCTGTCGATACGTAGTCAACGAAATTATATCGGCCAGAGAGTTAAACGATTTATTTCTCGCATTGCAACATTCGTTGCGGCCGAGGTGAAAATCGGTTACCCTTGATGTTTCGGTTATCCCAGTCGTCGATCGGGGGAAATTAATGACCAGCCTTTGATCGCATAATTCGAGTGGCCTTAGAAATTGAAGGAAGATCGGGAAGAGCGCAATTATAACCAGGCGGTATAATCAGCATATCGTTGCAATGGGCGCACCGCGTCATTAAATCAATTGCGCTTGTCACGAGTGTGCGGTGGTTTTTGAAAGACAACCACCGATTAGCCTCGCGGATTTTTCGCAAGGAAATTATGCGGAAACGTCGGCTCGCAAACTTGATCGATCAGCGATGAAAACTGTTAGGTTCCATTATGGTAAACAAACTTGTTGACAGAACTAGATCTCTGCGATCACCTTGGGGTGTTAAGTGAAAAGTGCCGTGCAATTCTGCGTCTGAAGCAAATCCGCGGAGAGAGCTTTGATTGTAAGTGGATCTTGTTATCGCATGTTACAGGGTACTCGACTTCCTCGACAGCTCTTCGAATATATTTTTTATCATTACGGAAATAGCGTCGAGCGAATTTTGCACGCAAACCAGACCGACGATCGTGACTCGCTCTTTATACGTTTTCAAATTCCTTGCTTTCAATTATATATCAACGGTTTTATGCTGACGTGTCGATAGAAAGAATATCTATATATTTGATATCGCATTTCTAATCTTCAACTCTACGATATAGTTACGTGATCCACGATGATGCCTGTATATTGCGATTTCCCTCTTACGTTGATTTAAAAAAAAAACATTTCCTCGAACAGCATCGAAATTTGTTATCATTGCTTTGTATACACGTATCGAATGTTACGTTATATTATTCTTATCTGACCAAGGTGACACGACCTAGTCCGCGGCGGAATGTCCGTGTAAACCTTTAAAGTCGTGACGTAACTGGAGTAACTTCGCAACATTGTCGGACAGGTCGGCCCGTTGTCGATGCATTTGTCTCTCACTGACTCAGGCAACCAGAATCCTCGGTTATATATAGAAATAGCGTCAAGAGACAGGTATACTTAGATCCATCGAACTCGAGTAAAATTTGGCCGAAAGCTCTGGACAATCCTCGTTTCTTCGTGCCCTAAACAATGTCCTACTTCATTTCGGAAGCAAGTAGCAACGGCTACTCTATAATCTCAAATATACGTGTTCCAATATATCCACGGTTACTTCGTAATTATGAAGGTACGTTCTTAGATATGACGGCACTTTCAAGCTAATGTAACTAGTGTGGCAACCACAATAATTTTATCATTATTTTTATATTTAAGGTCGTAAAATATCCACGAAAAATAAGAATGTTGAGAGGCCATTAGAACTTCATGCCAAGTTTAAAGATTAATCGGTATATTGTACCGGTTTATTCGTGATAGATCGAGCTTTGCTCGTATCGTGCGTTGCGTATTAGTACCTTTCATCCGTTTATAATCGATTTGGTCAAGTTCTGGCCGCACGTGATCTGCTTCGATAGATAAGTCGCGTCAACGTATGTATGATCGATCGAGAATCGCTCGCGAAAGGTCTTTGAAACCTGATTTAATGCGAGCGTGTTTGAATTGTATTTACTTACATTTGCATCGATCAATGTATTTGCGATCACGGTCAATTGTATTTACTTACACTTGCATCGATCAAGTTGCATCTCTCTTTAAGTAGTACGTAATCGTATCGACTAATAATCAAATTGGTCGAGCTTTTGTCGTAACATATTTCCTCCGATAGGCAATTTAATTCGAGTTATATAAAACTCGACCTACTTTAACTCGCAAGCTATCGTACGTGTACGCTGTATTTCTGCATGCCAAAGTAACCAAATAACTCTTTGCAGTCCTGAATCCTGAATCATATAAATTCCGCTTACAATGTGGGAAGCGGGTTGCATCGAAATTTGTCAAATTTGCAGTCTTTCGTAACATTTTAAGGTTTCGGCCAGGGAAGTGAAAAACGTTTTGCCGTATAATCGGACCAAATTAAGAATTTCTCAATAACAGGATTGAGGTGTAGTGCCTAGAATCGCGGGATGTCTCATCGCTTTCCCCGAAACAGAACGCGAAGTAAAATATTGGGATTATCTTGGTGCGTCCATAAGATATAGCCGCAGTTTTTCTTCGTTTCGCTGACAGTTATTTTCGTACCTCAGATCCGACTTTTTTACCGAGAGCAGCGTTTTCGCAGCGTCGATGAACGCCCGAAAGGCAGGAAGAAGAAACGAATAAGGGTAATAAACTTTCTGATGCTTTCTGCGTATAATATAGGATATTAATGACAAACCAAGATCGCTTTATCCTCATATTCCATACTTTTTGCATTCTTTCCGACGGATTTTATTCTACAGTTTTGTCATTGACCAAACATGGTCATTGTTATTGGATGTTATACGTTATTTTTTTTAATTATGTTCGGTCTCTCAAATATTCTAGATCTATTTTTTTTCTATATCTACGCACAGAAAGGACAAGAAAGTTTGTTCCTTCCTCATTTTACGTATCATCCAGGCTGATACATCCCATAGAGCATATGCGTCATATGATTATACCAAGGGATTGCATTGAACCGCGGATTTTTGGGTGTAACGAAAAAAGAGGCAGGAGGCGGTCATGCATCAAACCGCGGGGGCGAAGTGAAATCCAAACAAACCTTTGTGTTTTTCCATTGGAAATTTATGGCCACGACGAAATCGGTACTTCAACGAACGGATTTGTCTTCCTGCCAGACGCGAGGATGAGATATACGCGAGCAGGGCCATTGAAAACGAGGCATTTCCCTTCCTGTCGCGGTTTTCATCGCTCGAGATGATGCATACCGTGTGCTGACCTCGCACACGTCGATTAACCGCACCCTTCTGCCCCTATGCAACGCGTGTCTACGATGAAATATGGAGTATACGGGGTGTCTTACAAACAGCTTCAAAGTGCATTCCACTCGTGGATTAAATCGTCAATTTTGCATCATAGATTCGAAGGATATTCGGAACATTAGAAAGGGATCAACCCTCGTTAAGGTTAGTTAACCTAAGATTTTAAGCTAGATTCCCGATTTTGATATCTACGATATATGCGCATGTCACGTGGAAAATTCTTTAGAGATGACGTGCAACGTTAGAATCGCGAATTCTTCGCGAGGAAGTTGGAGCTCTATCCACTATACCACCCTCGATCGTTATTCCCATGATTGATCATAGATACAGATGAAGGATTTTAAGAGATTCGTTTCTCGTCCAAAAAAAATGAGAGAAATTTTGTAAATACAAACAAATCGCTTTAAAATCAAGTTACACAAGTCTGATATCGTTTCTTTATTTTTTCGTGCTTTAAATATTTGTCTCGATCTACGGAGCATGAATTATAGGTATAATAATATGTAATTCGAAGTTAATCGCCGTGCAGAAATGTCGAGACGAGTGCTAAACTAGCGTTTACGGTTCACCGTGAACTTTACGCTATAAATATCTTACTTGCATGCGGCATTATACTTGTACATCGTGCAGTACGCTGGGAAAACATTTCTCGAGTGAAATAACGTGCCTCTACGTATTATTATTATACCGCGTATACAACGTGGATTGATCGCTGTGTACACGAATTGCAAATACCTCGCGGCCTGCACATTGTAGTAACATCTGCTATTCTGATAAGAGCATCGAATTAGCTCTATGAAATATGGGAGGCGCGCAATTGTGGAACAGCGTATCCGTTGCCATGACAAAATTCTCTTGAATTCACGTATTTCGCGCTTTTATTCCGCTAATTTACCATTCGGTACCGGCGACTAATTTTGTCATTCCGACCGATTTAAATTGCTCGAAAAAATGTTATGGAATTTTACGTTCCAAACTGTATTACATTTTTCACTGTATTTATTTTTCACCAAGCTTTTATTCATTTTACGGACCATAGTTTGAGAAATGCTGCACCGTGCGGATATTTGAGAGGGAAGAAGCCGAACGTTCCATTGAATTCATTTTGGAAAACTTTAATCGGCTCCGTTCCGGCAGTTTCGATCGTTGAAGGCGCTGTCACGAATATTGACGCAAAGCGCAGCGTCGAAGCCGAGAAATAAAATTCGATTATACATAACTACGGTCTCCTTTTATTGCAAAACGTACAAGTTAATAATACCTGTAGGATCTCCAACATAGGCGCAACATATGTTCGTAGTTACCGAGTCAATTATAGTGGAGAGAGTAATTTTATGTAATTTCCTTTTCCTGCACTAGATGCATGGGCCGCCAGTGCATAGCTGCGGCACGTGTATGGACAAACAAAAGTTTTCGAAACTATTTCAAGGAAAATGCTCCCTCGTCTCCCTTTTTTCTCCTGCTCGACGCTCGCACTTAAGCAAGACTGCATAGAGCAAATACCGGGGATGTAATTGGACGAAGTACCGGTACGTCGATCTTGGTACCGGTTCTGAGGAGAATTTTGTATCCGGTAGAAATTGCCGATAACAAGTATCGCCACTCCGCGCAAAAACTTGCGCATCAATGAACTATGCTTTGCTTCGTTTACTGGAAAATCGCGTTTGAGGAACCCGCGGATTGACCTAAAATTCGAGGAAACTAAACTAACATTATAATTGTCGGAAAAGGTTCCAGCTTGAGTGGAAACCCTACCAGACTACCCCGACTATGAGCCTGGGATAATAAAACTCAAAATTAAGATGATGGAAACAGAGGGATAATAAAAAAAGAACGGAAATCTTGGAAGCACGATATAGAGTATAGTGTCCTGATGGAAACAAACGATCGTTTCACACGCGATCGATACGATCGTTGCGAAATATTCAAAAGCACGCCGAATATGGGGTAGAAATCGGTTGACTTTGACCCCGCATGAACCTCGATGGTACGTTCGCGTATGCAATTCGATGCACACGCGTGCAAAGCGACAGAGGAAGAGACTCGTTAGGAAGTTACGTAGCAGGCGCTTTAACCCATTAACCCTCTACAACCGACGTTTCTTTTAGACTTCGATACTCTGGCCATACTTTCGTCTGCCTTTCCGCGTAATCTCGTATTCTCAAAGGAGCAGGCGAAAGTTTCGCGTAAGAAATAAATCGCTCGACGCGCAATTCGCTTTTCGATGTACGATAACCTACGATTCTAGAAGCGGACGATAACCGAGTCAGAGGCAAAGTTACGTTCTTCAGATTATTCAATTGGTTTGTTTACGCCCTGAATAAAAAATCTCTCTTCAAACTCAAAATAAATTTCAGAATGGCATTTTTCCTGTAGAGGGTTAAGATTTGGCCGCATATTTTTTAAACGTTCCGCAGAAATTAAGGTAAATTCACAATCGACACTGAATCAGCGGTGGAAAATTCAGCTCAACACCGTAGGATAAGAAAAGACACAGTGGTGTTAATAATTGGTTCTTTCTCGGCCCTTAAGCAAGATTTAATATTCTAGCGCGGCAGGTGCTTTTAGCGGCATATCGTTATTTACAGCGCCATGAAGAACGAGCTATCGTAAATGATGTTCTCCTTAGAAAGAAACTACTTAGCGGTGAAGGTAATTTCGTAATGCCACCACCGACCACCAAAGTAACTGCTGGCAATGCGAGCCTTCGAGCTTTACGACTCGGCAGCGCTGCGTCTTCTTTCGGGAAGTGAGAATTTACTGTTAAGGTAATCCATTCACGCGCACGCGCACGGATGAATATTTGACCGGAAACTTTTCAGACCACCCTCGTATACGAGTATGAGCAATAATGATGAAGAGAAACGATCGGTCTCTCGAAAGACGATGCGGAGCCATCGTCACGAATCCACTGCTTCCTGGTGATTTACCTTTGGTCCTATTGTTTTTATCCTCCCAGTCGTAATTCGCGATTCTGACAAATCTCAGACGACGATTTAATTGGCTTCTCGCGTGACATTGCTAACGACTTGCGTACAATGTGGTCTTTAACACCGGATCAGAATTAAATCGTAGCCAAATTCGTACCCTATGCTTATTGGCGAGCTGCACACGCGCCCGGTCATTTTGCAAAGTCCATCGTGCTATTCTAGTCCCTTCGATGCACCGTCCCGCCCGCTGTACTCCGCACGGCCATTCGGCTTTAATAATCGAGCACTCCTCCCAAGTGTCCCTTTCGCTCAGCTTACTTACCCCCTATTTCTGACATTGTCTTCTTACGCCGTTCGAGTTACGACGAAGAATAAGACATTTTCCTTCAATCTCAAACCTCAACGGTGTCTCGTTTCCTGGTTTAATTGGTAGCGGAAAAGAAATTCTTTTCTTGTAATTAAAGATATCGACGACGCGTAGAGAAAATTGCTCGCTTGAAAACGAAATCGTCGCCGTGGTTCCAAATCTTTCTGATCGCGCAATACTTTGGAAAAACGTAAGGAGTATCGCGGCACTCGGAGTCAATCCGCCATAAACCAAGTCTATTCTAGATCACAGAGCTTTGGTAATATTTCCATCCGAGCACCAGTATAATTTTAGGCCACAAAGGAAGAGACAAAGGCGGATTCAATTAACGGCAACGCGCTTTGGAACCGCGGGATAACGCTTGGTCACGGGACATGAATAACGGGATGCTGTCAAATCGAGTATTTATAAGGTACGGCGATCGTATTAAGGCCGGGGTATTCTAAGGCCGAAACCGTATTTTCGCGGGCGTTGATGAAAAAAAATAACGCGAGATACCATCTAGGCTGTAATCTCAGTCCGGCGGGCGGCTGCTTTGTGTATTTCCCAGCGATTAACGAGGTGCAATCGAGTCAACGTCGACCATGAAAAACGAGCGACAGTGGTGAGTGGTGCGTAATCTTTCATCGCGTAAATACGAAAACCCCGATAAGCCTCGTCGAGAAAAATGCGCAATTTATCGCGAACATCCGACGTCTGTCGCGAGGGATTAAAACGATGCGCGAGGATGCGATAAAGTACAGATTAAGATGTCGTCAATAAAGCTCGTTCGGACGTCGCCAACATTTCTGCCGCGGTTATTCTTGCCCGAGTTTCTCCGCCACTTCATTATCGATTAAAGTAATGGTCCAGGAATATCGCTCGATCCGCGTCGTAAAGTTAAACGGCTCGTAATCCGCGCGTTGCGTTTCGCGCACAGAAACGCGCGCATCGACGTGAGAAATAGAACGCGAGAATCTCGCTCGAGGCGAGGAGCGTCGATGCGAGTGACACGATAAACGGTCAAATTGTTTGACTCGGTGCGAGCTTAAAAAATGAAGGTAAGGATCTCTCGGTTTCCCAGGCGAAATCGCAGCGTTCTCTTTTTGCCGAAGGATCGAAATAAATATCCCAGGACGGTGGAGCGAGCGGGGCTGGAGAAACAAGTCGAAGGTGGAGCTACACGCGAGCTGGTTTCGGTGAACGAAACCCCGATGCCCGAAAAGATTTACGGCGGCTTAATCGCGCCACGGTAATTTGTAGTACTCCGACCAGCGGCTGTGAACAACTAATCGAATTAGCGAATTAATTGCGGTATTAGACGGCGCCGGGCCCGCTCACTCGTGCCGCGCCAATTATCGTAAATCAGCCGATCGGATTTTGAATTTCGATTGTCAGCTCGTTAACGCCCGGCCGGACGATCGATGCGTCTTCGGATTCGTTCCGTTAATTATTCCTCGTCGCTTTCGAGGCGTAAGTCGTCTAATCGCTGGAAATCGACGATTTCGAGCTTCGAGCCATTCTGCCATGCGCGGTACGAAATTTTTGAAATGGTGTTGCGGGACGTGTATATCATTTTCATAAAGTTTTAACGCGCGGATAGTCCAATACGCTTTTCTTTGATACGTATTTTATGAGCGTCAAAATAGTTTTTCGTAACCGAGTTCACTCGTACATCGAAATTGGAATACACCTAGCAGCGGAGGGTTATCCGCGACTTCTAAACCTTGCTTTGCGTAGCTCACACGCTGCTCGACGTATTTCGCTTTGTCCAGACTACTACTTACATACTTATATTTGTCTTTATATAGAAATACAAAATTAGAATTATTACATCGTACAAATTTAATATATACATCGTGGCCCATGAATACGCAAATGCTTATTAAGAGGTTTATACTTGTTATCGAAGATGTTGCTCGATGTACAGCATACTGGCGCATCCTCGACGTACACCTTAATGCCGCATCCGCGGGAGATTTACGAGACCGGTACGGGTGACGTTTGGAAATTCGAATTTACGCTGGCCCGGATTCGGATGTGCCTAAGGTTAAACCGGCGGCGAATCGAGTGCGCCTGGTGTATTTTCGTGTGACCACGTCAAAAGAAACCGCGCTCATAAACCATGCGAAATACGATGCCAGTGTCTTCCACGCGAGAAGATGCATTGCGTGCAACTTCCAGTGGTTCTTGGCTTCTCCGGCATCGGGCAGCCGCCGTTGTTCGGCGAAATCGAGGATTCGAGGGACGTCGGGAGCGTCCTCTTAGGACCATACGCGAGCAAACGGAGGAAAAAGGTAGGATATCATCGCGTTAACGTGTACATCGTGAATCGTATATTTTAAGGGATACTTTGGACAGATTTTCGGTCCAGCCACTGGAGGGTCGAATTTTTTCCTTGCATTTTTCGTACGTATATCGTTGAAATCGTAACGCTCGACGAGTGATCGTTATTTGAATTTTCATTGACAACCTTTGAATTTAATTTACGACCCTTAAAATAATTAAGGCCACGCGTCGAGTGGTCTGTAAGAATTTCTTCGATGGTGCCACGCGCGAAGTGGAGATCGCGAGTGTGAGTGGCGAGTGTGTTTTCAATCATTTTCAAGAAATTTAGATACGTCGAGATGGAGGTTGATAGTTATTGCCGTTAATTCTGCTCATCGATATATATAAATTACACTACTTAATTACGCTACTCTCCGTAATTACAAGTTTAGCGGCATGCGTATGAAATGCGAGGGCAAGATTCTGACGTATTTCGCATCGAGCTTTCGGATCGGATCGTTCGGATCGTTCAAACCGGCCGAGGGTATTAAGTCATTCCGCGCGTTTTACCGCGTATCGATTGAAGCGTGGGTGGTTCAACTTGACGTCCATCTAGGACAGGCCTGGCCAATTTAAATTGCACCACGGGCTGTATCGTCGACTCAAACGTTCCTAAGGGCCGCGCACAAATAAGAATAACGACGATTTTCCTCCAATATTTTTTTCAAAGTTTATCTTTACGAGAAATCGCGTAGTTCGTACTAAAATCGGATACGAAAGGAAAACCCGCGACGAATCGGGAAGAAAATTGTTTTCCACGGTACAATCTATGGTAATAAACCTAAAATAAAAATACGAATACCTTATAGTTAAAAGAAAAACACGATTCGTCGTATATGGCAGCAAGCCGGGTGTCGACCGGTCCTGATCTAGGAGAAGCTCAAAGCGCCTCTGTCCTGCCGCCTGCTCGGTCGTTAAACCTAATCTCGGCAATGAAACTCTCGTTGGAAGAGGAGCAAATAATTTGCACGTAGTGGGTAGCGTGCAGAGATAACCAGATGGCATCGTTTTGCGACCGGCCGGCTGCTCAGCCTGCGGGTTATTATTAACCGCCTTATATAATATGTCGTGTCGAACAAAGAATTATTTCCGCGTACCTCGAAATCGCATGCCTTCGTCGATCTACCGGAATTTCTTTCCAAAGAAATACGAATCCACGATTCGTCGTTAAGCGCGAGGATGCGATTGCGTAACGCGATGGAAATTCTTGGGTCGTTTCGTAATACAAAGTAGAGTTCTCGCCACGATTTTGGGTCGTGCGCAGCTGTCACGTTTTCATCGGAACTTCGGATGCTAAAGACGGAGAAATTTATGCGAATTCATAAACAACGCGGCCCAGTGTACGGAGTCTTGCACGTATCACCGTTGTATTCGCGATCGGTTTATTTCTGGAAATAGAGAAAGGGACGTTGGGAGTGGTTGGATAAGATATTTTCGTGCATTACTCGGAAATATTTATGAAACTTCGTCACGATCGGCTCTGTTGCGGTAAAAAATAGATAATTACGAAGTATTTTAATTGGACGTCGGTTCACGATTTTAAAAAGTTACAACTTTATAGGTACTTTCACTAAATTGGTTTCTCCTTAACTCGCGGAAATGTTCGAGCGGACGACAACATTCTCGAAGCATTTTAAACCTCCTTCGTAGTCGCATCTTCGTGGCATTTCGTATCTTTTAACTTTCCTCTCCTTCCGTATAGTTCTTCTCGCATTAGTCTCGTCGCATTGATTTTTCCGGATCGTTCTATTCATCGATATCTCTTCTTAATAGTCTTTTTTAAAGGATACACGCGATGTACACAAATATGTCCAAAACTTGGCCGATAGATTTAGCGTTAATACTCGCAACACACACGATACTCGAAATACTCTCACCACTCTCAGTACCTTCCATACTTAAGACCACCTTGGTACTCCCAGTATTTTACATTCCGCAGAGATATACGATACCAGTGATCTAATCACGGCGGTTTATATCCCGAGGAAACCGAGAGCGGCAGGGGCGAAGTCGGTAGCCGGAGTCCAGGGCGTTTACCCGCCAGAATTCCCAGACGGCGAAAATCTGAGAAGCCTGAGAAGGGTAAAACCTACGACTCCGCGGGGCAATGGGAAAAAATGGAGGGAGGGATCCTCCTCCAGGATTATTTAGGGGCATTCCTCGAACGCCCACCGGTCACCCACGAGGCGCGGGAGGAGCCCCCTGGTTTCGACCTTGTTGCTGCCCAAACCGCCGTCAGCGTTGACGTTGGAGAACGTACGCATCCACCGAGGGGGAGGTTTCCAACCTCACCGGGGAATTCGTGCGCTCCTCGACGAGGGATAGGCCATCAGGAGAGGCGCGTCGTACTGGGACACCGTTTTTTGCTCGATCTTCCAACCGATCGGGTCACTCGACGTGGCGTCCTAACCTTCCGTTTCAACATTTTGTACGATACTTGGACCCGATGTTGGATTTACCCTTTCCACGTTGGAGTTGGTGTTTGACTCACCGTTTTAAAAGGTGAGGTACATCTGTTATATGGAACATTTTCTAGACTCGATGAGCGAAATTTTGGATTGCTCACGTGGAAACTTGACCCTTTAGGCTCTATACTAATACTAGTCTTAAGTAACTCAAGACTACGAAAATGATTTTTCCTAGGATCTACGATTTTCAAGAAAGAACCGTACAAACATCAGAGGGGTCGGACGAGAGCTTTGGAGTTTTGCTCGGTGCACCGGCTCCTAACGAGGTTGGCGAGGCATCCTCCTTCCAAGCGACGCTTCTACGCGGTGCCTTTCGGACGTCGCCGTGGTATGGGAGGAACTCCGTCTGGACTTTCGATCCCCAAGACGCCGGATAAACGGCCGTCTATCATAATATTTGTGCTCGTGTCGGCAGCTTGAATTATGCCGTAAAGGCACTGCCAACGGGCAGAGAGAAAGGGAGTGAGAGACAAAGAGGTATAGAGGGAGGAGCGAGAGAGAGAGAGAGAGAGAGAGAGAGAGAGAGAGAGAGAGAGAGGGAGAGCGGAGGATCTCGTCAGGCTGTTAGGAGAGGAGAAAGGAGGACCTCGGCAGGACCTCGCGCGCGAGAGCCTGATGTACGATCAACCGAACGAGCAAGCGCCGTGTTTGATTTTAACGAGAATCCACCCAGATTAGATGCTGATAAACTATCGGGGAACGGAGCCCTCGTCCTCCTCGAGATTAATCCCACGGTGGGTATCCCGAGATTAACCCCTTGGCGTAGAATTTATTCCCGGCCCGAGCCTGCCCACTCGGATTATTCTTCTTCGCGGTGGCTCTGTACCCTCGATTCTTACGAGGAGAAGCGGCGTGCTTCGGTCGGTGCCGAATTCGATTTAACCCTTCGACCTATGCGCGCTTTAGCGCCTAACAATCGATACGTACCACGCGATATACGGGATGTCGGTTGTTGCGACCGTTACCTATTGTTATACTCGTTGGTCGAAATGTTTATCTTGTTCGGACGGTTGCGCGATATGCTTAGGAGAAAAGTATCAAGGCGATTAAACGCAAGGACAACGATTGAAAATTGATATCGAAGAAGAGATTTGATCGAGCGGTTTGAGCGTGGTAGTAAATATAAAGTTGTTTAATAATAAGCTCCCCGGTCGATACGTTACACGAAGCGATAAATTCGTCGTTGGGTCGGTTTGGTAAAATTGAGAAGGTGTGCGGGAAGAAAACTTTCAAGGGCATCGAAGAGTTTCGGTAATGGCCGTACGATTATCGCGTTAAAATTGGATTTCCCGCAAAAAAGGCGGCATGGCCGACAACGAGAGGAGTTGTTTCCGTACCAAGGCCTAATGCACCCCGCCCCCCCCGTCGCGAATATTCCGCCTTTGTTCCTCCTCGGCTCAACGCTTTTTGCCGCGGACTTTCGAGCCGGAGCGCAATTTCTCAAAACCTTAAATCTCGGACTCGCGGTCCTACCCCCGAGCTCCTGAATTATTTAAGTAGCGGCCAGGCCTCTCGTGCTCTGTACAAAGGACTAAATATCCTGGGGCTCGAGCGATATTTCAGGGGGCTCGAAAAAATTTCGGCATATCCTCGAGCCGATTCCGAGCTCCTCCTGGCCGTCACCTCGCATTTTATTGTCCTGGAATCGCCGAAAGAATCCGGTAACGAATGTTAACGCCTCCGGCCGCGGGATAATCGAGGGCTTTGTCACCATTTCGAATGCTTCCTCAGAGCCGAAGGAATTAACCGCTCGGCCGATTTACAAAGGATTAAGCCCCGGTGCTCGAGAAGTCTAATTGGTTTTTATGGTTCGTCCGTAGGCCACCGCGCGTACGACGCGCGTTTAGGATGTTACGGTACGCGCTGGTGAAGCTTTGAATTCTAGACGGACGTGGATCGTACTTTTCGATTATTCCGGAACACGTTTGATCGAGGATTCATTTCGATCATCTTCATTTTTATTCGGCGCGTTGAAATTTAAAAAATAATCTTTTTTTTATTATTTTTTTCTACGACACGATCGTAGAATCACGATAACCGGTACGAAACATAGCGATAACCCAATCACGCTTAGCGTCAAACGTTATACGGTTCCTCGAACAATACCTTCGAGAAAACCCACCCGTTCCTAATATCCCGCTCCTACCGTGATTAATTTCGAGACACGCCGTGGAACAAGGGGAAAGATTTTCCCAAGCTCGGGAATTAAGAGACTACCTGAATCGAGGCATGATTTATGGATTCGGAGGCATCTAGGCGTATATTTCATGCACGAGCTCGGGAGGCGGTGGTCGGCGTTCCGTGAAAGGCTCTCGTGACTTTTCTAGGATTAACGTATTATCCAGCGGATGTCTTACCGGCCATTCGCTCCGCCCGACCAGGCCGGATGTTCCATAACGCGGATATTTCTGAGGTCGCGCACTTTAATTCCCCGATTATCGGCCCGGCTAATGACACTTTGCACTTTAGCCGAGATTATTTCGTTCCGTCTCGATCACTGGCTCGAACGTTCCGAGTTATAAGCTGCGACTGGAGATACTTCGCGGCGCGATAATAAACGATCTATCGCGAGACGATCGAGTTTAACGTTTACGGCTACGTCGGTGGATGTCCGTTCAACACCGCCGCTACCGGCAAGTACTTCGCCGTATTTAAGCGACATCGTAATATACATCTATGCGTATCCTCGAAACAAGTGGATAAAGAGAAGACGCGAGTAAATCAATTTAATAGGTTACCCTAAAGGAACGACGAAAGATTCGGATACTGCCTCGTCAATTTTATCGGCCTCGGTAGAAAGTGTTGAAATAACGGTTCGTTCGGCACGTGGATCTTCGGTGGCTCCGTGGTTTTATGGCAAAAGTAGTTTTATCCTCAGCGCCGCGCGTATCGTCGTTCTTGGAAATTCCAAGGACCCTCCGTTTTACGAGGAAGCCGACTTAAAGGATTCCACCGCGAGTTCTCGAGGAAGATAAAGGTCAAACGGCCTAGCGAGCGTTTCGCGATCGGTCGATAGATCATCCCGCTTTACAATTACGCGGATCGATCGTTTTATCGAGTCGTCGAGGATCGACGCAACGCCTTTTATCATCACCCCCGGTGACTCGATCCGCTGCTGCCGGCGAGATTCGCCGTTTATTCGCGCCCGGAGGCGATTCGTCGCCGCTCAAACGTAATATCCATAATTTTCGACGGAGCCTCCGTGCCACCGGTCGATGTTAGTCACTGTGCGTAACGTCGGAGAATATATATCGGCGTCATTAGCGGCATAATGAAACTTCTCGCTAGCGTGCAGGACGCGGATCGTTTTTACGATCCGACGATATCGTCCGCATCGAGAGGATGTATCTGGTAATGACCGATTCGTAAAGTACCGACTTTCTTCCTTAATTATATTACCGCGATTAATGTCGAGGGCTCGAGTTTTCTCTCTTTATTCCACGATAATCGAACGCTTTTATGGTAAATTCATTGCGCGTTAATTAAATTTCAAACGCGCGCGACCCGCATGCGATTTTAAGTCGTCGATCGAACTCGGCAATCCGATATTTAGCGATAACTAAGCCTACTTAGTTATCTTTAACCCCG
This sequence comes from Ampulex compressa, assembly GCA_038496175.1. NCBI lineage: Eukaryota > Metazoa > Arthropoda > Insecta > Hymenoptera > Ampulicidae > Ampulex > Ampulex compressa. The sequence continues at coordinate 459,395 of JBCFXI010000011.1, forward strand.
TTTTTACGGGTTAATTAGCCGAAAGGGTAAAAATGTTAGACTTACACCTATATCCGTTTTTTCAATCCACTTCCCGTCGCCTTTCGATGCAGGTTTCGCGCTCTTTTTGGACGATCACCGAAAAATGTTGGTTACAAACATCGCAAATCATCCGTCTTAAATAACTTCAACGTCGCTCGTCACGGTTGGAGTGTCGGCTTACAGGGTCTAGGTCGTAAAGCGTCGTAACCTCGTTACGCCCTTAAGTTATCCGCCGGTTAAAGGCGCAGATAATTCCGTCCTTCGTCCGTAACGACGAGTCGCTCGTAAATCAAGATCCTCGCGTTTCTATTAACCGAACGACGCGACAAATACTCGAAGTGGTCGCACTCCTTTTCCGTGTTTCCACGCGGCGTGGCTCGTAAAAAAGCGGGGGAAAAAAGGGAAACTGGGCCATCCGAAAGGCCCGATGGATCCTTTCCGCGGTGGGTCCCGACACACGAGATCCTTGATCCGCCGGGGGATGACGAAGGGGCGAGGCGCGCCGTTGAAAGCATCGATTACTCATCGAGAGACGCGCGAGGATCCACACGTGTCCGCGTGGCGCTACTCGCTTCTTTCCTCCTTCATCCTTCGACCTTCGGAGTCTTGCGCCCGATTCGTTTCCGATTCGCGCGGTCACTCCGCCGCTTAACGCGCGATATAATAATGGAACATCGCGTATAACCAGTAAAATACGGTCTTCCGAGAGCTGGGAAAGAAACTTGTCCGACAAAAATTTGGATATCGCGATTGGTTTAACCCATTGGCCGCCATGCAAATTTAGCGCGTCTTACCCTGGGTGCCACGGTTTTGCAGCCAATCTAAATTTGCAGCACACACTACGAGATATCTCGTAGCTGGCAGTCAATGGGTTAAAGGACAAACCATCTCACTTTTCACCCGGTTCGATGGAAATTCCGCACTGCCACCAAACGTGGCGAGTAAACGAAAGAGGAGTAACCGTATTCACGGTTGTTCGAATCCGGGACCGTTCGATACGAAGAATTCCTTCGCGTTAAAAATCATCTTCGAGGCCTACGAAGCAAATCTAAATTTATCTTATCGCGGTACTTTTACCTTATCGCGCTACTCGGAGCAATAATTTTCGTCGAAGCTAAATTAATTAACGCGGTTAATACGATCCGTGTTCGCGTTAAGGAGGATGCGTTCGAACGTTTTCTTCGTATCATCAAAGTCACCGGCCCTCCCTGCGGGTTCCCATGGGAAAAAAGGCGCGCTTGTCAGCGGCCAGAAGAAATTTCGGAGCGCGCCGCGCGAGTGGGAGTCCGAAGGACGTATTTATGTGACGCCCTTCTCGATAAGCTCGGCAGCCAATTAAACTTGAAAGCCGACCGAACTCCGAGGAACAACCCCCCGCTGCTGTTTGACGTTTCTTCGATCGCGCGAAGAAGGAACGACCGACGGCTCTGACTCGTGACCCTGCCTAAGGAGGCCCACCCTGCTCACGCGCTCCTCTCCACGCGAAGCTCCCTCCGGATTCGCCATCGACCGTTCAACCCCGTAATCCTTACTCCTCGTACCCTCGATCCTTCCCCCTCGAAGTCTTGATTTTTACTGGAGAAAGCCTGAACGACTTTTAGTCGCGAAAGCCTCTATCTTTAATCGTGAATACTCCCCAAACGGTGGAAAGGTGGCGGTGAAAGAAGGAATCGGATTCTCCTTGGTACGTCGATATAGCGAATGGTACGAATGGTACGTGTATAGAACGAACGACTAATTTCACAGCTATTGGAGAATCCGTTTTAATCGGCCGTAGCGAATTCCAGAGAGCGCGTATAATATTGTGTTTCTTACGACACGATAGGTACTAATTTTGACGATATTGTACGATCGTTACTTTACACGATTCACCCTTAAGATACCGAAACCCGTATATATCGCGCGTATCGCGCGGGGACATTGGTGGCACGGGACGGAAAGCGCGTTCGAGAGATCATTCCTGAGGATTCCCCGCCTAATGTTCGCCGAGATACTCGCAAAGCTCGCGCATAAAAATCGTCGCGATATCGGCTGCTCGGCTCGAAGGAATCGGCGTTATGCTTCTTCCACGCACACGCGCAAACATACCGATCGAGGACTCGGTTTGCTCTCGCGCTACCTGGCCGGTTAAGGCTGGATTTTCGAAGGAGCGCGGATGAATTTCCCATCGATCGCATTGAAAATACTACGTTGGTTATTTTTTTAGTAAAATGCCACGCCTTTCCCAAGGCTCATTTCTCGAGATTTCTTCATGATTTCTTCGCACACAGGTCGTTACGCGCATCCATCAACGTTTTCTCCCTTTCCCGTATTTTCTAAAAGACCAACGCGCGGTATCCTGCATATAATCGTTGTAATCTACAATCTACAACTTAAAAAATGATGGCGCGCACCGAGCGATCAACGCAAATCCACGCACCTTAACGGAGATTAACGTTCGTCAAACGTCAAACGAACACCCTCAAATTACCTCGGTCTTGTTACCTCAAAATTGGTCTACCCGCGCAGAAAACCACGCTGGTCTTCGATCGCTCTACCAGCACGAAGGTGCGTGTACGTATAGGCACAGGTAGAGGCGCGTCCTTATGCGCGTGGGCGCGCGTGTGTGCGTGAAAGGAAGGCTGACGGTAACGTCTTGATCGAGCTAAGCGCATTCCTGGCAATAATAAAGGAAAAGGCGGCGGCGGATAAGCGCAGGACTTTGAGGGCCTGCCGAGGTCTATCGGCCGGCTCGATATTTATTCCACGCATTTCGTTTTATTGACCCAAGGCGCGGGACCGCCTTCTTAAGTTCTTCTCGGTGTTACGGGCCGCCATAACTGCGCACCCTATCTCAGGTCCTCTTAATTTATACACGTCCGTTTCTCTCGCGCTCCCTGCTCCCCCGAGGCGAAGATAAGTAACCCACCTCTCGGATCACGGCTCGTCAACGCTCAGGGGATGGAGCTCTACTTATCGATCGCGTGGGCCGACCTGCCTTTTGGATCCTACGCTTCGAAATTTCGACTTGCGCGCGGAAAGACCGCCCTCGGATACTGGCTATCGTCTCTCGTTAAACTTAATCTCGCGTACTGCGCCATAGACCGAGTAAGTTTACCGGTGGATATCGAAGATCGGACAAAGTTTGGTGGACGATGCTTCAGACCGAGGAGAGTTCGATGGTCGATGCTGAAAATCGAGCAAAGTTCGGCGATGGAGAAGATTTTTGAGATTTTCTAATAAGTTTTTAAATCGATCCGAGGGATGATCGGTTGGAGAGTCACCCCTCGAACATCGCGACGCGTCGTTCACCGCGTACTGTACATTGTGTAACGTCTCTCTTAAAGGTCAATTCTCCGGCGACCGTTATGCAATTTGTTCGTCTCCGATTTGTTTGCCGTACGATATGGTTGCGATACGTACATCTACACCAATGACGCTCAATTACTCTGTAGCTTTTTTCTTGATGAAATGATCGCTGCTTTATTGGCTTTGAACTCGACCCTTGCCAAACAGCTTCGACGGTCACGTAGACCACGTTCATCCTGCCTTGAATACAATTTAAGTTTCTTCTAAAATTCAACCCTCTAGCTTCGTTTTAATCGTCGCTCTCGTGTAATCTTGCGACGTAATTGCAAAACGGGGGGTGGAAATAACGATGGTGCCGTTGCCCGATTCATCGTTATTCGTGAGTCAAACGATGGTCGATCCGCGGCAAAAGGTGTAGATAAGAATTACTCTCAAATTACCGTTTCGTCGAGTAATTAAAAGCATTTGTATTAACACGGACTTCATAAATCTCAATGTATTTAAAAGCGTCTGTCCAATAAACCTTGTCCGCGTGCAAATGTTTCCCTTTGTCTGGAATTAATCGGCAAGCTATCGAGGGGTTACAAAGAGATGGAGATGATGGAAAATCCATTACGCATCGCGGTTTAATAGGTAAATCCTCGAGTTATTACAGAAGCAACGATTAATCTCCGACGTATTGATCGATTTAATAAAGAGCAGTATTGTCACACCGGTCGGAGTTAATTCAACGGTAGTTAAATTTTTTCGATCGTCCGATAATTAAAGGTTACTTTACTTTATAGTATATAAAAAATGTTTTCTTGTATAACCAATATATTTAGGATCTTCTATCCGATTCGGAGTTAACGTCTTATTTCTTGCTTAAAATCGCTCAGAGCCGCGAAAAATCCCCCCATTTCCATGTATAAATGAAGTATTTAAGATAATTAGCCGTCAGTCGAGCCGCTTCAATCAACGCGCCGGCGAGTGAGGGCTTATCGGATGATTTCCGGTTCTGGGAGCTCCGGGAGACTTGATTTACGAGCAGGCGGGGAAACAGGATCAGGCCTCATTATCTTTCACCCCCTTCAGCCCCGAACACTCTTGCGACTCGCGTGCCCCGTAGCCCGAATACTTTTTCACATCCTCCGCGTCAAAATTCGAACGCGCGTTCGATTCTTCCAAAAGCCTATTCGCGAACCGTGTCGAAGATTCGAAACGTCATTCGTTATTATAAAAATGGCTATATAATATGGCGTTGTTAATGGTAACCAATCGAATCTACGATACGTGACTTGAAAAGATCGTATATATATGCCGCGATCGCTATTAAAGATAGATTTATATCCTTGGAAGTATTCGATTAAAGGGCCAGCGTATGTTTATCCTCGGGACGATCCTCGTCCTCGAAGCGCAATTAAGCGGTGAATTGTTCGAGAGAACTTAATACCCGTCGGTAGAAAATTCCGGCGCAGGATGCGCACGAGCGCGCAGCTCGTTTGAAGGGACGCCTTCAAAGAGCGCCTCGACTTCGACGTCATCCCCGGCCTCGCATAAAGAATACGGCACCTTTCATCTTACGGTGTTTCCTCTACAAAGAATCTCACTCTGAAATTAGTAGCGAGGAACTTGGAACGTGCCAAAGAAAGTACAGAGCTTCGAACCTTTAAACGTGTCCACATTGCGAAGGGCGTAGAGAAAGCGCCAGTGTTCGAACCGCGATGAAACTTTAGCGCAGACCTAAAATATTCATCGCTCTCCGAAAGTCAGCGAAAAACTTGTTCGATGAACAAAGCTCGTCGCAGAAATTTTGACGTTCGATGCACTCTATATGGAAATAAAATTCGGAATATAAGAATTCCTTGGGATATTATTTTTCTTTTGTTATATTGTACAATAAATAAAACCGATTTTTTTTCTACGCCTTTCTTCGCGTCAATTTTTAATTATTAAGCGATACCTCGCACGAAGCCGATTGTCCTTCGAATTTCAGTTTAACGATATGACCTTTTTCGGATAATCAAGGAACATTAGTAATGATTTCAATAATACCGACGACAAACAAGCGGATCGAGGAGTACGCAGACGATTACGAATGCCAAGATTTTTCTGCGAGCACCAAAATTTCCCCGCGGGTTGCCAGGATGAATCACGGGTATCGGAGGGCCGAGGTTCTCTCTTTGGGCGCGCGAATCGGCTCGCAGCCGGTAATTCCTCGTTACCGAGTCTCAGGAACGCGGAGGACGACGCCTGGTAACAAGCACGGTTTCGCGCTCCCCCTTTGGAACGTCACTCCGGTACGTCACCGAATCTTTGCGCCATCAAAGGTTCCGCCGTGGCGTCCCTCTAAATCGGGACCCTCGAGATTGGCCGGGCGCAGGCGGCGCTAGAGTTCGTTTAACTTTCAAACTGACCCCGATTTAAACCGCGAAAAGGAACGACGCCGGTGCGACTTCTTTCTCCACGAAATCTTTCGGCTTTTATTAACGAAACCCCAGTCGGTTTGATCGTCCATTTGGAAGATACGTTGGAAAAACGTTCGTTGTCCGTAGCAAGGAGATATGGATTATTCGTGGAATAAATGGGAAATTACACTTTTTTTTTATAAACTTATACAAGTTGTACGACTCTTTAGGCGAGAATAAAAGTGTCGTAATAATGTATAAGTTACGAATACAGATCGAAGCTCTTCGTATCGATCTCCAAAAAATGCTACGCTTACATCAAAGAAGCGGAGTTTTTGACGGACTTTGGACGTATCGAATGGCGATTGATCTCGGGCTCAAGGCGTTAACGCTTTGGTATCGCGCGAATTAAAGGAACAAACGAAGCGCATACGTGCCGCCAGCGGACGAGCGATGCCGGCGCGATATCACGCCCACGCGACACCGGCCGATAATGGATGGGTGCGCGAAATCGCGTGCGAGCGGCCGTCAAAGTGTTAACATTGCGCAGCACCGATGAGAAAAATGTCCGTCGACTCAATTTGAGCGGCCTCCTTCGGTTAGCCGGCGAGGGAGAGGAGGCGTCCGGCCAGAAGGACATCGGTGAACATCGAGGAGTGTCCTTCCGACGATCCAGGAGGCGCGCAGCTCGATCGATCACTCCCGACAAGATCGTGGAACGACGAGAAAAATAATCGGAGATCGCGATACCGAGGCGGACGTGAGGCGATGGACATAATGGACACCGGGGCTTTCAAGTCGGGCCAGAGAGCGCTCGTGCAAGAAACTCTCCCTGATTGTTTCAACGTGTTAGGCACGGGGACTGGTCCATCCATTTCGAGTTTTTGCCGGCCGAGAGGTGCGACGCCTTCTCGCTCCTATATCGGATGCAAAAAACAACGCTACCGGTTTAACGCCCTTGCCACGCCGCGAGTTTTCCCTTTGATAACCAGATATATATCGAGCGATAAGCGATATACGCGAGCATCGACCTGGCGCCTTTGGGTTTATCGATAGGAGCGAGTCGAATTCCCGTCGAAAATCCGAGCAAAGAAACGGAGATCTTCCTTGGTGCCCTCGGTGTCCTTCGGGAGATCCGTTTATCCCTGGGCGTGGTCAGTGGTCGTACAAAGGAAGCACGAATGGAGGAACCTTCGATCCATTATATCAAACGCACGGTAGGAAATCGATCGTCGAGGATGAAAAACAAATCGATTTCCGCGAGCAAAGAGCCATTTATTCGCTCGCGTATATTAAACGGCTTGCGTAGGCATGCCTCGATTTCTGTCCGCGCCTCGTTTCCCCGTCCATCCATACGTATAAACCTTCCTCTTCATTTTTTCCTCGACGTGCGCGAGCTCGGCCTTCGGAAGGATCCACGGTTCTGCGATCGATCCTTAACTAATTCACGCTCAAGTACGTACGATACGTGTGAATATTATATCGATCGTCTTAAATATGAAGGACTAATATCTTCCGAGCTTCCGCTTCCTCCCGGAAGGTTTTTTTTCTATGGGCATCCATGTATGACGCGCTGCTAATTAATTCGGTCATTCGTAACGTGGCTCGACGAATAAACTTCGTTACGCGTATATTAACTTCTTATATAGTATATTAAGTTAATCACTCAAATATCGATAATGCATAAACTCCGGTTTGCGTCCTTCGGTCTCCCTCTTTCTTTCCTTCCTCCATCTCCATCTCCATGCAGGAAGCATCATTAATTAATTGTCCCATTAATATCGATAGGAATAGAGGACTTTGTAGCGCGATTTATATTAATCGTCTCGATCATCGAACGGTCCTCGCGCTCTTGCGTTTTACCCTACATCACCAGTTTTCCTCGTGCCAATATCGGGATCATCGTTAATTAATGAAGTTGCTAATAGCCAGGAACGGGCAGAAAGCTTCGCCGCGCGCACGTTGCGTCGAGTACCTGAAACGTCGAGAATCCGCGAGCTTTGGTTTACGCCGTTTGCCGTATTTATTTGCCGCTTTATCGCCTTCTCCCCCCGCAATAATTGCCCTCGTACCAACTCGGCGATCGTTATTAATCGATTAACCCGTTAATGGACCGGTTTGAGGTTCGCGGTGCGCACTAGATCGATTATCTCGAACATCTGAAATTCATACGTTTCGGTCGACGTTCCTCGATCCAATCTTTTCTCGCCATCCTCCGCCTCGCCCTGCTTCCAGAATTTCCCTCACTCCCGATCCCGAGGATCACCCTTAATTGATTAACCCGATAATGGCTAATGCGCCGGGAGTAAATTTCGTAACGCGTATCGCGTCTCGTTATTCCATTTTCGCCATCCTCCGCCTCTCTCCTCCTCGCGAGAGCAACGCGAGGATCGCCCTTAGTTAATGAACCCATTAATAGCCAATCTTCGGGTAACAAACTTCGTAACGCGCACCACGTCGGTTATTTCTCCCGGGCTATTACCCGCTCTCCCCCACCTCCTCTCCGTTTCAGGAGAATCCTCCTTCCCGCCATGCGGCCAGTGGGATTAATTAATAAAGCCGTTAATGGGGAGGCTCGGGGAGCGGAGGAGTTGACGAGCGCGGGCACGAAGCGAGCCGAAGCCGCGAGCACGCGACGCGCCGATCGGCCCGATGGGCATCGCCGATCAATTGCTCGGCTCGCAGGATGCGCCCGGCATTCGAACGGCCTTCGGATCTATTCTCGACCTAGCGTAATACCCGCTCAGTCGCTTCCCTTCCTCCGCTCCTTCCAACTGCTCCATTTGCATCTGCTAGCCCAGCTGCCCGATAATCGGATGCCAGCTTCGCTTTCTCGCCGCCGTCCGTGCTTCCGATTAACCGCCCCGGCTACCTCGCATTCCACCGCATCTGCCGCCCTGCTTCCTCCGCTTCCTCCGCTTCCTCCGCTTCCTCCGCTTCCTCCGCTTCCTCCGCTTTCCTCGCTTCCTCCGCTCCTTCGGATTTCTCCGCTTCCTCCGCTTTCTTTGGCCCCGCCACTGCCGACGACGCCGAGGAAGGGCCGACTTATAAACTGCGCGAACTGGACGTTCGAGAGGATGGATCGCAGTCGGAATTCCGCCTGTCCTCCGCGATTTCTCCCTGAGCGACACTTTGAAGAGGAGATCGTCGATAGGCGACGTCTTTGACGCGGCGGATTATGAACAGCGCGTCCTTGCTGGATCTCTTCTTCTTCTTCGATCTATTTCCGGCACCTACTGCTTAGGATTCCGAACCACGGTTACGGTGTGTTATGCCGCGTGAAATAAGTATCGTGCTCTTAAGCTCCTTGCTCGTTGTCGGTTTAAGAATAATAGGTGATTCGTGGTCCAACGCTATTGATAACGCCAACGATTCGGCCGCGCGATTTTTCTTAATACGGCTTAATTCACTACCGCGCACTTTACTTTATTTTGCGATACTGATTTTATTTGAATTCATAATTTGTTGATCGTCGAATTATTTGAGAGACACCTCGGTGGTCAAAATTCTTATTTTACGCGAAAAAATGTGGATGTGCTCGACTGAAATTTTAACTCCACGAGGCTGGATGGAGAATCGAAATGTAAAGCGTGCCAATAGGTGCTCCGTTGGATCAAGAATCACGGATCGGTCTTATACCACGAGAAAAATTCTCCACGCGCGGAATTCGAACGCAGGTCTCCGACGTGGCAGTCCGAGCGCCTTTATCGACTACATCGCCGTAAGACGACCGTTCGATCTGCTCGAAAAGAAATACAGTCAACGATCGACGCATCCGTCGATTACGTAAGAGATCGGATACTTGTTCACAATTGCGGGACAGCGCAATGTGGTTCTCTCGAGGAGCTCGCGGAGGAGAAATTATGCAAAACCGCGGAGCAGTCGGAGATAGTAAAAGGGACACTTGAATCTCGAGTGGCCGCGAAGAAGACACGCGTCGATCGACAAAAATAAGATCTCGGCTTCCTTCTCTGGAAGACATCGAAGATGGACGTGGACGAGAAGGTTCGAGTCGTTTGAAGTACTGAACCACCTTATTATTTAACGACGTATAATAAGCGATTAATCGCATTCCAGGCTAATGGCTACAAAAGTATCCAAAATCCTCATTCTATAATATTTCAAGAATATTCGAATACGTACGTTCGATTTGTATATCCGTACTGTTTTCGATCTTTGGCGCAAAGTTTGACGCGAAGAACGATTTACCGCTCGAACGATTAAATTCCGCCGATATCTCGTCTTCTCGAATATTTAGACGATTATCCAATAATTCCTGTTTAAATTCCGATATCCGTTTCGAGTGTTGATCGATCTTGAAAAACGAGAAAAACCTCCGGCACGAAACCCGTGCTGCTTTATCGAATCCATTCGGATTTAGAAATAATAATCCGACGTCCGTTACTCCCGAGCGATTAACCGGCAGGTCTTTATCGAGAAACTTTCGACGCCGATTTATCAAGTTGGATTACCTCGGCCAATACGCCCGCTAATTCTCCGAACGGTTCGTTACCCTAATACGATTAGTACCCGGTGCAATCCATTCTTTTTGCGCGTCACGGCTGGGATCGATAGCACATTAGGCTTTTTCGACGGCAGATCGATATGCAAATATCCGCGCTACGCGTCAGCCTTGCCACGACTTCCTCGTCTGGAAGACATCGAGAAATTATGCCGACAAGACTTTCTCGCTTTTTCTCCCGCGCGACAGACGACTTAATCGGACGGGCAAGTCATGCATGACTCCATGCGTGATAGCCGATTAGAAGTTTTTATTAACGCAATAACGTGTAAATAGTTGCATTAAGCCTGGCGAGTTTAGACACGCTACATCGGAAAGGAAGATTTTAGGTTTACAACTTTTGATCGGCTTATCTTCCAAAGGCGGCCGTGCACGCGCAGTGAAAGGTGGATACGGTTGGAAAATGAATTTGTTTTTTGCGAAAGAAAATGATCTAAGTATACTGTATTTACTCCAGGTATCGAGTGATATACCCGAAATAAAATTCGTGGGGTATTATAAACTGTGGGTAATACGAATTGAATGTGGTAGACGAGAAGATCGAATAAAGTATGTTTCTGTATCGATAATATAAACCTTCGTGTAAAATTACCGCCGGACAAGTTACAAGCTTCGTTCGGTGTTCTGGTCCTTTTTTCTCCCGCGTTTAGGCGTAATTCTGGTCGATACGATCGTGTCGTGCTTTCAAGCATCATTATTCCTCGCAAACCGAGCAGGGGGATGGGCCTCGATCAAATGCAAAATTAAATTAACATCGACCTTGGTCGCGATTACGACGGACAATTAGCGTGATAAAATGCTAATTCCGGATAACAGATTAATACGCAATTGTACTGATTTACGATTACACGTAAATGGGAGTTGGGGTATGAAGAAGTGGACAACTTTTGCCGGATAGCGGTAATAAATTTTCACCTCCCTTTTAATTATTGCCCACCCGTAGGATAAGAAATGGGAGGGCAAAGAGACGGGAATACTAATTACGAAGTAGAAATCGTACGTATCCTACTGCTCGACTCGTATTCGTAGCCATTGCATAATGCGCGCAACGCTGACTGGAATGAGATCATTATTGGATGCTCAATCGTATAAATATCGACGATCGTGCGCAAAAACTCCGCTCCTCTACATTAAGTTCACGATCTATATAACGCCTTACAAATACGATCTCCTTTACAGGTTGATTATATTACTTTAGCAACCGCTGTCGAACGGCAGAAGCCATACTTATTACGCGAGTAATATTAGCAGACATGTCGATCGAACATTACGAACGATATTGTGCGTCTCGTACGCGTCCCTATACCACTTTAATCACTCGCGGCGAGAAGGAAGCTATATCTTAAAAGATTAGAAATTAAGGAAGAGGTCAATCGCGACAACGAAATCTCATTGTCCGGTCGAAGGTAAGCCTCTTAATAACGGCTACCTGTCAAAGTCAAAGGCGCGTTTGATTCGGAAAGTTTTTCGATAATTGTACTTTATGGTTTTGGTCGACGTTGAGGATATTTTACGAGGTTTCGATCCTTCGGGTACAAAGGTGTTTTGTACGGGCAAAGCCTGTTAGCGGTCGCCTTAGAGTTTCACGGTCGATCTACGCGATTTTGAAATGTTCATTCTATCGTTGTTGGATTTACAGGCCAGGAGCCGTTGGTAATTAGTAACTCCGAGAATAAATGGCCGGCACGTTTCGTCGGCGGGGTTCAAATCATCTCTGCCTCGATATCGCGTTCAACATTATTTTAATCAATGACCAGCTTGCGAAACCGTACGGTAATTAGGATTTATAGTCTTTGTCGGCTCGGCCGAGGTACGCGATCTACAACCCATTCCAGGTAGAACGACATATTTCACGTCTACGAGATGTTTATGGGGATGTTAGGGATTTCACAATCGGTCAAACCAATCGGCCCTTTCGATTCGGTGCTTCGAACGCTCCTCTACGCCTCCGATAATCCGCGTGCAAAAGGTGAGTAGAAGAGTTTTGGGCCGATCGAGTGGAAGCGTGGCAAAATTGGGCACGGCCAAGTATCGAAGTTTGTCCGTCGGATATCGTCGATTACGACGAATCTATCAAGCATCATTACAGGTTGCGCGCCCCAAATTCGAGCTTTCGAAAATCAAGTCCTTCGACAGCATCAACGTATATCGGATATAGAGTGACTATTTCCCCGGAAATATTTGAAGCGCTATATTAATAATATTAAAAATAATATTCCCCTTGAATCGGGCGTATGGCAAGTGACGCACGACTACCAGGATAGTCCCTACTCCCTCCTTCGACGCGTTCGCGAAATGATTTCGTCCTGCCGCGTTAAGGTGCTACCCAGCGCGCTTGCATTCGCACCAGGCTCGCCTATCGAAAAACACCGGTAGCTCGAGGCGCGATAGTCGTGCATTAGGTAACACGCGGCTGCGTCGTTTTACAGCGGCTTCCCTAGCGATCGGCGATGTACTCTCGAAAGCGTCGAATGGCCATAATCTAAGCTCCCTGGTCTCCGCGCTCGTCTCAGATATAATACTTTTTGCCCCTGCCGCTCGTTCCAGCCGAGGGATAGGTTTGTAACTAAGTAAGAATTTCACGGTTGATCGGTCAGTCGGCCGATCGGTATGGCGGCCGAGGCTCGATCCTTTCGCGGGCTTATTAACATGAAATTACGATCAACAGGGGTGTCATTATGACGCTGGCACTTAGCCGCTCGGAAAAGCGAGCACGCTGACGTGTCCGGCAAATTATAAGCGGCCCGATACGGACATTCTTCGGCCCCATTATGTCTCCTCCGTATTATTAGAAACGAAGAAGCGCCTCGCCATCGCGGAAACGGATCGAAGTTAATGACGAAAAGCCCCCGTTGTACGCGATGCGCGGATAAAGGATGTACCTTAGGCGATACGACCTTTCGTTTTGCGCGATAACGATTTGCGGGGAGGGGAGGAGCGAGGGGTCGACGACATTGGACGTTTGTGGCGTTCGCGGGGTGGAGCCGAGGATGGAGGTTCGACGCCGGCTCGAAAGTCGCGCGTACCTATAAACGTCGGTTATGATTAACTGGTTAACCGAGGAAGACGAGTTAACTCGCCGCGCGGCTATTGCCTTCTAACAAGAAGTACGAATTAATTAGAAACCACGATACTCGTCAAAGTGGCGTCGATAATTTCTGGATTATACGTTTCCTTTCAAAAATCCTTTAGATTTCTCCTCGCTTTGTGCTCTATACTCGCTTTTCATTTCACGCATCTGATTAAGAATCTTTATCACGTTTGTCGCCGGAAAATGATTAAAGGCGTTCGGGTTGTATTAAAAAACCGTGAACGAGTGTACCTGGAACAAGATTATTCTACTATATTCACCGGTTTCGTTATAAAAAATTCAAGTCAACGTTTCTATATATATATTTATCGTCGAAATAATCCAAACACGATTAAGATATCCACGACCTATCTCCGAAAAATGGGGGCCACGCATCTAGTGGTAAATAATACCGACATCTCGATAACGATTCCACGCAACACGAAAGAAAAAAGGTTACGCGGACGCTCGGGGGCTTGCGAAAACAATTCCCAAATAAGAACAATTCTGTATTCTCTAGGAAAATAATATTCTTTATCGGCGTGTCTCACCTATATACCGGTTAGACCGCGCGTCGTGCACCGGGCTCGTCTCGTTGCTCGATTTGAATATGCATTCGGAATGCGCTCCGTCGCGCAACGCGCCCGGCTGAATAATACTTAGCTAATGAGCCAGACCAGCTCGCCGGCACTCGGCGATTTTTCATCGACGCCTCATTTCGATCGTCATTTCCGCGTTACTTAACAATATTTTAAGGCCTGTCGAGGGCATTACTCGATTTATCCGACGAGGAACCCGATCCTCGGGAGCATTAATCCGTTCGAGGCGGGATTATAACAGGAATGAAATGTTTGCCTAGCAGCCCGTGTTATGTAGATTAGTCGGCAGATACATCGCTCTTACGCTCGTACGCGTCACCGAGGTACCTTCCTCGATACACTTCTCGGCCGATTCTATCGAGGATACGATTTGAATCGCGACCGAGTTAAGTCTACCTACCACTTTCGGCGTAACCATACGTTTGAGTTTGCGCGAAATAGATGCGAAAAATTGGAGGTTTCGGAGAAGAAAAAACGATCGATCGTTCACCTTTTTTTTTTTTTTAATCAAACGTCGTTCTAACGGCTTCTTGCTCACAATTATATATCGTATATATTTTGAACTTTCCATTTATCCAATTAATTTTAGGGTGGCTGTTCCGAACCACCAGGATCATTGACTCGTTTGCTTGACCCGCGGTGGAATCTAAAAACGTCGATAGGAAACAATAAGACGTCGGGCGGTGGTCGCCGGAAGGGTTAATCGTAGTTGTCGGGGGTGATGGCGCGCGGTAGAAAAAGGCGAGTCCTTCGCGGTTGGGTGGAAGCCCATATCCGTCGTTTAGATAGAGCGATAGCGGAGAATCGTGAAGTAGGAAGAGGCGGGGAATGTCGGTCGCGTGGCACCCGGTGCTTCATTTTCTCCCCCCCTCCCCCCTGCGGCCCCTGCACCGTGTCTCTCGAGGGCCGCGATTTTATCGGCGGTAAGGGCAACTTCTTTCGACGGACGACTTTACTTACCGAGCCGTAAAGCAGGCCGCAGGAATCCATGCACAGATAGAGGCAGGTCGCGACACCCTGGATCCTCAATTGGCCTCTGGATATCGACGTCCTTTGAAAAATCGCTGGAAGAAGAAAGCAGAAGGGGGTTATCGTCCGCTGGCATTGTCGAGTACGAGGAGCGACGTTGACACAGCGGGTAGGGAGGGGAGGAGGGGTGGGGGGGGGGGGGGGATAGAATGTCGATCCTTTCGCCGCGACTCGTTTTTCTCCTCTCGATTGGACATCGGATACTTCCGCGTTCGAACTTCATTTTTCCACGCTCGACGGTTAACGAAGGAATTAAAGTATCGATTTTCCGTGCGGCGTTAAGCGGAGGATGGATCGTTATATTTCGGCAGAACTCGATAGACGAGGGCGTGGACTCGCGTTTGTTTCGTCTATTCGGCGACTTTGCGTCCTTTGGCGCCTGGCCTCCTCGGATTTACGCGCTTGCGCAACCGTGGGGGTAAAATATCGTATTTTCTGAACGCTCTTGGAAATTGTTTTCGACGTAACGCGTTCGTAGGTGTTTTTGCCGTCTTGCACGCTTTTCCCGCAATGTTGTTTTTTACTTTTACGTTACTACGAGATCATTGCGACGAAAGGATCGCGGTTTTACTCGGTTGTAAGACGCGGAAGTAGTCGGTAATGTGAAATAATAGCGTAAGAGGTGGTGCGAAACGTAGGAGCGGTAAGTTATGTTTTTTCGCGCGTCCATCGAGTTTCCATCGACAGTGTTCCACGGTATAACGGGCTTCTTTCCCCGATCGCGATAAATCACTATCGTTCGATCTCCGTAATGGAGTGTGATGTAAAGGGAAACGATATTCTCCTATGGGTCGGGATATAAACCACCAATGTTTTGCTTTCCCCCTCGGGCTCGTGTGCCGTATATAACTATCTTATTAGAATATTTCTAAGCACACGAGTGGACGGATGCTTTAAAGATAACGCTTATATCTAACCGTACAATGCGTCTCGGATTTTAATAACGGTCGCTCGCTGAGTACTGCTCGCGTCGCTCGAGGGTAGCGCGGTATACATTCGTAAGGCTAGACTCGATCGTCGAATCAAGGAGAAAATCTATTTCCCTTATCTTCCGAGGATGAGCCCATTAAAATTACAATAATCAATTTCTCCAACGTTATAGAGATCTCTTCAATAATACTCCTGTGACGAATATTACTCATGTCCTTCCGAAGTAGCGCGACGTTGGTACAATAAGAAAACGAATTGATATCGAAAAACTACGTTCGTAATCTTCGGAGAAATAGCCCGTTAAAGCTGTAACGATCGAGTTTCTCGGCGCGAAGGCAATTTCAACGATAAGCATTGGCCACGTTGTCGAACGGTAGCGCGATATTCGCAAGCTGGCGCGATAAACCAACGGGGAGAGCCATATTCGCCAGGATATTCGAGCGATATCCGCAAACCTGTAAACCGTTCGGAGAGTTGCGGACGGTAGTGTATCGCGAAACTCGTTCGCACCCAACGCGATGCTGTCATTACGATTAACCGCTTGTACAGCGCCGGGTATCTCGTCCCGATGTCTAGCCGGTGTAAATTCAAGAAGGCGTCAATATACCCGCGTACGTGTCGGATTTTTTCTCCCCTCTGCCCCCTCCAAATACCCTCCTGGTCGCGATTTATCCAAATCTGTGTATTGAAAATATAAATCCCGAGGTTGCGGATGATCGATCAAATTTTGTAGCATAGCGAAGATTCCAGAAAGACACTCGACTATGAAGTCCAGGTCGCGTCGGTTATCGGAGGGTCGTTGGAACGATGTTAACGATTTGGTATGTGCGCAAAGTGAGAGAACAACATTGCTGCAGTTATCGGAAACGAACGCGGCTGGAGTCGTACGACCGCTCAAAATATATCGTTTATCTATAATTTAAGGACGAATGATGATTGGAAACGTTGCATTTCATACACGGTCGATCGGTCTACGCCATTAAAGAGAACGAATGGGTATTTAATAACGATCGTTGTTATTAATAGGATGCTTTATTGACTAGAGAGTCGGGTATGAACCACCTCGAATAACCGGCGATAGCCGAGAGCCGTTTCCCCGAAAAAGGAAGTCGATGACGAATGAAATATATGACGGAACCTGTTCGACCTACCGATGTATGCGAAGAGCAATGGCTTTATAAGGTTAAGGGGGAATTCTTTATCGCGGAATACGGAAGTGAGAGGGGACGAGCCCCGCGAGGCACCGCGGGACGTGTGAGAACCGATCTCGTTTGCGCGAATTTCGACGGTGTATTCCTGCACGTGGTCGTGCTTCATCATTCGAACTACCCGGCCTGCTCGTGATATTGCCTCGATGGGGAATTTTGAGTTTTCCTTCGAACGGCACTTTGTTTGAGAATTAAAGGATTTTCTTTATACTTTGTACGTCACTCGATTATTCTCAAGATTAATTTATTCCGGAGACGATAATATGTTCCGTTAAAGCTTATCCGGAGCCAAGGTTTGTATTAATATCTAACGATCGTTACCATTACCGTAGTCCGTATTGTTAAGATAGGAATGACTTTTGTTTCTTCGCGTTATTTTATTCGTGTATTCTTGGATGGGGATTCAGAAAGTTAAAAAACACCGGCTTATAAAGTCCAGAGCGTGGTGCTTCGTCACTAGGACGATCCCAGCGGCCTTTGATGTACGATCGATAATGTGTGTGTCGGTCAATTCAATGCTGCGAGAATGTATCGACTTTTCTTCTTACTTAATCGCTATTTATCGCTTTAATACGTATATTAGGGGTAAACGATTACATATATCATTGTTAATAATTTAATGATCGCAAGTACGCCGATCCAAGTATCGTGCGAGACTGTATCTTGTCGGGCTGAAACCGTGTTACACCTAGATTTAATTTATTGCACGGTTATGGACTATCCGGTTGATCTCATAATCGTTTCTGTCCAACCGAACGTCTTGCTTATCGGAAATTTCAAGGCGCCGGCCGTTATAAATCATAGATCTCTGATTATGCGTCGCTTTCTATATCCCGCATAATTTACGCCGTTTTCCTATTAAACACTGGCTTGCCTGCCATCCATTGCCCTGGTTTTTGCCCCGTTTATCTGAAAATAAGCACGTTCGTGGAACCCCGAGTGGCTCAAGGAAACTCGTAGAGGCGTAGGCGAGAATCCAAGTGCCGTTTAAGACTTTCGAGCGTCGTCGCGTAATGCGACTTCTGACCCACTTATCGCGGATCCGTACACAAATTTATGTTTTTATTATCCACGTTGCTCCTCGTTATCCGAATTTTTTTATCGATTATGTATAGTATGTATAAAATTACGAGACAAGGATAGACGTACCGCAAACCCGATTTATATACTCTAATGCGTAACACGAAAAAATAGCCCGATATACCCAACCGCAGGTGGTGTTTGCAAAATTTGTCGAATAAAATATGCGTGTATCGTCAAATGAAAAAACGATATAAGAGTACATCGAATCCAGTATTTCAAGTACCGGCCTCGAGGTTTCGTTACGGTAACACTATAAATCCCGAAGCACGAATGCAGATTTTTTGTCGCGGAGGACGATCCCGTCCCGCAAGAAACTGCCGATTTTCACAATGAATAATGGAAACTACAGCACGCTAGATTGAATTTCAATGATATTAAACTAGCTTCTTTCCCGATAGTGCGATAGGAGCTTGTTATCGTCGACCAAGAGCGTACATATGTACGCGGCTCTTCTTGCTTCGCCTCGTTCGCCGATTTTGGCACGAACCAGAAGACTTTGCGGAATACGGAATTCCAATGGAGCTTCGAGATAACAAATGCGGTACTTCCAATCGGAAAAGAAGTTGGCATCACGCCGGGGTGCTCGCTCTTTAGGAAGTAAGACTACTTTTCTTTTGGCTTTGCAAAGGTGAGGCACGAGGTGGTACCCGTAATCGCCCTCTATAAAAACGTTCGCTCTTACCTTTCGCGTGGTCAATTAAAAAGTTTGAAAACGAATAAGAGCTCTGATCGAGCATCGAGCTTTTCGCCTTCGGCAGTCTTATATGCATCGGGCGTACCTAACAAAACCACGAAGTCCGGATGAATCGGACGGTGCCTCGAGTAAAAAAATGAGCGTATAGCAGCGCGACTTTCGACGGAATCGATTTGCAAATAGAGAAGCTGTGATCCTTTGGAAATGGACAGTGACTTACAAGAGAGACCGTAAGGCCCACATCGCGGCCGCGATAGGCGGATCGCGATTCAAGCGCCGTGGATGCACCATAAACAGTCTTATCTGGACTTTGGAGCTTAATGTCTTCGAGGAGTTGCCCGCTTTCGCGGAGGAAAAAGCGATGAAGCGTGCGCTCAGTGGCACTTCCGGGAAATAGTACATCGTTCCAGGGTAGAGAGGCGTTTGCAGTTATCGCGAATTGACCGATTTAGCTGCGGTAAGAATCTGTGATTTAACCCTCCCGTGAGCGCGTTGCCTCCGTGGAACCTCGCGGAATATCGTTTTCCATCCACTTTCTCGGATTCTTGATTTTTTGGCCGTCTATTCGATTGGTGCAATAATAATGCCGGTCTTTGCCGTTGTAAAGATATCGCTTGAAATCGTAAACGTTGCTGCGTTGACTCAAAAGCAATGTAAAGCAATAAATCGAGAACGTTATTCGCGATCCTTTCAAATATTCCGTTAGCGGTTTAAATAAAAAAATGTGTATCGCCAATTTTGACATTTATTCTAACGCGGATAATCCGTTGCGTCATAAAATGACGCATCCCGCTTTACGATCTCTTTGAAATACATCGATTTATCTATGTTAAATTAACTACCGATAATCGATATCCACTCGTGGCAGCTTTAGTAGATTCCACAAAGCGAATAAATATTTGTTCGAGAGAGATAAATAACTTTCGGGCGAATAAACCTCGGGGTATGTCGCATCCGTATATTTCTTCAGACCCGGATGAGAATGTCAGCGCCAATTTTAGCTCGGGCGCTGATACCGGTCGCGTTTTTAAACGAGAACAATGTGGGGGAAGTTCAATGTGGGGCGTAAATTCAATTCGGGGAATAACAAGCGGTGGCTATTTCGATACCAAATGTTCCGTCTCATTTACTTCTCGGCAGCGATAACTCACGGGCGTGGAAAAAAGGGGACAAACGGGTTCGTCGAGCGATCGCGAAAAATCCTTCGGCACTCGCCTCGGTGATTACCGAATTTTTAACGAGACTCTGCCGCATGGAAGATGGCCGCATCGGTACTGTCGGAGCGAAAGTACGCGACACGTTTTGAAATTGATATCGTTCGAACAACGTTCTTCGAGGGTAATGAGGACGATAAAGTACCGCCAGTCAAATGTATACCGGCGCTTGTAAGCGACAATTTAAAAATTCTTTTCTCGAGTATTGGTACTACGCGTAATAAAAAGAGTATTTAAGGACGTTTTCGCGCGATATATTCGAAACTCGCGAGATCGGTTTGGCAACATTGGTCGATAAATCGCAAAGCTTCGAAGTCGATCCCTCGTATATAATAATATTTATAACTAGCATCGAAAGAAAGAAATCTTCAAAACGACGGTAGACTCCTTTAAAAAATGGTACGTATAAACAAAGAAAAAATGTCTCGCGAGAGGAAAATTCAAAGTGGAATAGCGCCGAATATCACGATCGACGTATCGCAAATTACCCTACATCACACTATCGATTTAAGATCACAAGATATCCAAACGTACTCGAGTTAAATCCGAACGCTCCTGGCGCTTTTGGATCGTCCAAATCGCCGTGTTCAGCCCTCGAGTTCAACAAAGAGCGGATAATTTACAGCCCTCGGTAGCGTCAACGTCGATCGCGATTTCTCGAAGTAAACCGTATTAAAAGGCGCGTAAAACGTTATTTACAGCCGTTGGAGGATCTTTAACGAGGCAGTTTGCCGCAAAGTGTCTCATAAACGTGCCGACGAAAATCGTCATCGAGCGGCGTTGGAAATAACCTTTCCTCCACGTTCTCGTTACCTCCTTATCGCACCTTCGCCACTCGGCGAACCGCCTCGAGCACTCGCTTACCCGCGAGCTTGACCCTGTCACTGCCTCGCCACGGCGGGACGTCGTATAAGGAAACGAAACGACGTCTCTATCTGGCCGGCGCGATTTCAATTTGTAACTCGCCTCGACCTGGCGTCCAGTCCTTCTCTCGCTCGGTAGCCACGACGCTGCGATGGATGAAGGCTCGCCGTCTCCACGCGAAGGAGCCGAGGCTGGAGCGCGACTCGTATCGTACATCCCTCGATCGCTCTCGACGCGTGAAAATAAGACTCGGTGCGAAGTGGAGGATTGGGCGCGTATTATTCTTGTATGTTATTGGCACGTTAAGTGCCACGTCGCCAGTGATCGACGGTCTACTTTTCGCGTAACTCGCGGTAGTGTGCGTTGATTAACGCTTACACGCTCTTCTTCCGTGGACATTTTCGCGTTTACGGATAAAGAAGAATCTTCTGCGCTCTGCTCGAACAGGAATGGCGGACGATCGAGTGCATTAAAAGTATTTGTAAATTAATACCGTAGGTAGTTAAAGTGGAATGATCCACGCGACGGAGTAACTTTGCGCGTAAGACGAATGCGAACATCGTGAAAATGGAACATCGTATACAAGACGAAGGTAAATAGCGTCGAGCAGCATTGCAAACGTTCGGCCCTATCGCGACCTAAACGGCTTTCGGAGGCAGCGTCGCGAGTAGCGCGAATGAAACGCCCGGTGTTCCACGCGCGTCAATATAAATACACGGTGCGAGTGTAGGCCGCGCACGATGCGGAGAATCAATTAGAGCGCTGACGTTCGTTAACAGGGGAGGTCGTTAACTGCGCGTCGCCGACCTACACTCGCGGGTAATGTTGGCGCGCGGAACGTTGTCGGGCACAGGTGGAACCTGAAAAGCTATTGGGTCATCCCATAAGTAACGCTCTTCTTTCGGAACGAGCTTTGAAAGAACTCGCTAATCGGTCGACCGTCAAAACTGTTTCATCGTTTAAATCAGGACCGACCAATGTGCGGCTAGTTTCGATAATCGTCGCTCGAAACCTCTAGAATTCTTCGAATACTCTGGTTGTTAAATGTAACCGTGGAATTTTTCGGCGTTTAATGCGCAATCTATATCCGTCGTACTTAGAACGCCAATATCTTTAGGAGCAGCTTGAATCTAAAATTATAACTCGCGCACTCGCCGGATAACTACGGTGCTACAAATGCGGCGTGTCTTTTTAGCACGACTCTTCCTCCTCTTAACGGGCATACAAATTCTTTGAGTTTACGAAAGAAAAATGTAGTTTCTCGCGTACGCCACGAATAGTCGCATCTTGGAAAAACCTCCCACAGAGTTAAGGTACGTAGAAGATCGCGCATCGATGGGTCCGTTCTCCGCGGCATTCTTTGGTCGTAACGAGCCAAGCGATTGGGTGGTAATCAGCGTGTGATAAAGGATCGTTTCGAGCGTAGTCCTCGAGAAGATCGTTCCGTCTCGAATGCACGGTATTGCGTATACGCCGAGTCCCCGCGGTCGTTTGATCGAGGCAAAAATTAAATCGAATACCGGGGATAGTACGAAAAGGAAACCGTACGGCCGTAGGGTACGGCGATGGTATCTGCCGCGAGAAGGTGGTCGTCGTGAATCTTTGAAACTTACGGCCAGCCCTCCTCCGGGTCATTGGCCCGAGAGGCGATACGATTGCAATTAGTCCCCTTGTAATCTGCTTTACTCTTATCTTCTGAAATAACCGGTAAATCCGAATGAATATTGATCAATGATTCTTTGCGTATCTTTAATACGGTTCCTGCATTTGGTCCGAGTCGATGCGTTACGTACTCTTCTTAGAGAAATATTTTGTACGATAGCGTTGAAATCCTAAATCACGAATGCTCTCGTCGTAAGAATCATTCCTCGAGAAGATAATCCTTTAACCCGCGAATGAATATCGATGCTTCGAAAGTAGAGACGAGGAGGAAAAGCTAAATACAGTTTCGCGACGGGACATTGTAGAAATATAGCCCGAGAGGAATATTAATCGACGAGACGCGACTCCTTTCTCCCGAGGCCGATAGCGCCTTTCGCGAAGCCGCATACTTCCAAAATAAGTAATTTTCATGCAACGACTCGGAAGAAACGAGCCGCCCTTATCGTTAACCGCATGTCCTTATGCGGATTTTAATACGCCGAGCGTGGTGCAATTTTTCGAACGATAACAGTTAATAACCTCATCTCCGTAATTCTTCCCCGTGAGACGCGCGAAATGGAGCTGGTACGGAGCGTACGTTCTTTTTTCTTTACACACCGCGTAGCAGAATGCAATATTAATCTTGTAAAACGGGTTGCTTAAAATGCTCGCACGCGTAATATTGTAATGCAGCCTTCGGGGATTTTTCGCGTTAAGCATTTCTTACGAAGAATCATTATATACGTATTCGTGTATGTATGTCCGTGTTTAATCGTATCGAAGTATTCTCTACACTCGTGTACTTTACTTTTCGATCTTAATGAAAAAAAATTGTCTTTTTAACCGGTCCGATATAAGTTCTGGAGGTTATCGTTGAAAATATTTGACGATACAACTCGATATGGATGGGGACAATTCTTTTCGACTTGCCCGATAAAAATCGCGAGAGCTCGAAAATTCTGGCCACGTAAGAGCCCGATCCTCATTTTCTACCCTCGTCCTGTCCGTCACGAAGGACTCCGCGAGATAGGACGTAATGAATACGATGGTATATACTTGTACTCCGTTATTAATTGGCAGAGCACCTTGCGCCAATAATAGCACCGATGAATAATTCATGAGGGAAATTTCGCAGGCTTTTTCGTCCCGAACCTTCGCACCGAGATGTCTGTCGCGTATCGCGAGTGGCCACTCGAGACGGTTTCAGCTAGATTTCAGTGCGCCACTCCCATTTGCGCGATTACAATTTAAAATCAATACCGCCTTCGAATGCCAATTACCCGTCCTCGCTCGAAGTTTATCCGCCGACGAGAAACCGGCAGCTCGACGAAGCGCTTATGATTCTCGAGAATGGATAAAATCTCCGTCAATGGAGTGTCGCGACATGCGTCTAGTCGATGGAATCTCGCGTCCACGATCGCGTACGTCCGTTCAAAAGCGTGTCGATTAATCAGAATCGCGAATATCCGTTTGAAAAGTTGAAGAACAGCGACGAAACTGGGCGGATCCACTATATAAGGATTTTCACTTAAACCTGGTAAATTGAATTTACATCCGAGTCAAGGCAGAATTTCTACGAGAGCGCTCTTATGCATCTCCAAAGCACCCTCCTCGGCATTAACGTCGAAGGAACGATCTCGCGAAGAATTAATCCAATTTGATTTCGAGACGAACGCGAGGTGCACGTGTTTATCTCTAATTTACGGGCCTCTTATGGGCGATTAATTTCGCCCGCAGTGGGGCAATCTCGGTAAAGGAATGGTATGCGTCATAACTCAATTAAAGGTATGCCGTGTCCAAGGATACGAAGCGCGGATGCCGAGTTAACTCCTAGCCGGCACAAGATCTAAAATTTTCCTCATGCAATATTCATCGGCGTCGTTATGGCCACGATAACTGCCGGTAATTGCTAACCAAGTACGCCGCTCCGCTGATGATGATTTACACCGAGGCATTTTCGATGATATCGCCGACAAAGCGATTGCCTCGGATTTGTCGAAACGCGCCGCGATATATCGTTATCGGCTCTAATCAAGGTTCTACGCGTCTTTCGTGCGTTATAAAAATAAATTCTATGCACGAGGCGTGTGAAGAATGGTCTCCCTACTATACCAATCTGTACCTTCGGAAACAAATCGTCCAGGTATTACATTGAAAACACATTGCAAGGTCTATATACGTTCCAAACGATCGAGAAGAAAACGTGGCAAGAATTAATGCGTCGATGGAAATAAAAGGCAAGCGGTATGTTTAATCATACTTTACAGGTTATTCTTAGATTCGATTTAATGGGATATGCTTCACGTTGCGGTGCTTTTAAAAGAAGGGTTGATCTTCTTTGCCAGGTTAAAGGATTTTGCTTAAAGGTAAAGGTACTCGTAGGAATTAGAAAATACGCAAATAAATCGATCTATTCGCTTACCCCCTTTCCTCCCTCTCTTCTCGAGGATTTATGCAGCGTACTTGGATACGTTGTGACGGAAACACGCGGTTAAAGTCTTAATATATACCGGTATTAAGCGGATTAACGTATCTGCAGGTTACGAGAGGGAGAACGCGACAGGTCGGCTCGCCGATATAGACGTAACCGCGGTGACAAACCGTCAACGGCCGATTTATCCACCGGTCCAACAACGTGTTCGATTTCGCCGGTGAACGGCGCGTCTCGAAAGATCGGCTCGACTCGTAACTCAAGGTAAGTTAAGTGGCCCCCTCCGTCGATTTAATGCCCCCTGACAAAAAGCACACAAAATTTTCCCCATGCAATATTCATTAAAGCGATTATTCCTGTCCGAGCCGTCGATACGGCGATCTTTGGCGTAATAGCAACATCTTTCGCATCTTCCTTATCTCTAGCGATCCCCGCGGCTGTGATCTTTAGCCGCGCGAGGCCGCTTTCGTATTACTTTTTACAGGGATTCTTTTTATAGCGATACCTCCGAAAATCCAAAGGAGACGCTTATTTATGGCCCGATTATTCGTAATAATATCTTCACCCGAAATTTGTCGGCGCGTAAAATTGCTTCATTATTTCTTTGTACCTCGTTAACGCTTCCATCTGCCCTGCGTAAAATCAAGTTCCACGCGTAAGTTTAGCGCGATGTAAACGTTCGCGTTCGAATTCTCCGGTACGGTTGATCACGGTTTTTCAATAGAGAGGATCGTTTCTTCGATCCGTGCTTCGATACGTATCCGCAGATCCGAGCAGAGTTTGTTTGCCTTCGCGATATCCAGTAGCGGTCGGGTCGATTACGATCCTTAGTCGCGCAAGATTGCCTCTTCGCTTCTTCCACGTCCACTGTCTTTATACTCCGGTCAAATCTGTTTGCTTTCGACAAATAGAGTGCGTCCCTCCTGCGCGCGTTCCTCGCTCTTGCGCGTAGTGCACGCGCCCTGCTCCTACAGAAGGGATTACAGTAATTACCGATGAAGCACCGCCAGACACCTCCGTCGATGAAGTATCGGTAAATTACGAATACCGTCTCGTACCAAGTAGCGCGAGCGTAACGGTACCGATGTACGAGGAATCGATCGACACCCGATACCCCCGTCCTTGCCTTCTTTCGCTCTCTCTCTCTCTCTCTCTCTCCCTCTCGTTCGCTCGCTCTCTCCGTTTCTCTCCGTCGCTCGCCCACTCCCTCGCTCGCTCTCTCTCGTGCGTTATCGAAGTCTCTCGATCATCTCTACGCTACCACCTTCGAGCCCCTACTCTAACCGGCATGCTCCAATTTTTCGATCCACCTGCCAACGAGTCGGGGAGTTACGGCTGCAATCGCGTAAATTTTTCGCCCGTACATTACTCAGTCTCCGGATGATTTTATTTATAAATTATATCGCCCCCGGATTCCTCGCGACGATACCCAAAGTGGATTTCGCGCGGTAGCTCCATCATTTTCGCCGATCCGTAAATTTAATGGCAAACGATAATCGATTCGCGACGCATTAATTCGAACAATCCGCGATATCGATTACTCGTATTTCGAGTAATCTATAGGACTCGTATCTTAAGCAGCCGGAGGGAGGATTACGTGGAAAGGACCGTAAGTCGTGGAGGTTTAAACGCGTCGAGTCTCGAGCGCGCGTGACGTATCCGTAAAGGCGGAGGAGAAAAAAGGAAGAAGAGGGAAGCAGAAGAGGCTGGAAAGGAGAATCGGAGAAACACAGCCGATTACACGCATGCCATGGCCCATACACGGTGATCGAGCCACAGCGACTATCCCGATGACGTCTAAATAACTCGCACCGACGGCACGTGAACGCGCACAATCGCTTTACGACCGATCGCTGACACGGCCCCGTCGCTCCAATATCGAGGCTCGAAGGATTCCCCGGAATCGTCGAGATCGACGCCACAAGCCGATAAGACGACAGCGCCGAAAAGGCGAGCGGCACGAATTTTAGTCTCGGCTAAAATACGATGGTTAATAGCGCGAAGTGCACAACGGATAAATTAATCATAAACGCCTTTTTTTTGTATACAACGGTTTCGTTATATCCAGGAGAAAATAAAGGATGAGGATAAAATTCTTTCGTATAAATCGACTGTGAAAATCATTCGGCTTAAGTGGATATAATTGAAAAGTGAAAATCAATGTTTCGAAAGTGATATATATTTCCGAACGGATAACCGGTTGGGAAACGTATTCCCGATACCTGATTTTCAAACATCTTTCCGTCGAATATGCGCTGCACGTTACGCGCTACGTCGATCGAGCCACTGTCTCCTATTGAGCGAAATCAATGTTTTCGAGGCGATATTCGATCCTACATTAAAAGCGGGTTACGAAACTCATTTCTAATGCGCGACTTTCAAAGGCGCTTTGATATGCATCCCGCGTCGCTCACTACCCCTAATTGGCCGCGCTGAGTGTCTCGCAAATTGGAATTGATAGTCGGGCCGGTCGGAAGGAATTCGCGAGAAGAAACGATTCGCAGGCTGGGCACACGTCGGACGTAACCGCGGCCGCCAGAGGGATATTTCGGGAATTGGAATCAGCTGGAGCACACGTCATGCGAATCGCGGACGTCCGTTTGGCCTTCGCTGCCTGATTCTAGAGACATTCGGAATAAAACGACGAGGAAGGTCAAGTTACATTTCTCGGGCTACGTGTCGAGAAGCACGCGCATTTCTTGCGGCGAATTTAAACCGCGCATTCGGCTTCTTCGTCACCAAAAGTCACGTGCGCTTCTTGCGCCGGTTATTTATATATCTTGCGTTACATAACACGCGTAAAATGTTTATCTTGCCGCGCGTAAGGAACGTGTCCACGGTGTCCGTATAGCGGGTATACTTTTACGGAGTCGTTTCACTTTCGTGAATTACGCCGTATAATTTATCAAGTATTCCAAAGCGACGCTCGCCAGATATTGTTAAAGATTATTCAAAGATTGTATAAGGAAGGAGGGAGAAATTCACGACAGGTTTCACGAATTTTTCAGCATCGTACGTAAGCGAGTCTCCTACGCCTGGCAAACAGATTGTTTGAACTTGACCCTTGGGAAGAGATTTTTATGCGGTGGACGAGGTCACCAGCGGTGGACGTTAATTAATAGCATTAACGGGAGCGCGAAGGAGCGCGTTTCGGCTCGAACGCATCACAAGTGCCCTGCTTATACCGAGCTTTCTTTCGAGGGCATCCTCGTTAGAAGAGCGCTCGAAAGAAACTAAGTGGCCAGATTACGAACGGAAGGATCAAAACGTCGGTCGGGTCTCGAGCTTGGATTTAAAATCAATTTCAGTTCAATTTTTTAAATATTTATAACGATGCTTGCTCCGTTGCCAATACTAGGCGATAAAAGGGGTCTCGAGCCTCGATCGCGACGGTTAGTCGATTTTCAAAAAAACTTCGTAACGCAATTCGCGGTAAAGCATGGTAATCTAGGGTTAAAAAATGAAGAACGCGAAATAAAACGCTTGGCGTTCAAAGTTAGTTCGGGTAAAAGCAGGCAAATCGGTGATTCATCTGCCAAGGTAGGCAGTACCCTCCCTCGTCGCGCCCACGGAGAAAAGTTCGATCGGCTCTTGGCACGAGGGGACGACGGAGTCGCTTAATGGCTACAGGTTTCCCGTAGGCGGGACATTATTGCGCCAGGATAAGGATGATAAGGACCCGCGCCCGGCGCTATCGAAAGGGAATCGTACGAGGCGTGTTAGCCGATATCCGCGAATCTCTCGAGCGCTCGGTTTCGGGCCCGGCGCGAGCAGATAGTCGCGGAAAGGAAAAGGCCCCCCTGGGCCCCCCGGGCCCCCCTCCGCGCCTTTCACGGCACTTACTTTCCTCCCGGCCGCCTGACGAGATTGGAATCGATGAAAGGCGGAATAGGAAGATTTATACCCGCGCCGGATAAAATTTATGTCCATCTGATTAAATTCCAAACGTCCGGTCGGATACTATGGAGCAGCTTGGCCGGCAAATTAGCGTCGATCTCGGGCCGAGTTAAGTGGGAACTAAAAACTTTAACGAGGACAAATAACTGGGAAGGTTGATGCATAGCGGTTAGACGCGTTACTCATCTGCCAGCGGCCGGATCCTCGGAGAATTCCGATTCTAGGACCGGGACTTTGTCCGACGACGCGATTGGGAATCGGCCAAAGGTGGCTCGGCCGTTTGCGCGATGACTCCTTGGAAAATACGTCAGGGTGGTACCCAAGGTCGATGAACTCCTTGGACGAATTCGTCGACCGGCGCAGGTGCGTCTCGTTGGATGCGCGAGCGCAGCGTTAAACGACCAGATCTTTGATTGCGGGTATCGAACGAAGATCACCGTGCCAAAAGGTCGATGCACTTGCCGTACAAACTTATTGGTTCATATGTATATATATATATATACATACATAGGACAACCGGTAACATTGCAACGTACGATGAAGTCGTGTAATTTGCGGAATCCATATCCCATGAAAATTCGCGTTAAAATCCTTGCCTCTTCAAAACGGTATCCCTCCCACGAATCGCGAACCGTTTAACGAAGATCGATGTACGATTTCGAGCTTCGAATAACGTTTATGCGCTGGCATAAAGAAGCGGTAAGATACGACGGGGATAAAGATAAGTAAGTGTAAAGGGGAGAGAGACGTCGAGCATCGAGAGAGTAGCGATCCGGTGAGAGGCGAAGAAAAATATACCGAGGAACAATGTATGCCAAGGAGAAGGAGGAGGCCGCGGCAGGTGCGATACTCGTCCGTAAGATTGAAGCGGCTCGTTTGTTTTCCGCATAGCATAGTTTATTGATGGCGTGCATCCAAGAGTCCTAAATATCAATGTATCCGGCAGACCGGCACGCTCGAGGTATTTTCGAAGCATCCGAATACTGCACTCCGATAAATATGGAATTCTCTTATTCGCGACGGTCATACGAACGATCGAGAAGAAAATAAATCACCCGCAACCACTTTGCGCGGAAGTCGTTCGAACGCTCTATAGCCAACGAATTCCAGATTTCATTACGCGGACGCTTTATCCGCATCGTCGTCCCTTATTCCACTTATATGCGCACACGTAAAAGCGATCCAGTACTCGACAAAAAAGTCGATCCAAATCAGGATGGAGGCGTTTAAATCGACGCGAGTACGTTGATAAGCGATTGAAAGAAAAAAGGTGGGTAGGATAGAATTCGGAATCCGCGTTTAATCGTTACTAGGAAACCGTGAATACACGAATCGATAGG
The DNA here is from genome assembly GCA_038496175.1 of Ampulex compressa. Classification (NCBI taxonomy): domain Eukaryota; kingdom Metazoa; phylum Arthropoda; class Insecta; order Hymenoptera; family Ampulicidae; genus Ampulex; species Ampulex compressa. Next base: position 489,613 of record JBCFXI010000011.1, read on the forward strand.
CGCTAAGGGGCTAAGAATAAATCGGCTTTATTTTGCATCCTCCTCCTCGAACGACGGTGCGCGTCTGCTCGTAGAGCGAAGGGTTGAAAAGCCTTTCGGACAGGCGCACGTGTTGCACCGAGCCGAATGGCGCGGGTAGGTCCGCCGTGATTCAAGCGAATGAGTTACGAGTGTCAAGAAGAGGCCACTAACCCGAGGTTATGTCACGAAGGAGGAGCTCCCCGGGTGTCGGCGTCGCCTCGTGGCGGCCCAAAATAGACGGCTGTTGACGTTGCCGAGCTATTTGCCACAATAAACCGTCCTTCTTACTTGCGCGCCGCCATTTAACCCTTAAGCGCGTCGGCGTGGCCGATCAAAATGCGGTTACACGCCTCTCCTCCCTGGCCGCCCCTCGTCGCGATGCCTTTCACGCCTGTCAGCTTAAAGCACGTCTCTTTCGAGTCAGGACTTCACCCTCGATCGGTTCGAAAAGTCGCGTTCTTCGACGAAATCTTTTTGATTTGCAAAATCTTTTTCGTTGCTGAGTAAATCAAATGTGACTTTTTTTTCCGATCGAAACATCGTGGTGTCATTCTTTACGCGTCCATCGCATCTGTTTTTAATTCGTTTTTGATCATCGCACAGGTAAGCGGTAGAACAAGCGAAATGGTTTTGGCGGTCGATGTCTAAAATATATCGAAGAGGAAGAAGAATATGAAGGTATGTGCCTGGTTGGTAGAAGATTACTATAAACATTATTCCGCGTATTTTCAGCTCTCGACTAGGCGGTTGAAACGTAAGTACCCACTACAATTGCCCCTTAAATCTAATTATACGCTAGAGGGTGTTTATTGCGGAGATCGGTGCGAAAGTAAACGACCGCGAGAAACTGCGCTGGCGGCAGATTTGCAAGATCCACGAGGAAGATGACGGCGATAAGTCAGAGTCCTTGAGTGAAATTTGCGCCCGTCAAAGGGCTAACCGGCGGTCGCTTTGTTTCACGACGAACTTGTTTTAATCGTGAAAAATACCAGACCGTTGGAATTAAGACATATCCGAGACAAAGCGTACCGTGATGAACGATGAGTTATCGTGTGAAGAAGGGAGATTTTTATCTCATTTTTAACCCCGGTTTCTTTCCCTTCCAAGTGCTGTCTTTATCTTATAATATCTTTACTGGACATTTACTTACTTATCTTTTAAAAGTGTATATTACGTATAGTATGTATAATACGTAATGTAGAATACAGTATGGTTGAAGCGAAGAAGAGAAAAATATCCCTTTTCACGCGGAATGAAAGGATAAAAAAAATTCGAAGTGGCATCGACCGGTGATTTTACAAATGACAATTTACCAGTTGTAACTCAAAATTGTTTTAGTTCACGAGCAGGAAACAATCGTCGATGAACATAGAAGTTCTTGGATGCACGCGTGTATCGTAAAAGCGTAGACGATGAGGGTAAAGTTGAAAGAAATCCGAGGTAGAGTGTTCGAGGAATCGGCGGAAGAACGACAGAAATACTCGGGTATAAAGGAAACGGGATGTAAGAGAAACGACTCGTGCAGATCCAAACATTACCCCCTTCGCACATTTAAATCCGGCTTCTACACGGTGTAAATTTAGTTCCCGTGGAAGCATCGAAATATTTATAGTTGATTTAACTATCCCCGACGAGTGGATCATTAATACATGTCACGTCCAATTTACATTTGCCGGATATGCTTTAATGCTTCCTTATAAAGCACGAGTCAGCACGAGTTACGAAACATATTTGGAGCTTTGACAGGTTTCAGAATCGAGACACCCATTTCACGATAGGTGTCTTACCGATTTTAAGAGCGATATGCCACATCGCACACGCTTTACGAGTTTTAAATAGTCCAAACGTAGGATACTTTTTTATCGTCTTTTCGAAGATAAAAATACTAACGGTATAAATCGGTGCGTCCTACGTATCTACATTGCCGAAATACTATTTTTTATAATAAAACCACATTGTATACGATAAAAATTCACCTCCCACAAAACATTTCTCGCGACTAAAATTCTTGGTATAAAAGTGGAGTGCTTCGGTAAATATTCGCGTGCAAAAATTCGTAAATCGGCGGACATGCCGTGACGGTTAATAACGTCTCGTCATACGTTATTAACCAGGGTCGTAAAGCTATTAAGAGGGGGGGAAATAATAATAACCGCGAAGAAGGGCCTCGATGTTGCGAAGCGTAGATTGGGAAACGTCTCTACCGGAGAAGCTCCATTGGGTCGTTGAAGGTTCTAAATTAGATAAAGGCTCCTTTCATCGGCGATTCAGTGGACGGAACCATTGCTAGAATTGGAACAATGCCAGAGACGTGCTCTGCGGCGGAACTAATTGAAGCCCCGCGGCCGGAATCCGAAGGATTCCTTAAAACCGAACGTACGAAAGGCCTGGCGCATCACCGAACGTAATGCACCGCCTTACCTGAAATAGAACGATTGCGTCCAAAAACGAAGCAACAGATCTATCTTGATCTTCGATTTAACCGTCGCCAATTTACGAGGACTTCCAAGTCACGTTTGGTCCATTGCTCGTGTATCGTCCAACGGTAACGGTGGAGAACGTAACTGACCTTAATACTCCCCTCATAACGCGAAGATCACGCGCGAAATCCGTTAATTCGTTATATCGTCCACTCGTACAATGTTCCTTACCTCTCTCTTGAGATCGAAACAATTTTATAACGATTATAAGCGTCTTGATTCAATGGATATTTATTTCTTTGCGTATGACGTAATTCAGAGATCGCAATCAGAGATCATTATAGATATATTTCTTTTTTATAGAAGACCATGCATCGTGGTACATATAAAGTAACTATAATGCTCTCTAATGATCGATTAAAATACTTTTCTCAGACACCGACGAGCAGTATATATATACATACGGACAATTTTTACTTCGTTCGAAAATTGCTCGCGAAGACCAGAAATTATTTCACGTCCAAGTAGGAGCAATAGGGCATAGAAGTCAACGCTTCTATTCTTTCGGTTTAAACGATTATAGGCCAAAGCCTATAAGCCGAAGGCCGAAGACCGAGGGTACGTTATTACGCGCCGGGTATTACAGAGAAAAGATTCGCGGCGCAAGGGCGAATCCGTGCAAGCGTCTAACACGGTGGTTAATGTATGCATAATGCAATTGGCGATTCACGCCGGTAATTCACGGCCCTCGAGTCCGTAATCGATGGTCCTCGCGGCGAGGTCGGAGCTGGAGAGGAGCAAAACGGCATCTCGGTTGGGCATAGAGCAGGACCGAACGACGCGCAGCCAGCGCTCACGCGTCACCAATCATATGTTTCTTTCCTACGTTTCACTATCGTCTACACGTAAAAAATTATTAACATCGAATTAATCGAGTATCGAGTATTTCCTCTTTTATTTTACGTTCACCACCATATAAATTAATTTCCTCGCTGGTTCAACGCGTATTTTGTTTTCCCATTTACAGCGATCAAACGCTATTATCGTACCCCTGCATTTAAATAAACGACTCGCAATGAAAATCGATGAGTACGAATTTCCTAGCGAAGCTCGATTTCGAAATAAATATCGAAAGAAAATGGCCACTATCCTTATTTATACGCGTCCCTTGAGAATTCATAGGTCGTCGATACGGCCCGCGGTGCGATTTCTGTTGGCCAGGCCCGGCACATAGGAAGGAGCCGCGGTGGACGGCAGGGGCCGATTCGGTGATAAATCGCCGTTCGTATTCTCTTTGGCCGAGTAATTTGTGCCGCTAAATGGCCACCGGCCGGCATAACTCTCGTGGCGGGCGTCCGTAGCAACAACGCGACACGTGAAACACGCGTCCCTTTTTATGTTAATTCGACGCGCCAAGCGACCGTATAGTATCCACTGGCCAGCGGTTTACTCGCAGCTCCCAGGACGGCTCTTCGGGATCGTGGGGTCGTTTTTGTTTTGATCAAAAATGCTCGCACGGTCCTACGAATTTACGTTTGAATCAAAGTAATGGGACGAATCGATGTTCGAGGATGGATCGAATTTTGTTCGACGCTATGAATTTTAGTAGCGAACAAGAGGCACGTGCAGAGCTCGTACGATCGTTGAACGAATGCGAATCGCGAATTAAAGTACGTTCCTTCTAATATCGTCATCCTCGCAGACATCTATATGCGCCGCGACGAGAAATGAGGCGAAAATAATGGCCTTAGAAGCCTTCGCGGGATGGGCTACGCGTTTCGTTTTTTTTCTCCATTATGCGAACTTTGTAACGCAGCATCGATAACGTACGACACCGCGGTTGGAAATACGGCTCGCTACAATCCTGGCTTCGACGTTCTGCATTCGTGCGCGGACTCGCTCAATTCGATTCTGAATTGGATTCTACATAATACTCGTCGGTTTACGATCAGCATCGCTTATCGGTTAATCCCAAATATGCTTTGAGTTGGTTACGTATAAATATGATTTACCGATATTCGGTTGCTCGGCGATTCGTGTAAGCGCGATATATTTCGAACGTAGTAGCATTCGTTCAAGCGCGTTACTTTCTATAAATTCGTGTACTATTGGGCCTCGTATATCCACATTAAAATAGGCCTTAACGAAGAGTAATGTTATCCACGTCGAATTACGTCTCGAAGAAACGAAGTAGCGATATTCGGAATGCCACTTTATCGCGATTTACAGTATCGCGTGCACGAATTCGTAAATCACATCCCCGATCCACTCGCAGAAGCGGATTAATTTTCCACCGATCGTTTACACGGAATATCTTGTTAAGCGCCATTCAAAGCCCCGACCGAATCGAGCCAAACGGTAGAAAATACATCGTGAAACGGCGCGAACTACACGAACAACGATCCTTCTCAGCGATCTGGCAATGAAGGCGAGGAGGCGCCAACAGAAGTAAGAGCGAGCGGCCGGACACGCGGCTCGTCCTTATGTAAATCGGGCAATCGTGTCCCTCGGCCCCTGTAGGATCCTCGAGCATCCGGGAACATCATATTGTGGGAGCAGGCCCGGCGAGAATCTATAAAAATTCCAGACAACTTATTTCTTCTCTGAAACGTGAATATACGGTCCTGAAACGCGGCAGGCGGTCTTGACGCCCGGCCAAGACTAATACCATGCCGAAAAGACAAAAAGATGCCGAGGAAGGGACGAGATGACGAGCCGAAAGGACGAGGCGAGAAAGACACTGGCCAGATATCCTGCTCTTTGGAAACCGAATAGCGAAGGGAACTTTGGAAGAAACGTGATTTCTACGCGCGATTCTTCGAATCCCGGGATTGTCCACGCTCGCTTTTGGAAATAGTTTAGCTAAAACGTCTTCCCCGGGGGAAGAAATATTGGGAATATAAAAAAAGAATCTTTATCTTCATACCTGGCGAAGGATAAAACTTCATCGTCAAATTTCGAAACGAACTTTCGCGATAGGCTCGAACGCTCGTCGAATTCTGCCGTTTCATTCGTTGGATGGACTGCTTTAAAGCGTAAAATTAATTGGGGTTTTGTTCGTCGTGCTGGTTAGAATTCTCCTGGAAGGTGAGTGTCGTTCAAACGATAAACATCCACGGCGCGAGGCGTATTGGCGAAGCAGGTTCGTCCAAAAATAATACAGCACGTCGATAATCGATCCGCGCTGCTCGGTCGTCCTACGCGATCCAGATTCTTCTGGGCTTCGATTTATGCGGCGAGATGCATTCCGCACAGATATTTCCGTACGGCTCGCTAGAATATCCTCGCCGGTGGTTACTGGGGAACACGGTCAATGCGATCGTCCCTTTTACTTTGCGTTCCTGATACGTGTCGGGAAAATCAGGAACGTTTTGCCCTGGGCGCCTGAGATTTTTTTCGAGGAAAAAGGGTGAAACTTGTTTGAATGCTCTATTAACCGGCCGCGGATATAGTTTTGTAGCGACATTTATGATTTCGTTCGAAGCAGACATTCGAAGAAAAAACGTGTATGACGTATCTCGTCGTTGGCAGTGAACGTGTTGAGGAACGAAAGAACGGGAACTTAGGTTTGACGGTATTGACGTATTATCGACCGACAAGTTTGAAAACTTCTCTTTGTTCTTCTATGATACGTTCAGAAATGTATGAATAGGAGACGCGTCGACATGTTTTTAAAGAGTAACAATATAAAAATGATGGCACACGCCGATCGGAGCTCAACGTCGACAAAGCGTTCGTTACGTAAATTAGGTTCGTGTAACTTAATATTATGCTTATCACTTAGATTTCCTTCCGTAGATTTCCTTTTCTAACGTTATACACGTTACCAGCGCAATTTGTCTGGGCGTGGAGAAAGCGAATACGGGAAGAAAGAGATACGATAGGCCGATCGGGGAAAAAACAAACGGGCGAAGGTGTATAAAGTCAAGGTAGGAACAACAAATACGCGAAAGAAATCGAGGAAAAAAAAGATAAGAAAGCGAGGGGAGAAAGAAGAAGGGACAAAGTAAGAAAAGAAATACGAGAAGATACGAGTCGAATAAAAGAGATTCAAAAGAGAGAATAAAGTACGAAAAGGTAAACTCGAAGACCGACGAATGGCCTTTTGATTTACAATAATCTTCGAGCCCGGAAAGAAGCAACGGCCGATTCGAAAGGAAGCACCGGCGTTACTCCGAATGCACCGTGGGTCATCGAGGATCAACGGTGTTTTCAAAAGATAATATATAAAAAATGTTTGTCCTGGAATTTACGATATTAAAGTAGGTCCTGGCCCAACTATTTTAGCACTCGATCCTAAAGATCGACCGAAAAAAAGAAAACGTTCGAGTTCGCTCCACCAGCGTCCGATGGATCGTCGAAAAGAAGCTGAAATAAATTCCCGGATGAATTCCAGGACATTAGACGTGTTTCGGTAGTGGACGACAAATTAGGTAGACGCCGAGGATATAATTAGGGGCCTACTTACGAAAGATATCAAGTTCCTCCTCCGCGTACCCAAGCGTGGACTCTTGGTTTATCTGGCATACGAGCGAGCGCCGAGTCGGTGGTAAATTCTGAGGCGGCTGGATAAAATCAGGGGCGTTCGTAGAAGGATGAAAGGTAATACCTCTTTGCCCGATGTTTAACCCTCGCGTCGGTAGGTGGAGCGCGAACAGACGTCTCGTTTGTACACCGGAGATACAATGTTCGAAGCACAAACATTATCTCCCGATTTTTACGCGCGATAACGTACATCGCAGTCCCGCCGGTTCGAAACTCGTCTCGAACGGTAGGTCCCAGAGTAAACTCTTCTAATAGTCGATGCGGAAGACGATACACCAAGGATACACCGTCCAAATCCTGATCACCGTCTTTCGGTTTTTCGTTAAGTTAATAAAACGGTAAATAGGGAATACCAATAAATAATCCTAGCAGAAAGCGGTGGGCCACGATTTTATACTTGGCCCTTTGCTCCACGCTCTACAAAGATCACCGCGCTATCGTACACATAGCGAGCACCGCAATTCGAGTAGTCACCTTACGTTCGATTCGATTCACCGGCTACAGCGCGCGCGTGGATCTATGAAAAACGGTTGAACAACAGGATTGGATGGTCCAATTGTAAATTGCCGAGCGGCCAGGCCGTGGCCGTGGCTAGTCGGGGGCGAGAAAGAGTTTGGAGCAAAGGACCACCGGCGATCTTGGCGCTAAAGGAACCCGGAGGATCTCCGAATAAGCTTAGGCCGCGATGAGCAAGGGGCAGAGCGAAAGAGTTACGATCGATCCTCCGGGAGATTGGCGCAGAAGGAGCGGCGCAAAATCGGGGAGGGAGATTCGCGATGCAAAGCGGCGCATCGTGCGAAAGCCCCGCTCGGGCCTCCTCGCGGATTATGACATTATCGCGATAATCGATGGTCACGATCGGGCACGGCCCGCCGACGGCCGGCGCTCTTTTGTGCCGGCCCTGATTTATGAATAAACGCCCGACTCGCCTTCCTTATCCGCGCCGCACGCTACACGATTCTCGCCCGGCAACGTTTTGCGCCGAGATTTGAGGAATGATGCACGGCCTGCGAGCCTGGACGAGCTCATTTCTTCTTTACTCCCTCACCGCCGCCCTGACGCAGCCGCCTTTCCTCCTACCTTCGATTTTAGCGTCGAACGCACCTCGATTTATTTGCCACGTTAGAGACGTTTTTGAAGAAAAAACGAGCCCGGAAGAAGCGTCTATGGATTCATCTATACAGATTTCGTATTCGTTTCACAGCCAACCCGACACAGCCGCGTTTATACCTTCGTTCATCCATTTTTAGGGTTACACGTACTATGATATATCGAGGTATATATTTAGGTACATCGGACAGCTTCTCTCGTATGCGCGTTACTTTTCGAGCGTCACGATATACGTTTCTATCGCGCGGTACACGTTTCGCACGGACCATACGGCGCTCGCGAATCGGCGTCCCGAGCTTGGACCGTACCTGGAATATAATCGTCCGATTGCCCGAGGGACGTGCTCTTCTACGACGTTTCAGCGCGGCCGAGGATATTTATCGTTCCCTCCGAGTCTCAAAACGCTTGTTACCGTGATGCATCGTAAACCACGTGCCCACGTATATGAGCCGCTGACAGTTTACAATCGGCGGGGAATCGCTTTCTCGCCTCGGAAGGCGGGGAAGCACTGCCGGGGCGTGCGCTCTACGCCTCCTGGAAAGTTTCACCGATGTCTCTTTCAGCACTGCACGGATCGCGGCTAAATCGAGGCAGCCTCGCGACAATGCGCGTTCCGTCGCGCTCGATGATTATCGGATTTCGAAATTTCGCGCATCCGGCAGTGGAGTCTATGGATTTCGAATGGGGCTTTTCGAGCGTTTGCGCCGTGCCTGGCGAACCGAAACTGCACTACGGGCCGCGTATGATTAAGAATGATGGCAATTTTCCTCGATAATTTCTTTCGAAATTTGATTTAGCAACGAATTTCTTACTTATGGATGTTTAGGTTGCAAGCGATTAATTCCAATGCGGTGAAGTACACTGTGACAGAGTATGGAAAGAAAGCGCGTACTGAGCGGACAACAAAGCGTATTTATACTGTAATGGATAACGAATAAAACTAGAAATAGCCGATACTCGAGACAAAAAACATATATCATCGTGGGCCGCCCGTTCGTCGGTCCCGGTTTAAGCGAACTAATTACGTCGCTCCCGCAAAACTGGTTGCGTCGATCGACGCAAAAACAGGGAACGCAAATACTATTTACTACAAATTCGATTACATTATAATATATCCACGATGAAAAGAGCGCATAGACGAACGTGTAAATGTCGTCGTTAAAACCAACGACGACCAAAGGGAATCGAGAATTTTCCTAGTCTCGGGACGGAGGAAAAAAACAAAAATGGCGACGTGGAAGGACGCCGTATTCCACGGGGGTTGATCGCGCAGCTATCGATGCTCATCGAGGATTCATAAAATCGATGAGCGGAAGGAGGGAGAGCCTCGTCGAAGCGCCGAGGCTCCGAGGCGGTAAAAAACTCGAGTGGAACAAGCTCGGAGCGATAACGTCGGAGAAACGTGCGCCAGCCGATAAAGTCATTTTCCTCGCTTTTCCCGCCCGCCCCGCCAATGAGCGCGATAAATCAGCCGGCGTAAATCGACGCGACCGGCCGATAATGAATTTCGCCGGGCCGGGACCGGTAATTAACAATCGTAAAGCCTTGACGCGGCCGATGCGCTTTTAATCAGGCCTCGCGACCGTCATTTTTCCGGGCTCTTAATTGCGCTCTATCGGCCGCACTCGGCTAACTAATTAAATCGAGACCTCGCCGAGGAAGTTCGCGATTAGTTGACGCTGACTACACGGTAGTTCGCGCCAGGGGGGAACGGTGGGGGGACTTTTGAGAGGAGGAGTCGGAAAAATCCCTGGTGAGAACCGCCTGGTAATCGCCGGATCGCGCTCCTCTTTCACGATCCACGCTCTTTCGAGGCCTCTATCCCGACGTTCGATCGCGCTCCGAATACGAAGCGGTGCACACCCGCGCAATAATATTTTAAACATTCCGAATGTGGACGAGATAGTGGTGGGGTTTTGAAGGACGCCGCTTCGCTTTCGGGATACACCAAGTTCGAACGAACCTGGAAAATTTCTACATAAGCCCGAATCGTGCTCGGCCAAGTCCGGAAGCAGTGGTGGGTGAGAGAAGAGTGACAAAAGGGACAGGCGTGGGCGATCCGACGCATCGGATCGCTCGAAGGGCGCAACGAAATCCGAGAAAGCGCAGCGTCATAAATTTCAGCAATTTCGATCGGAAATTGCGGTGCCCCTGACGGCCGAGCGAGTCCGGTAGTTGCGCCGTTAATTAACCGAGTGCTCCGGGGTCGGCTGGGAAAAAGGCGGCCTCCGGAGGATCCCCGGCTTTGATCTACCGCCGCCGCGGTAATTCGCGCGGGCTAATGCGCGCCCGGGGATAATTCATCGTGGCTATCCATCGGCGGTGTCACGGTGCCACGCTAATCAGACGCGTACGTATGGATTATTCGGTGCACCTTGCAGCCTCGTACGCGTCTCCCGTCATCCCTTATCTCTCCGTCTCTCTCTCCTCTTATTTTCCTCCTCTTCCTCCCTTTGGCTCCCCGATCGGCCCTCGCGCCAGCCTCGAATGCGCGTGCGAAGCATTAACCCTCTCCCTACTGGAAGTCTAGCGACGATCGACCGATCGATTGTGCCCCGATATTCGGGATTATATGCCACTGCTGTAATAATATTATTTTTCAAATACCCGTACTGAGGCTGCGAGCGAGTTGATACCGAGAATAGATCCAAGTTTTTAAGTTTTCTCGGTAGGTGCTACTTTACGCAGGAAAATATTTTGAGCACGCTGGAAATAGCGATTGGTATGGAGTTTCGAATATACCGTTTTTAATGAAATTGTCCTCTTTTATGTCGCCGATAAACTTGGAATTTGGTATTACTTTATTTTAACCCGCGTCTTGTGGTATTTTATAAAGCGATGTTCTTCGATGTTCGTGACGCGATGCGCGATGCGCGTTGCGCGCGGCACACCGCCGCCGTGAAAGGACGCGAGGAATTTTATAAATGTGGAAAACCGCGGGAATTAAATATGGATGCGCCAGGCACGGTTAATCCGCAAACCGGATAATTTCGCGATCGCACGGTAGAGTGTAGACGTGCGAAAAAAAATCACCGACGTCTTCTCACGCGGAAGAATCGAAAGAGCCTCCGTTTTTCGCTGGAAAAACGATTTAGGGGAATGTACGTTTAAAAATCAAATATTTCCCTTTTTCATATTTTTATAGAGTACGACGTCGAGCGATATACGGATTAAAAGAGCGAAGGGGCGAGTAAATTCGCGAAGGTAAGCGAGCGATTCTTTACGCGGTTTCCTCCTTCCTCGCAATTCTCCATCCGCGCGATGAATCTGTTACCCGCGTCAGAAATCGTGGCGCCGCTGCGTTTCCGGAGTTTGCCGCGCGTTTATCGGGGCTCGCAATAGGGAGACCGGTTTTGTTTTCAATTACGTGGACGAGGAGATCGGAATGCAAGACCGCGGGAAAACTCGTTTGTTGTAGGAAACAAAGCCGTCGACCTTTCACGACGGAGCCTTATCGTAAACAAGCTGTTGGGCACGACCTTACGCGGCCAATTTCGACTTTATTACGGCAAAGTTAAGGATCGAGGGGCAGGTCAGCGCTTTCTCCGTACCAATAAAGTAATGCCAACCAATTAGCCAACTGCCGAGCTGATTTTACAATGCCCTCGAAAATGTGTCGAGTCGGTGAGGAATCGAACGATGGATGTGATTCCCAGGTCCGCTTTACTACGCGGACTATTCTTGGAGGGCAACCCGAAGAAGGCGACCGTCGCTACGAATAAAAGTTCCGATCTACGGGAACTTGAACGCAGCTTATCGTAGTTTAGATAGAGAGAGGGGCCCTGATTAACGGCGATCTCGAACAACGACGTACTCGGTTAACGAGGAGTGGGCGTAAGTAAAAAACTTGGTTAACGACACGGCGTCTCGGATCTAGTAGGAAATATTGAAGATCAACGTCACTGCCCGTGATCGATCGATTTCTAATTTAATAATGATTTTCAAATCTTATTTATTACGATCTCGAATAACGACCAATGTAGCAACGTATCATCGTACCGCGTTTATTACGTAATAAAATGTACATGCAATTCGTCATTGTTCAACGACATGGCCCGATAAATAATTCCATTCTCGGCCTTCTCGTATTCCTCCAGATTTCCCTGCCTGGGACGGGCACCTTTTCCCATTTCCATTGTCGCGTCCTTCTCTCCTCGCGGCCAATGCGCGAAATGGAAACTCGAGCCTGGGTCCAGGTGCACCCCCGTGAGATAAGAGAACTCTGGCAGATGCTGCGACTTAATAATGCCACGAGACCCGCGACGAGAACCGCAACAATGGGCCCGGCATTTTGACCGGCGGCCTTTGGATTCGCCGCTGGTGTAAACCGATGTTAACCGGTGAGACAATGGGGGAAACCGGGCCAAGGGACTTCGAAAAACACGAGATAGAGGCCGATCCACAAACAGGGTGATCCAAAAGTAAGTCCACTCTTCGCTGCTCCGGGTAGCTTTTTTATTCGCGTATTTCGTACTTTTTATGCGAACAAATGTACGATGCACGCTGGATCTTCCCCCTGTGCCCCTCCAGCCGTGTTTATCGTCCTATTTTACGAGTATCGTTTTACTTTGCGTGTGGTTTAAAAAAAAAATGTTTGTTTTACCAAATCCGACACGATGGGTCGGTCGTTTTTTAGAAAAATATCTCTACTTCGTGGCTAATCATTTTCTGAAATTCTTCCCGATTTTATCGTCGCGCATCTATCGATATCTCTTCCTTGTCCTCTTTTTCTTTAGAGATACATGCGCTGTACTTATGTACTAAATACATTTAGCGTTAGAGATACGCATTGCCCCTCGCTTTCGGTAGGATAGCGTCGTATTCGGTTCGCTCGGCTCGCAGCAACTTCCCCACGAGTCTGGATCCTTTTTAAAATGCACAAACGAGCAGGCCGGTGAAGCCGAGTAGAATAAGCTCCCAGGGTTTGGCCGGTTATTTTTCCAGGACACCCCGAATAGCTCCAAAAAACGGTCGCCCGGTCGTGTCATTCCTGGTTTACGGATATCGGTTTTCCATGCTTTTCGAGGCCTTGATTTTTATCGGTGGAGGAGAACAATCGTGGGGGACAGATGCCAGGATCGCTGGATGCTCGTCGGCGGCATGGGCCAAATCCCAGGAAAGGGAGTTTGTCGCGACTTACGAGGGACGCTGGCGAGAACCGTGTCGATTTTCCGATTCGATCGAAAAACGTCCTCGAGCGGAAGGATCCGGTATTTTTTTCCACGCACCTTTTTCTTAGGACTACGTGTCGGATACAGGGTGTCCGATAAGTCGCTCGCCATTCGCGTACGATCTATTCGCAAAGCGACGCGCAGCTTGCGTTCGTGGAGGACGGGCTATTTCGAAAAACGAGAAATAACGAAGCTTCTCCATAGTATCTTTGGTAAAGCGCTTTCAATGTCGGTAGTTTTAAGACGATCGATCCTGTGATCCACCATCCAAGTTGAGTTTCGATGCAAGGGGTGCGCGAAAATAGGGAGGAAGCGATCGACTTTCAAACGCAATATTCCTGAAATTAATTATTTCCCATCTACCGTGATTTCCTTTTCCCCCTTCCTCGTCAATCGCCGTTCGCATCTCGGTGTACAATTACAAACGGTGGGCGTAGGAACATCGTTGCGTTGCGTAATAAGTCGTTGATACGACAATTAAAAAATAACCGGAGGCGGTGGCATTAGACGGCGAGGAGTGGATAGCGAAAGATCGTTATATTTTCCCGGATAGGCGCGAATTATTAATCTTGCGGGAGCCGCATTCCGCGCAGCGAACGAGAGGATTCGCAATTTTGCCGGCGCGGCTTCTCACGCCTCGGCAGGGAAGCCCTTTGTCCGCGCATTGTTTCTGGAAATTTCGCACGGCGATATTAATCCGCGATGCGGAAGCGCGGCGCCTTGGTTAAATTCACCGACGATTAATCACCAGATTCCAACGTCCACCTTGACTCGGTGCACGCGACTCGAGCCGCCTGCCGGCTTCCGCCAACCGACGCGTCGACCTCTTCGAGAGGATATTTTCAAAAGGTTTTTTTTTATCGAAACACGCCTGGAAATCATTGTAAAAGATTAATTTTACTTGGATCTTAAGTTCGCGGTGATCTACGGGCCGATTAATGATCTATAGCTTTTCCATTGGTCAGCGATAAAACTAATGGCTCGATATTCTCAATGGTCGTGAGACGAGTTTCGAGCGAGGAAAGGGCAATGTGCAACTATATCGTACGTTTGAACGTGAATCTGCACGGTGGTTATTAACGTCTACCTTTCTCATCGATCAACGATGAAATCAATGTTTCGATATTCCTCGCAAAAGAAACGACTGGACATCGATCGGACGAGAGGTGCGCCTTTGAAAAAAAAAAAAAACGTGTAGGAGCCCAGATCGTAAAGATACGATGGTTCGGCGGCTTCAAAGAAGCAGCGAATTGTTCTTACGAGTCACGCTCGCCTGGCAGTGTGGATAAGAAGGTACGAAAACGTTCCCCCAGCGATGATTGACCTGTTCAACGGGAAACACGAATTATCTCGTCATTATGCAATCCTCCCGTCATTAAAAAAATGTATACCCACTGGAAACGGAGATTTAGTAATCGAGCCTGGAAACGGGGCGTTAATGATCCGTTGGTTACTCACTTTCATCGGGAGCTCGTTAAATATTTACACGCTTCTTGGCTCTATATTTTATAGATTTGCTCGTTAGCGTACCTCGCATTTGTCCCTGAGAAATCGCTAAACGGATGAAATTTCTGGTTTACGCACGGTGGAGGTTTAAAAACGCGAGTATGTCGCGCAAAGGCCCGTTCTTACTTTGAGGAATTTCTACGATCTCCCGAGTCACCGATCTCGACTTCGTCTCATTGAAAGCCGGTTTTCCTCGATTTAGAAGTAACGGTCTGGCGATCTTTCAAGGAAGATCGTCGAATTTTCTCCGTAACGTTCCGAGATCTATAATTTGAGGATGTAATGCCTCATAATTCGTGGATGCGGCGGACATTAAAAGTCGACGAGGTACTCGGAGTAATTAGTTCGGGAAAAACGTGGGACTTCGTATTATCCATGCTCGGTTTCTATCGGTTAAAGAATCACGAGACTCGATTTAACGGTCGGTGATTTTTTAACGAGGAACGTTCTCAATGATGTCCCACGATTTGTAATTTGAAGACATAATTGTACACGATTTACGAATGGAGAGGCTATTAAAAGTTCCACGAAATATCTAGAGCGATTAATCTGCGAAAAATGCGGGACTCTATCTTATTGAAATACGATTTCCATCGATTTAAGAATCAAAAGTCTCACATTAAGGAGCGTTAACGACCTTTTAGCGAAGAACCTCGAATTTTATCGGCGATCGTCCATAATGCGAAATCTGTCTCATAATTCAAAAAAGATTCGAGATATCATACGTATACCAGGTACTTAAAGTAATTGTCCGTGAAAAATGTGAGACTTCGCTTAATTAAAGTTTGTTTTCTACCGATTTAAAAATCCAAGCTTAGATTCCAACGTAATTCATCGACCCTCGGTAAATGGTTAATAATAGTTAACGAATGCTCAAACGTTCTTGGATACGCCCATATAATAATGCGGTTCGCCTATCGCAGGATATACTTGGTTTAACCCGGATATTGGATAATTCGTCGATGCTTTCGTTGGGAAGGATCCTGTCGATTACCCTGCCTTTGCATCGGAACGTAAAAACGGGGCGAGCGACAAGAATCCCGTAAGCCTCGTAAACGGGCGTCGACGTCTATTTGTCTTCGTACCTTCGCCGGCCTCTAATTGATTACCGCTCGATCATTTGCCAGTGACAAACGCATTAAACGTAATTACTTAAGCGTAGTCGTTTGACAAGACGCTTGAAACGAGGGAAAAGCGTGCCTGGTCGTCGTCTCCTAACGGTCGCCATTTAAGACTAAAAGAAAGTCTAACGCGAGTCACGGTGAGCAAATTATAACTTTGGATCTAACTTTTATTCGATGACGCGGCTCGATGATCGCGATGGAAATCATCGTCGAGAAAGTTCGAAAAACCCGATCTGGTCTTCTTCGAATCCTCTCTACACAGCATTGTAACTTTATGCTCATTATTCTATTGTCTGCGATATTTGGCATTTAACTTTTAAAGGGAAATGGCAATAACGATGACAACGACGATAATACGTTACGCATTTTAACTCGCAACTTATATCTTTCGTTATCGATATAGTTCCGGTAACCGCAAATTCTATTTTCTACCCGATAACGCGACAAAAACAAACTGGAAGGTAGAACGCAAAAGTCTACCGTGCGTTTAATCTAAACGAGCATCGATCAGGCCGGCAAATTCCGATAACACCAGAAGCAATTAGCCGTTATTATTACGAAACGTAGATAATGAGCGATAAGGAAGATTTTTCATTACGAAGAACTGGCTCGTCATTGCCATTTAGTAAAGATCAGAATTACGGTCCGAGGATTTTGCGCAACGGCCACCAACATTCGTGTTTTGCTCTCGACGAAGATGATCGTTCCAATAATAACATTGTCGATATTCGGGTCGCGTTGGACCTACCGACAAAGTGGCAGCGTGTGTCGCCAAAATCTAAATCTCGATGCACGATTTTAGCAAAACGAGAACGCGAAGCGAGAACCCATCAAAAGTGTTTTCGAACTTTGTCGAGAATACGAATAATATTTAATCGTCGCTTTCATCTTGATAATTATGCGGAGAACTCGATCCATCTATGATCTTTTTTAAATCGATTTTAAGACGGATAGGTGAAAATCTCAATGACGCATTGTCGCGTCATTCGGTCCCTGGTAAAGAACGCGCACGATTAATATATGCGTGGTCCGACGCCAGGGCGATACCAGACGTACTCGCGTTTCCAGACCATCGTCTTCCATTTTCAGGGCTTTCAGTCGGGCGCCACGGAATCGGCGCGAAAATCCTGGATCCGAATGTCTTCACGGCTCGAAGAGATCGTCCGACGGCCGTAGCGCACGACATTACTCTCGTTGAATAATGCATGAGAGCCGATCGAAGCCTGGATCGATTTAAGTACCAAAGTCTGTACGTTGATCGTTGGTAAATAACGTAAATGAATCGTTATAGAGCGCGAAGCGATGGTTGCCCGGAGGGGGTATTTATAAAGCGTCGCCGTGGATTTCGTAAGGCCTCGAATAAATTATTTAATTCCTCGGCCATTGGGTTCCCTTATCGACCTGAAAAACCCTTTCGTTTGCACGCCGGCTAATATGCAGATGAGCGTCTATCGTGGACGTCTTTCTATCCATCGTCGAACCCTCACCAACCTCGAGGAAAGTCGATCACGACGGGACTCTTCCTCTCCGTGGAATTTACTTTCCAACGAATAGATTCCTGGCTTCTTAACTCGATATACCTCACACAGAAAACATCGAGAGGAACTTCGAAAACGATACACGGTGGAAACGCAAAGGATTACGATTCGTTAGTCTCCATAATTGGACATTAACGTAGAGAGGCGGAAGAAAAGCCTGGAGCCCTGGTGGAAGATTGCGCAAGGACGACGCAGAAAAAAGGGTACCTCGGCTTTCATTGCCAGAAGTTGATTTATGTCCAAGTTAGAGGGTCGAGATCGAGCGCATTATCGAACGCGAACGCTCCACGGATAACGTTAGACCGTTAGACGCCGCTTGGTTTTATCGATGAGGCGCTAAATTAACTTTTACGGCCTTCAAAATTCTGGAAGAAGATGACGAATCGGTCTCGAGCTCGGGTTCCGCGATAAGTCACTCGGTTCGGCCAGTTTAATGCCCGAGAGCTCCGTGGTGCCTCGAGATCGGATTTCCCCCATGAATGATGGAACGCGATACGCTGATAATTTACGTCGACTAAGTACGTTTGTTGTTGATGCACGGTGTGTCTTTCCTGTACATCGCTTAAGCAGATGTACGCGGCCAAGGTATGGGCCTTTATCGAGATTAGCTAACCCTCGCTCTTCCATCGGCCACGGGAAGCTTCGCGCACAGATCTACAGGGTGTCCGACGAGTCGCTCCGTATTTTTAAACCGATCGTACTTTCGTTATTACCAAAGATGTCGTAACGGGTTGCGTGGAATGCTATTGCAGGGTCGAATAAATATATTCAAAAGCCAGGTTGCGACGACCGTAGATCCCGGGTCTTAGGAATATACGTGGAGTACAAGAATTTTGAGTGTCCCAAACTCTTGTTCGCTGGACGAAAGGAACAAAATCGCAGGGAGTGAAATGTGGGCTGTTTATATAAGCCACTCGTGCGCCACGTCTGCCGGCGATCGATCCTGAGAGCAATCGCGATAATCGTTCGTGAAAGGAGCATCGTCCCGAATGCGGTAAAGCTGCGATTACTTAAGGATACGATGATTTAGCAGACACCCTGTACTCGAGAGACATTCGCATACGTATAGTTTCACAGGCGATCGTTACGCGCAGATTACATTTTCCGTATAAGTTTTAGGTGTGAACAAAGCACCGCGCACCGGCATTAGTGAAAACCGTATGAACATTATCCCCTCGTTTAATAACACTACGCGATTTTGTTATCTCTCCGTATCCGTAACCGGACGATTTGCAATTCAATCCAAATCTTACCCGAAGGCTGGAAGAAAGTTTCGCCGAAGAGAAACAAACGCTCGGGCGATTGAATCGAACGTTCGCTGAGCCGATCGATTTATTACGATGTTCGATACGAAGATAATGCTCGTCGTTTGTCCGAGAACCGCATAAACGTTGCACGAGATTGCTCTTCTTAACCTTTCGGTAGAAAAAAGTATAACGATAGATGAACGAGCGGTCTTTAACGTCGAGCCGCACTTGGTGCCGCTTTTGATCCAAAAAGGTTATCTGCTTTCACCCAAAAACCGGGTTTACTCTTCCAAACGAGATCTCGAAGCCAGCGAGAAGTACTTTACGCCGACAGGAAGTTGGAGATTTATCGCAACGAAGAGTTCGATTCGGAGCGGCAGAACCGAGTAATCGTAAAAAAAAATCTCGATTCTTCACAAACGCGTGGGTAGAATCTCCGAGGGGGTGCCCAGAGTGAAGAATATCCTTAATATATTCCGTATAAAAAGCGAAAGAAGCCGATGAATACTCGCGTGCGCGTAGGTCGATGCTCGCTTCCTCGATGATAAAAAAAAATGAACTTTGGCAAACCGACTGGCCGTCGTCCCGCGTTTTACACGATCGGTCCATACCGATCGACGAACAGGGTGCGCGTAATCCAAGACGCTTCGAGTAGGTTGCGCGTGGTGAGAAAAGGGGGCCCGGGGAGCTTCGCGTACGCGGAGGTCGAGATAAGGCCCCGAATAGGCGAGGGTTATCGATTCGTGGACCGTAGGTGCGGCGCGAGCATGCGTTACGTCAATGGGGACTGAATTTATCTACGCGCCTCGGAATAAGTTATCGGAAGTATGTAAATTGAAAAGCGGCATAGGTATACGCGGTTGCGTGGCGGCTAGAGCAGGGAGAGGGTGGCGAGGGAGGAATGCGAGGGGCGCGGAGGAGGAGGGCGGAGGACGGAGAAGGGAGGAACGGCTTAATCTTCGTAATGAATGGTCTCCACGGGCCGCGATCGGCCGACGTGCTTAATTATTTGCCTTCTACCCCTTGACCGATCAATTAAGTCTCGATCCTTCGTACCGATGCACGGCCATCGTTTATTCGGGTTCTCATCGATACTCGCTACGATCCATCCGTTTTGCACGTTTTGTTTGAAAATTCACGATTAGCTGTTCTCGCACCGGAGGAACTACTTTCTGCCGATGGTAGTACGGATTCTCCGTACTCGGTTCTCGATTATATCGACATTACACCGATATATATATTCACGATCACTCGGTTTCAAGATCGTTGTCGACGTAAACGTGCCATTGATTTGTCGCGCTTTAATCGCGCTGCGATTTTAACGGTATGTGTACAAAAGAGTGGCACGGGCAATTATGAGAAATATATATTGATAATATTTGCGAAAGAGAAAGTATCGCGATCGTTATCTGTTGGTGTTAAACGACGGATATCGAGTCGGTGTAAAAGGAAAGGGGTGTGCATCCTCGATCGCGTCGCGATATCCGGCGTTTCCAAGCACGAATTCTCGAATTCGCGAGGTAAACGGTGATCAGATGCGACGATGCGCGATTCTTTTGGTTCGTTTGGATTCCTCCCCGATGGGACGGATACGCATTTTCGATAAGCAGGTACATCGTGCGATATCATCTCCCTTCCTGCGGTTTCGCGCGACTACGAGGAAAGTGATCTCGTCCTTGCGAGTTTCTTTATGGAGATACGATCGTTTTCGTGTAAAAAAAAATCGAACCGCACTCTAATTCGTCCCTTCGAGAAACGCAAGGGTCGTGGCGCAAATGTTTTGAACGGAGGGCGAGTCACGTTTCCCTTGAGCGATGCGCGACTTTACGCATCGTCGGATTTCCCAAATTATTTCTTCGCGTTCTTCGTTGACATTTAGAACGTAAGGTATTATTAATGAAGTCTCCGCTGGAAGCTTTTGCCAGATGGACTGGACAGGACTGGAAGGATGCAAAGGATCGCGATCGATCGGATTCCACGCGTCGAAGGAGTTTTGGGCACTCGAACGATCGAGGATATAGGCGCATCGCACGTGGGTAACTCGCGCCTCGACGACGTCCGATGCAAATTCCCGCGTGGCCGGCGCGTCGAATGGGCTTTAACATTTCAATACTGTGCGTGCCCACGCACAAGCGTGTCGGTTAAAAAACCCTCGATTACAATGCCGCGTGCGGTCGTTGGGCTCGAAATATTGAACAATCGAACAGTACCGCACGATCTTCCCGTCGGTGCGTCGGACTCTCGGGGGCAAGTGGAAAATGTAAGGTGAAAGGAGCGCGCGTTTTCGAAAGCGCACATTCAGCCGCGGCTTATTTGCACACGAATGCGCGCGAGAGATTCCACGAATAAGAGGAAAACCGTCGAGGGTGGGACAAAGGCACCGAAAAATGCACTCCTCACCGGGTTTTCGTGACGTGGATTCTAATGGATTCCCCACGTTTTCGTTTCGACGCTACGACCATCGGCCATTGGCCTGGAAGATCCACGTTGAACGGCGGACCGAACCAAAGTATCTCGTTCGTCCTCGAAGGGAAAATATTTGTAGGACTGGAATATTGGGCCGTCGGGGAATGCTTTCTTACGACTGGAATATCGATCCTTTAGAGAAATATTTGGTTCTTCCCTCGTTATATATTGAGAAAGTCGAGTAAAATGCTCGGTGTTATCCTTGGCTGTCGAACGACGAATCATTTTTACAGGCAAAACGATCGGTCGCGACGCGTTCGTTCGAGGGATCGAGTTGAATGGGAATGAAGCGGGAAAACTCGAAACTCGCGCGGTACGGATCGATCGATGGCTGCACCGGGTTTCGAGGGAGCGATATACGTCCTATAAATCGAGGAAGGAAAGCGGCAAACGTTTCCACGGTGTCTAAATAACACGGAGTACGCCGGTGGAGATCGTAAACGGTTAGTAGCGATAAATCTGCTTTACAACCTTGCTCGAACGTGCGCGCGCGCGCGCGCTCGCAAGCCGCTTCACAATGCGTCCTTTCAGTTCGAACCATTGTCGAGCCTTTTTGTATCGGTTTTCGGCACTTTTCGTCGGTCCACTTGTACCTCACCTTTATCCCCGTCTAAATATACCTCGAATGTTCCGGTCACTTAACACCGAAAGCCATCTCTCTTCTTCCTTTTCGGATGTTTTCGGTGTAATGGGACATTTTGAGGATTCGGATGCGAAGCTAATCCGATTTTATAGTTGGCCGTTTTTTTTTACGAGCTTCTCGAAAGCGAATCGTTTATTTACGCCGTGAATCGAGCGCCGGTATAAATCGAGGAGAAATAAAAATATCTTTATTCGCGGGTCTTTCGCGATGAATCATTCGCTTTATCCATCGCATTGGATCCATCGATCCTTCATCGAAATACAATTTGTACGACTTAAGTCGGTAAGTGATAAATTGGAAAGTTGGTTCGACATCGCTTTGCATCACCAGCGGTCCGATATTTAACGTTCCAGCTATCCTCGGATCGAGCTTTTCTTTTTATCATTTCATTACTGCGCCCGCGACGCGAACCGCATTTCAATCCGTCATGATTAATCGAGGCGCGGTTAAAGTTACGATTCCCTCGAATATTAAGATCGAGATGGGATCGTAGATACGGAATGTAACGAGCACGGACGATTCTCGCGTCAGAAATATGCCACTACGTATTTCAATTCCAATTAAGGACTCGCAAAAGTAATCTTACGAAAGAACAAGGAGAAGACTGCCGAGTTCTTGGCTAAAATTCAATCCCTCTCGGACGCCGATTCGACTTTCGCTATACTCCTGCTCGGTTAATTCCTCGATTTTCGGAATAAAAATCGATGCAAATGGAAATCACTTACGCGCGCACCAATTACACAGCTCGTTAGCGGGTGTCGAGATACGCGTGCCTCGATAAATCATAACCGCTTATTTCTTCTCGCTCGTAATACAAGATTACGGGCACAGCTCGATATCGAATCTGGCAGAAATATGGCTTATCGAGGTTCGTGCCATGGTTTCTCCACCGATCGAGCAAACCTTCGAGGACTTTGTCACCAAAAAGCGCGAAATCGAATAAAAACTCGGCTTTCCGCTCGCGTTTCCGTGCTGCTCGAGTCTCGAGGAACGCCTCGCGAGTCGTGGCGGATCCGGAATCCGAGGGACGAGAAGCAATGAACTTTTGCGAAGCGAGGTTTGCGCGTTCAGGTAGAGGCGGCGGCGGGCCACCGTTTGTCTTTCGGCACGGCAGCGCCGGTGCAGGGCGTATATTTAGTCGGGGTTTATTTCGGTCAGCGCGGCAGGTCCATTACTATCCCGTAAGACGTTTGTCATAGACATGGGAAGAGACCGCGTAAATTGTCCGCGCGAAGACTCGTCTGGCCTGCGACGACGATCTCCTCGGATCCGCCGTCTTACGTAACGCCTGCGAGAAAAGAAGGAGCGGGCTCCAACTACGAGTCCCGCGCGTCACCGATGTTTTTTCCACGGGATGCGCAGACCCTAGCTCTGCTGGTTCGGTGTACGACGTAAACGATGGGTCTTGGGCCAAGTTACCTCAGCGATCGATACTGAAAATTAGGAGAAGAAAAGGAGGAAGACTTCTACGCCAGAGATTCGAGTTCGAATTTCATTCATAAGGCTTGGAAAATTTTCCACGCGATACGCGTACCGTGGTTCCGCATACTTCTAATAGATGTACTACGTATATCGATAAAGGAGAGAGGGCAGGAGGTACGATGATTGAATTCGTTGCACGGTTCGTATATTACGATAAGGAGAAGATTTGAAGAACTTTTCCAACGCGTCGCGAAGCTGGACTTTTGGCCGCTCTCGTAGCTCTAGTGTTAGAGGGTACAATTCGGGACGAATAAAGGAGACAAGAGCCATATGGCGTAGTGGATGGTAGCTTGGAATTCAAAATGGGAATGTGCGTGGGTTTTGTTTGTAGTTTGGCACCCGCGTAGCGAAGTCGCTGAATAAGACACGGGACAAGCGCCACGTAATGTAGTGGATGGGAGTACAGACTTCCACGAGGAAGCGTGTACGGCGACCAGACACAGACCGAATAATTTGAGCGAAGGATGGAATTTTAAGCTAGCATCCTCTTTTGTTTTCTGCGAGGCAAAAAGAGGCGGAGGAAAAAAGGTAAACGGACGGATTTAATTACTTACGCACTCTAATCAAATCGTAAACAGTCTCGGAAAGTGCATCGTCGTAAACTCGTGCGATTATGATAAGAAATTACCGGCTACTTAGCTCGATCCTGCGATAGACCTGGTATTTACCGAGCTGAGATCAAAGCCGTGTAACATTACGATAATATCCTATGTTATTAATCAACAATAAAATATTCGAAGTCTAAATAAGCATCCCACGGTCGAGTTTGATAGACCCTCAAGTTGATATCCACTTGATTTTCTTTTGCGCCGCGAAGGTAAAGAATTCAAGAACTATGCGACAATTTGCACTATACGCACGACGAAATACGTCGATTAAAATTATTCTGGCACGTTTTTTATGCCCATCGATATATCGCTGAAACGAACCACGAGAACTCATTTCTACAGCCAACGTAACATTATACATCGCTTCATCGCACAATCCTTTTTTACCTCCACGAAAGAAACGTGCAATGTGAAGGGCCGATTTCGTAACCTTCCATCAAAACGATATCCCAGCAGTGTCTCGAAACCGCAGAGTGTGCTCGATAGCCATCCGCGTGGAAACCATAGATTTGTAAGCGCGCGTTAGATTTAAAATCGACCGATCTTCCAGCCGTCGAACGAGAGGGGTTTGCGCGTCTCCAAATACAAGGGAAACGAAGTATCGATAGTTCGAGCTCAAAAAAAGACACCGAGCTTCGATCAAGGCTCGATAAGGGAAACGTCGCTCCACTTTCGTGCAAAAGTAAACTCCAAGATCGAATAAAACAAGCTTCGGAGTTAGGAAAAAAATATTTAAATTGAATCTTAGAGCGATTCGCTGCAGCGCAGCTACCAGAGTTGGGTTTCTCGTTGTCATCGGTTGAAGCACCGGCGGTCGCGTGTCGGCGAGAATCGGATAGGAGGCGGTTCATAACGCACGATCGAGGATATTATCGGCACGTCGTTCGTGTACACGGCTCGTGTGACGTCCGTGCACACACGAGCGCGATTTATGGCATGCATGCTGATAATACACGCGCGTGCCGGCGTCACGCACGGCAAGGTGCGACATAGCAGTCTCCATACTTGAAATTCTACGCGGATTTTTCTATCGCCACCCTAGTTCGTTCACCTGCACAACCCTCTGTAATCGACGTTTCTTTCGTAATACCTTTTGGCGCGAGCGAAACTTCAAGGCTCTGCGCGTATAGACGTTATCGAGGTTTCTTCTCGTAAAGGAACGATCGAATCGTGAGAAAGCTGGGAGGGCTGGAGCTGCATTATTCTGATGAGTTTACCGATATTTAATTTTTTTTTATTCATTTTCAGCACCGACTGCTAAGGTCATTTGACCTAGGACCTGCCGTTCAATATGGTTTCCGAACCACCGAAGCTACGGTATACGTATCGCATGGAAAATTCATCAGCGAGGGGCGGAATTCCATCCTGAAATTCCATGGTAGAAGTCCGAGCTTTTATCCAGTACTGTAGCTCTCAATATTAAAATTTATGCAATATATTATATACGCGTAAAGTTTTCTATCTTCAGCCCAAATGCTAATAGAGAAACATAGAAGTCTCCTAGTGTTGAAAGTTTGAGGTTGTATCGTATTGTTTTTGGTAGACTCCGAAGACAGATCCGGTTGCATTATACTGGAAGGAGAATGCGATTGGAACACTCGTCGCGCAACATACATGCACGCTTCTTTACGATCCATCCAAACTCCGTATCGCGGTTAAAACAATTAGAAATCCAAATCTGGATTAACCCGTTCTCGAACGTGAAACGCGTAGAAGAGAATAGAGTACGCGGTCAGGAACCACGATACTTATCTAACTGCCGTGTTACATACGAGTAACGATAAGCAACCTATAAATTCCACTCGCATCGCATATTTTTGCAAATTTGCCACAATCCGTATAAAGTACTCGAATGTTAGCACACTTATCGCTACTTCAAAACACTTCCATCGCCATCGAATTGCCATTCTCGCGAATGTAATCGCGTCTAGAGAGCGAACATTAATATAACTCGTTAGTAGGAACAATAAGGGCGCGCGACGAGTGTGAAAGCGGAAACCAGGCTATATTCGTAATCGTCGTAGTAAAACATTTGGTTATCGACAAAAATGCCGAGTATTATGGCGCGATGCGTGGCAAAAAATGGAGCGATCGAGGAAACCATTAATAAGGATAATTGGCGCATTGGGCGATGCCAGTCCCGGGGTTTCCAGCGGTGGTTAATGTTTCCACGATTCCAGGGCATAATTCAGCGTCCTCGGTATTGAAGATTCCCATTAAAGGCGTCCTTCGGTAATTACCGGCGGAATCATCGCCTATCCAGGAAACACAGGTGGCTCGCGAGGGCACCGGACAGCCTCGATCCTCGCCTATAATTTCCTGGAGTGTATTTATCACTCTATTACCTGTCGAACAACGCCTCGAGGACCGCGACGACCGATTCTAACGCGCCCGATGCCGGCATGCGGAAATTACGTGCGAAAAGGGGAGAACGTGCTGGATCGCCAGGATTACGAGCCGTCCATTCGGTTAGTTACGACTGTTCACCCCTTGCCACGGGCTTACGAAGGTCGCGTCGTGGCTTCCACGATTTTTGGCAACGATTCCCAGGCTCCTCCACGACCTGCCTGCTCCCTAATCCTAGACCTATAACGGTATTTCTTTTCGTCGCTCGCTTATCGATGTTCGATGCTTGGGATAAGAATATTGTTTTAACGGGTACGTGAACCGCAAACCCCCCTTTTTTTACGAAGAGCTCATTTATAGGATATATTTACTATAAACACTCGGTGACTTGCTTAAAATACTGATAATTATATGTTATTTAAATATCGAGATAATGATTTAAAGTACCGAGGATCGATGTACCTACTTGTGCAATATAATACCGAACGCGTATCGATATCTCACGTTAGAATGCTGACCATTCGCTTAAAATATCATCCGCAAATATTCCGGAATAGCGATCCAATAAACGGCGGTCTATTGGAAATCAAGGCTGGCAGCACTGCGTCGAGAGAAACTCGTTATCGCGGCATATCATCGAAGACCGAACGTGACAGTCGTTTCACGGTCCATCAAGACTCGAGCAGGACGACACTTCCGTTTAGCCCAGTTCTTGGTGCAACGGTTGTTGACTGCCGTCATCCCTGAACGCGCTTTGCAACGAGAAGACGTTAATTGGGGGTCCGTACTTTGCACCTATCCTTGCACGTGGGACTCGCATGCATACGTGCAATGAAATTCCGATTTTCTTCCGTGTTTCCACAACGAATTTCGCCTTCTTACTACGTTATCCTCCTTATACACTTCTTTCTTCGCGCAGTTTTATGAGAATATATACGAATATTTACAAAATTGTTCAAACCACAAAAGCACCGAATTTTATTGCGAACAAGCACCGTTGAAATTTTGAAAAGCGTCCCTTCTTTTCTGCGCCGATCCCTTTGACGTTAAGTACCGATCATTGCGATGATTTAGCTCAGGAGTTTATCGCCGAAGGTGAATTGCAACCGCAGGTATCGTGAAAGTATTTGACGTACGTAGATTGCAGGTAATTAAGCAATATCGATAAATCAGCCGTTCTCTATTTACTATGTTATATAGCGGTATTCGTTACATCGGAATGGCCGGTGCTCGAGGCCTTTATTGGGATTATCGTGGTCCGTCGCAAGGGACGAAGGGCCGACTACCTAAATATTGACGAGTTTACGCGTTACCTGGCCACAGGTACGAGTTTTATTGGGCTTTGTACGCGTGTACCCACCTAAGTAGCCGTATCCAGGTTGTTGGTGGCTCGTTAAACGGCTCCAAGGAGTTCGCAGAGAAGCAGAAACCTAACGGAATATCGATACGCCCGCAGCATAAAATAGACGCAGCTTGATCACGCTCAGGTACTAAGACGATCGTGTATCTTTCGAAGGATCGATGGCATTCGCACGCTTTACCCGCCAAGTACCCTGCGACACGTTTCTCACAATATCGTCCATTTTTCCGCCGCTTATCTCGCGAGACTCGTATCCACCTTGATCAACGGTTCGATTAAGAGCGAATATACGAGTAATGGCCAATCGAGCGGTGAGTAGGTGTTTTTTGCGAGGGTCCGTACACAGAGGGTTAGTAATCACTATCATTAATTAATGATAAAGCGTAGAGTCGAGAAATATTCATCCGCCAGGTTTGTCACGGCACTTACTCCGCCACCATATTCCGTGTATCTCCTATCGGCCCCGTCATGACTTCACAGCACCGATGTAATTTATTCGAGGCCGATCGGCCCCTCAGTACCGAATGGCAAGGCAAGACACCGTGTCTTCTCGGCCGCGATTCACTTCGGGGAATTCGTGAATCGTATTTTTGCACCTGCGCCCGCGTCGACTACTGACACGGTCACGTTTCGCGAGTCACGCGAGCCTACACCTTTGGTCGTCTCTCCCTCGACGCATCTTCCTCGCTCTCTTTCTCTCTCCACGTCGTCGTTCGCCTTTTTCTTCAATTTCTCCTTCGATTTATTTTCTGTACCGATATTTGATACCGATTTTTCGTCCTTTGGCCCAGGACCAACGCTTAACACGTTCGCGGATAGTAGAAATTGGATTCGGCCGCAGGAAAGGACGAGCGATTTATTTTTTAAGCAATCTCGATATCGAAAGTGGAATTGGACACGTTTTTCCAAGTGTTCGAAATATTAAATTTGAATGGTTATACGCGATAAACGTTATGGCATCCACGTCGATGCAGATCAATTTTTATGTTATACAGCGTCATCGT
Source organism: Ampulex compressa (assembly GCA_038496175.1). Taxonomy (NCBI): domain Eukaryota; kingdom Metazoa; phylum Arthropoda; class Insecta; order Hymenoptera; family Ampulicidae; genus Ampulex; species Ampulex compressa. Next base: position 518,204 of record JBCFXI010000011.1, read on the forward strand.
ACGAGATACGCACGATTCTGCGATCGTGCAAAACTCAAAAGTTAAAAGAATCGCGTAAATGGTGATAAAGCGCGTTAAAGGAATCGTGTATCCGAAGATAAAACCTGTTAAAAGAGGCGTGTAAATGCGACTAGCGAAAAAAGATACCGCGTGAAAGAAGGCTCGGGTGTGTATACAACCGAGTACACGTATCCCTGGTTATGACTTCGCGAACCGCTCGTTCCTTATCCAGATCCCATATTTCGTGCGTGAACCCGCCCTTACTTGGCGCGCATCACTTTTACATCGTGTTCTTTACGCGCCACGAAACGTTTTGGGTTTCTTCGATCGCGTCGTGTAATCGAAATTTCACGGGCCGAATACCTCTCGAACCTTTCGACCGATCGGATATTTGCTTCGTGCAACGAAAACACGGTGCTTCTAAAGGCACGGTAAACATTTTATCTTCTTTCCATTGGGTTCTTTCTGGTAGTATATTCTTTTATCGTTCGTTTTAATCGATCACGGATGTTACGCACTTTTTATTATTAACGCCATTTTCTCAGGAATTACGCGGTTTAAGCGCCCGTGGCTTATTTTATTTTTCGCGATTTTGAGTCGAGAAAGGGGGAGAATGAGTAACGTTAGACGATTAACAGCGACAGGTCGTGCGCGATACGTTCGTCGTAACGAGTTAATCGTGCTAAGTCAATTCCAGCGAGATACGTACCGCAATGGTAATAGAACACGTCAAATATTCGTACACGGGATAAATATCCTCGAACGATATTCCACGACACGCTCTTATCTTTGAATTTCCGAATCGGCGAGTGCGATATAATTCACGGTGTTTTAATATCGGGTACATTTCTACCCCATTTTAATTATCTATTACGCAAATATGATTTGCAGCCGCAATTAATCCTATCGTCATGTTTATTTGCATCGATTTCCGTCAAAACACTTTGCGCGGATCAGATTATTGGCCGTACCCGTTCCGTGATAAACCATTTCAATCGACGATAGGCAGAAATGGGCGGGCCGTTAAGCAGGATATCGGTCAAAAATTGCTGGATCACGAAGTGTTAAATACCGGATCGTTTAGATCGATGCGATAGCCGCACACCGCCAAGGGGCTAAATTATGTCCCTTTCCCCCTCGGCGCACCCGTGCTCGGTAATGAGTACAGCGTTTCACTTTCAGGCTCGACGTTTCGACCAAATATCAATTTCCCTTTTTCTCCCCCTTATCGATTTCTCGATAATGACCCCCGATCGCTAATTTCGATTCCTCAAAAATCCGACCTCCCTCTTCCTCATTAGGCCGACTTTCGATAAGGGTCTATAAAGCACGTTGGAACGTGTTTACGGCTCTCGCGTGTCGGACCGGTACCGGGGATTAATCTCTCGTCGCTGGAAATGGCATTAAACACTTTGGCGTATCTTTGTATCCGATTCGTCAACATCTTCCGCTTCACCGACTCTTACACAGCTCCTAGCCTTATCAACGGATTACGGATAAAGGGCAAAAGGAGATCGAAGAGGCGGAGAAATTCCGGATAGGCAGGAGTATCGATTCGGCCGATTTCCCAGGCAAGATTCCAGTCTCGTTCGTACATCGCGAGTCAAAGCGTGCGCGGGACTCCGAGCGGAAGGAGATCGAGGATCGAAGATGCGGGGAAATTCCAGAGGGGCGTCGCGCAGGCAGGAGTTACGGGTTGGGCCGATGTCCCGGTCGAGAATGGAGTCCCATCGGCGGCAGAACGGGAGCGGTGGTGAGCGAGGCGCAAGAGCGGAACGCTAATTGGATTACGCCGTTTAACCCGGCTGCGTTTTGTTAAAGGACGCCGGTTAGAATTTCAAATGGGGCGCGATGGGCGCTCTCTATTGTTTCGACTCGCGCGGTTTAAGGCTCGAGGCTCGAGCGCGGCGACGCCGAGCGGCCGTCCGTCTCGCCGTACTTCATGAATTCGTGCGGCTCGAGCATGCATTATTCATGCCGGCATGAATTATCGAATCCTCGGGGAGCCGCGCTTCCCTCCTTGCGGCCCAAACGCGGACCCTCCTCCTCTCCTCTCCCCCAGTCCCACCCCTCCTCCACCCCTCCTTCACCCCTCCTTCACCCCTCCTTCACCCCTCCCCGACTGCCGATACGTTGGTGCGACGTGACATTTGTTAGACCTACCTAACTCCTCACCTAACGCAACGGACCTACGACGATCCTCGCGCGACCCTTTTTGGACGCTCCGACCGCCAACTAGGAGGTAACTCCTCCAAGGACTACAATGGCGTTTCGTTTTGCGATCGGTTTGGTTCTCCTCCGCGCTCTTGCCGACGACCGCTGAGATTGTTTCATCTGTATCGGATCGACCATTTTGATGATTCGATTTATTATTCGTGTTATGTTATACGTGATGTATTGGATCCACCGTTTTCTTTGCGGGTGATTGTTTGTTGCTTCTTTTCGCGTAATCTTTGCGGATCCTCTATCTTGGAATCGTGCACGGGGAATTGTTAACGTCCCCTCATCGCGCCTGTGCATAAATTTTTGCGTATATTTTCTCGCTTATCGTCCACCTCGATTCTTTCGCGCATGGGAATTATACTTAAAATGTTAAACATAACGGAATATTTTACAATCTTGATGTATCCTACCGGTTTACGATCCTCGAACAAAACCGTAAACGTCAAATCGTTTATCAGGAATTTGATTTCCCATAAAACTGCCGATACACCCAAAGTATCGTAAACAAATCAGAGGCACGATTTTCCCCGGGAATTTTTCCGCCGCGCGCAGAATTTTCTCGACGGTTTTACCTCGTCTGGCCGAAGACCTCGACCGCTATTACGACCTACGGACGTCTCTCCCTCTTTCCGTCTCCCGACGTATCTCATACTTGACCTTTTTAACGCGTCTTCCGATCGGAATGAGGAAGAAGAAATGATATCCGGCGTCCGAGGCAAATAATTCGCATCGAGATTCCAAGCCTCGCCAGTTTGGACGGCGCGGGAGAAGATAAGGGACGCGTTGCAGATAACGAGGCACGTTACACGCTCGTACCGTCATTAATTAAAGTTCGACCAGGTATCAGCGGCGAAAAGAATCACGGTGAAATTCCGCTCAAGGTTCAAGCGGTCCGTCTTTGTTCCCTCGAATCCCCCTTTCGTGGATCTCCACCAATGCCATATCGTCCGATTTATATCTTCGAAATAAAAATTCGATTCGCGAACTTTTCGGAGCCCAAATTCAGGGTCAACATTCGCGAAGCTTTATCGGAGCTCAAGGATCGATTATATTTTATTCGAGATTCCAGCGCTCCGCCTTTGCCCCACGAATTCGACTTTCGTAGATTCTTGGCCGGATCGCAGCGCGCGCCGCGGCTCCTCGAAATAAAACCGTAGTTACCGAAACGTCGCGCAATTCGTTTATGGAACGCGCGTCTCGCTGAAAAAACAGCGGGTATCCCTCGCGGATTGGAGCGGGACTCGCTTGCGAGCGGGTCCCCGTGGGTCAGCGAAAAAAGAAGGAGAGACCGAAAACCACCGGATCTTCTCTCCTTCCTCCTTCCGCGTACGCTAGCTCGCTCATTTGAATTTATTACCGGCGTACTCCGACCACCCAGAAAACGAGTCGGCAACCGGCGGCCCGAGGCCGAGTTTCGAGCGCGCACGAGGGAAGAAACCGTTCTATAGGTCAACCTAGAATAGAATCGAAAGCGGTTGGAGTCGGCGCGTTCCTGCGCGTCCGCGCACCCCAAATTCAACCTCGTGTCGTCGGCTTATCGAGACACGAGTGTCCGGTGCTTTCGTTCGGCCACCGGATTCGCCGGCCCACGCCAAACGGTTCCAAAGGATTTTCGATCGAAACTCGCGGTAAAACGCCTCGCGAGGAAAGTCGAGCGGAAAAGTTCAGGTACGCGTGGATCCGTAGCGAGAGAGAGCGACAAAGATATTAAGGAATTCGTACGAAAGAAGCGATGAGACCGTTGATCGTTACCGTAGTTTCGGCGAAAGTAGTAAGTGCGAAGGAAACGATCGTAGAGAAGGGCAGAAATTTATACGAAAGAAGTGATAAAACTAATCGATCGCGCTACCTTTATTATCATTACGGGATAACCGGTTTCCCATGAGTATACCACCAAAATTGAGTAAAAACTCGTGTTACGCCGAACGATCTCGGCGATGTTAAAAAACAGCAAATTTCCAATTACATTTTCGCAAATGTGAAAAACGTGAAAGCCGCGCCTCGTATTTTCTCGGTGCATCGGGGTAAAGGAGATACCAAAAGTCGAGTAGACGGAGAAACTCTTAAATCGTCGTTTCGTAGTTGCGCAAAATGCGAGAGATGCGGTTCGATCTTTCGCGGAGAGTGTAGCGAGTATCGGAATATTGGAGGTGAGTCGGCGGGTCGGGTAGGCCATGGACGTCGTCGCGAGCACCGTGGATGGATGAATGAAGGCCAACGAAACCGAGAGTTAATGGGTTTCGCTTTCCGCTGCCAAAGGCACATTGGCTGTTCGTTGCCCCGCACGACATTATAGAGATAGCCGTTTCGGTTCAATGACACCGTTTTCGCGATTAAATTTTACGATTAGATAGCACCGCGTCATCGCTGGAGTATGAGGTCGTATTATGATTCCCGCCTTTACTTCCTCCATTGATAGTACCGTGGAAAGTTTTTCCGCGTCAGCCTCGCCGATTGACGCCGCTCGCGTTGGATCTCTCGCTCCTTCGATTTTAGAAACCAACCTCCGAGATACATTGGCCTAGAATTTTTTCAATCCGCTATCGTTTTTATCCGCTACACGAATTCGGTATCTGGATACTTGCATGGCGATCGCCGCACGAAGGTTGGATTCTCGAGGAATTTGATTCTACGCGGTTGAACGGTTTGACCCTCGTGGAGTTTGTAGAATTTTGGATCGAACGAGTTATTTGTTTCCATAGCGATATCGAGAATATCATACCACTATATATCTTTTTTCTTCTCGTCGGTGATCGGCTTCATCCAGCTTTTTGACGCTCAAAGTTGATTCGTTCGAAACGTCGGTTTTTAAACTTTTGTAAATCCAGATGATGCGTCACATCGTCCACAAGGAGCACCGTAAAAAATTATTTTTCCGTTTATTCGATAAATATCCTCTCGCTTTGGGCCTAGAAATCCCTCAGGAGGATCCAATCCGACGCAATATACGACGATGCCAGGAGCGATATATCGGGATAAGTACGGTCCGAAAGTGTCCAGACATCAGATTTTTCGGCGGCGCGATCTCGACCGACTTCTCGTTCGCCCCTCACCGTTCCAACGTACGCGTCCATACGTCACTCTTCACGACGTATTTATGCATACGTCATTGTCTTTATGTACATAATTTTTCTTCGTTCTTATGTGCATACCAATAACTCCCGAACGCGCTTTAACGCCATCCGGCTCTCTAACCGTTTTAAAGTTACTTCACCGCGACCGTATTCATCGTACACGAATGCTGAACACCGTAAAAACTCGATCAGCATTTATTACAAACTCCTCTCGGGAAATCCTTCCTAACGTCGAATTTATTCAAACTTGACTAACGAGCGTTATTAACATACATCTCGTATGTATTTAAAATTTCATTAAAAGCACGAAGAGCGCGATGCGACGTGGGAAACGCTAACTCGTTCTTGAAGAAAAAATGTACGCCGTCGTAGCGAGAGTCAATGGACCATTCTGACAGACCTTTGGCAGGATCAAATCTATTAGACGCGAGTGACGAGCGATTCCAAGAGCGATCGATCAGACTGGTCGCGACCTTCCCATGCACCGACTGCGCCGTCCTAGTCAATCTCGCGCCGATCGTCGTCGCCCCTTCGCTTCGAATAGGACATCGGAGTTCGACCCCCGCCCCCGCTGCCCCCCGATGTCCCCCACTGGCCCCCCAGTGCGACACTCTCCTCTCCTATCGCTCGCATACCACCGCCTTGTTATGTAATCAAACCCGAGTAAGAACTGCTCGTAATGCTGACGGCTCACCCCGACTGTTGTGCGCTCAGAACTACCGTGTGTGGTCCACGGATGAATTATCGCTCGTGAATTATCGCCGACGAATTATTTCACCTCCCTCGAACCCTCCGACCGTCCTCGTCGACGGACGATTGGTGGACGATCGATATTTATCGGGATTAACGCCGCGCCACGGAACGCGCGCTTGGATTCGATTGGCTACTCGCGAAAGGGAATGTTTGTAATGTTGGAAATACTTTTTAAAATTGTTAGGGAAGCTTGCACTGGCACTTGGCGCATGATCGTACTTATGTAAGAAATTACACATTCATAAAAGCTACAGTGGAAAATTCAAATAACGATTATGTCAATGGTCGAAAATTAACACGTTCACCGACGATAAGGATTTTATCGAATCGAACGTCGATACTCGGACTATCCGGTTCGATCGTATTCAAAAATTCTTTTAATAATCGTCTCACTGTGTAGACGAGAGATCACGGTATTTGAAGGTGCCCTATCCGTTAGGTGCACGGTATATCGGTACACTGACCACCGTGAGTGAGACGTTGTATTTCGGTACAACGTTAAGGCGCATAAAATAAATCGTACGACAAAACTCGAGATACGAGATACGTACTCGTTTATGGAAGCGTTACGGGTGGTCTTTTTCCATCGAAGGAAAACGTAGGTCCCCATTTTCTCAAATCTATGGAATGCGCGTTAGGACGCTGTCGTATCACCCACGCGTGACGGTTGCTTTAGAGGCTGGTACAGCGTTAAGAAGTCCGAATGGCTCGTCACGATTTACTCTCGGTCGCCTAAGTGACTTCGATATAACCGTTCTTCGCGTATCGACGCGTCGACAGGGAAGTTCAACGAGCAGAGAGATTTCTACGTTGATCGAACAAACCAAGAGGACGATCTACCGTATAAATTACACTGACCATTTCACCGCAATGTTGCGTGGTACGAAGATCAGAAAAACACGGATATCGAGATAGCCGGCATCGCATTTAAACCCTCTTCTCAATTTGAAACGAGGTGTCGTGGTACGAACGATCGATTCCTCGTACAACCATCGAATATTCTCGATGCATTTAGCCTGGAATAGCGTTCCAGGATTCCGACGCTAAGCTCGTCCTTCGCGATCCGCAAAACTGGCAGGGTCGCGCTGGTAAAGAAGCAGCGGGTAAGAAGCAATAAACAGCGTAGCGCGCCGCGAGGAGCGACCGTAGTAAAATGTAGTTGATCGTCGGTGCGCCGGTAGGAGCCAAGTTCGACGCACCTGTCGCGGCTAATGGTGCCCCGGTAAGCGATCGCGCCACGTTCCTACGGGTACGTAGACCGGCGTAAATAGGAGGTTCTTGTTGTCTAACGCACCTGTCCGCCGGCCAGTTTTCCCCCGGCTAATCGCGAGGAATATCGGCGGCTCACCTGGTAGCGCGGATTCCCGGCAGCACGCTCGCGTCATAACGGTGCGCTTTGAGGTTTACCGAGACGCTCGCCCGTATCCGCTGCACGATACGGACACACCCCTGGACTTTACCCTCTTTCCTGGTACGTCCAATTTGGCGGATACCAGGGCGAAGGTTGAGATAGCGCGTGGGAAATCATCGAGGGAAATAATCGCTCCTCTAAGGTATTCGCTGGCAGCCATTTAAATTATCCAGAACCGTGGCGAACCACCCGATCGGAGTTTGAATCTGGATAAGATTTTTAAATCGTAATAATTTCGACCAACGCCCGTAAATCTTTTTAGATGAATTTATAATTTATAGATGGGGACTTTTCTCGGCACGGAGATCTCGTGTTATTTTACTTGGCAATTAGCACTCATCGATAGAGCACGCCGAGCGTATTTATAACGTACATTCTTATGGCCTTCCAAACTTTCAAGTCGCACCAGGTATTACGAAGTTTTACGATGCGTAATACATCGTCGACTCGATCTCGGTCCTTGGTTATCTAAATCGACGAATATCTACGATACTTTTATTCCACCACGAACAAACGATTGTGGGAGTCGATACTCGGGACAATTTCGAGGAATCTTCCTCGCCCTCCTCGACGTCGATCCTACGGTCGAGAAAGAGATTCGAAAAGAGACGTTCCACGAGTCGATCGTGACGGGAAGGAGCGAAACAAAACGGGGCGTACCGTTTTCGAGGCGGGAGGGTGGACGAGGATGCGGTCCGGGGAATCGACCAAGGGTCTTTGTTAACACGATGTCGGCGCGAGACGACGAGTAAACGTTTCCGGGCGCGGCTGCAATAAAGTGGGGAATTTGTTGGGCACCGATGTCGTCGGTGGTGTGGAAAGCCGCCCCGGGGCGAGATGGTCTCGTCGAGTATTTTATTGGGGGAGTAGGAAAGAAAGGGCTTTTCTCCGGCGGAACACCGTGTAAATGGAAGAGAGCGTGGCGTCGTCGGGCATTTCGGCGTACCGATGGGAAGAATCGGGGATGTACTACGAGAAAGATCCTTTTTCCAACGAGTATCTAAAAAATATTTACGACTCGTTCGGTCCAATTATAAAGAAGAACTGCTGGATCGAAGTTAAAGATAATAAACGAAACGAAAACGTTCGTCTATGAACTTTCGACGTTGAGATCTTTACCACGAGTCAAAGAGCATCGATTTATTTTCAGGAAATTCTACGTGTACGCGGGGAAGAAAATTGCGACACGTTACACCCCAACGACCGAGCATCCATCGACTAAACGCTCATTACGAACGGAATGTCCTTTCCTTCTTTCGAGGACCATCGTATCCCCCTCGACGATCGACTCCAAGTAAATCCATTAACTTCCCAAGGACGTTGACTCGATCGAGAAGGATACGCGCGGTGAATCCTCGACGATCGTCAGCGATCTGGGCCAAAGTTTCCCGAGGAGGCGGCGATCGTCGAAAAGTTGGGGCGCATTAGAGCGGCCGTAAGAAAGGCCGTTGGAAGAAGCCGGGCACCCGGAGGTATTCCGGCGGGACGATAGTAAGAATCAATGAGACACGAAGGGGAGATCGATGTGGGCGGCACCTTTGAGCAAACGAAGCCCCGGCAAGGTAGCGCGGCATGCATCATCCTTTTGCCCCCCTCCGCGGGGGTCGAGAAACCTCGGCGCTCCTAATCAGGCCGCTGCCTCATTGGTGGTATCTCGATGCATTATCCCTTTATTGCCGGATGATCTATCGCGGTAATATTGAAAAATGGCCTCCTCCCTCCGCCCTCCCTCCATCCCTCCTACCCTCCCTCCCTCTCTCCTCCTTTTGACGACAGATCCGAAGATGCGTTATGTATGGCCGAGGGAGGCATCCTTCGGATCGTGCCGGCCCTTTTCGAAGGAGGGGCGCGGAGGGGGTCGAGGGGAGGGAGGCATCACAAAAAGCCGTGGCAGCTCGTTGGAAGGGAAGAGCATCGCGTGCACGGTGGACCTTCGCGAAGAAAGATTACGAGCTCGAGTCTCGTCCAGCGGCCCTCTGGATTTTGCATAAGGTTCGGCTATTAGCTCGCTGCACGAGTTATCGTGTCTTTTATTACCGCCGATAATTTATAACGATGCGGTTAGAACCGCGATTATGCGTGCGTCAACTTAACGCTAATGATCGCCGTTAGGTGTCTCTCGGATCCTGCGCGAGGTCCGCGTATTAGATCGATGCACGAGTAATCGCCTTTTTTCGATCCTCGCGGATAATTTATAATGGCGCTGCTAAAACCGCATAGTGGATTATTCGGGGTATATTTTAGCGTCGGGCGTACACGGCTCTGCGAGGCAATTATATCGTGATTTTATTGTTTCGAGTGGCTCTAAGCGTGCTTCGGCAACGTTGGCACCGATCAAGGCCACGCGAACGGAATGCTCGATGTTGAAAAGAGAGGAAACGGAGAAGGACTCGAGAATGTCCAGGTTTTACCTATCGCCTTTGAATTTCACGGGCGGTACGCGCGTAGTCGTGTATCGCAAAAGAAAGATGAGCGGATATAATTAACGGCGGAGTTGGCGGGAGAGTCGCGGGGTGGGTTTTTGATTTACAACTATCCGCGGACCGCGGGCAAAGCGATCGTCGATTTGGGGCAAAACGGCGGGTATGAAGCGTTACTTGGAAGTTACCGTGAATTATGGTGGCTTAAGCGTGGCGTTACGGTGCCGCTTTGGAAAGCCGGGCAAATTATTGGCTGACAAATGGCGACACGCGTAAAGAGAAGACCTTCTGCCTCTTACAAGCCGTCCCCCTGGTATCCCTCGACGTCTCGAGTTTATCTTTGTCCCCCTCGTTTCGAGAGCCCCGCTAAACACGCTGAAAACGCTCCCGCAGAAATAATCGCGTTGTTTCGCTACTTAGCGGAGCACGTTTACCCTTGCTTTGGGATTTTTCCAACGAGCGCACTTTCCCTCGGAACCTATGGAAACCCGTACGAGCCGTCTACGCCTATGTTGCCAAAAGAGAGGAGTAATCGAGAATGACGTACGACGATTTTACTTTTATATAGAAAACGATTATCATCCCCGTTTGAAAATTAATACATATATATGTATATGCACAAAACGTTTTCGATAAACGAGCGATGAAACGAAGGGATGCGGCAATACCGGAAGGTCCAACGCGTTCGGTGCTGTAACTCGCGTCGTTTCTAAACTGCGACAAATCCCGACGATCCTGTTCGTGCCATCCGTCCTTTATCCGCATTGCCCATCGCGACTCCTAACGATAACAAAAATCCGGGAAAGAAAATTCCAGAACGGCCAGGAGCAATTCCAGAACGCTCAGGGCGATCGACGGCGGGGAAAAGCGAGGAGGAGTTGGCCGGGGTAAAAAGACGGACACACGCACCGTCGTCGTGAGGGAAGAACCTACGGAGATGGCGCGTAGCACAGGAAGTGGCCGGGAGGTCGTTAAGTAATTTCCCTGTCGGATTACGGTGGATGGAGATTACGAGGTCCCGACGCTTTAGCCTCGGCCACGGCTACGCGTCGAACGAGCCTCGAGGAGCAAAAAGAGGGACTCCGGGGCCGAGGGGGAGGGAAACACGGGCGAGTAATTCGAGGGAGCACGGGAGGAATGCGCGAGGGAAGCGTGAAACCGCCTCCCAGAGCCCCGGACCCGCGAAATCGGATTATGTTTCGAGCGCTCCTAAGCAGCCACCCGCCGGAGCGTCCTCCTCCTCGTCGACTCGAGTTCGCGCGGGAGAGACGCGAGATTTTTAACCCCGCGACCCATTCGCTCCCTAAACGTAAGTGGAAACGGAATTTTTCCATTCATCCTATACAGGAAGAATGATTAGATTTTTAAATCTTGAATAACTATACGTTATCCGGCATATCGAGGTCGAAATATTCGTATTCGATCTCGCGCCTCGGTTCGTATCCACTGTTTTTCCGATCTTCGCATCGTGTCTTCCGTACCAACAATTCTCACCAGATTTCCAACCTGCGCTTTAACGTTCGAGTTGCGCTATAATCTCGTAACGAAAAGCCCAGATTTAATTCGGGGGTCGTCAAAGCGACGGCGTCCAGAAGTCGTGGACGGACGTTCAGTCGAAGCGGAATGAAGGTAATTCGGTGAGTAACGGCGGACGAGTTTAATGGAAGACGTAAGGAGCTTAGACCTTTCGTTACGGCTGCCTCGCAAAGAGCTGCCGCTCTACGTCACCGGGAAAGACCCTCGACTACTTTCCGGCCTCTTCCTCGCGGCCAAACTTTCGACGCTCTTCGAGGTTTAACCCCCTCGCATCGGAGGGATGCCACCCGGTTCGAGCCGCTAATGGCCCCCGATAACTTCCTTCTTCGTTAAACGAGAGATCAATTTTATCGCCGCGCATCCTCGTTTATTTACAATCACGATTCGTCGCACGTTTATAGATTTATCATCGCGGTGGTTCGTAGGCGCGCGATGCTAATCGCAACTTCAACTTCGTCGCTCGATGCTGGGAGTATTCTCGAGAAATATTCATTCGTACGCACATTTATACCGTATATCAACGATCGGGCGGTGTCGGTCGAAGAAAGAAATCGCATACCAATTCTCTTCCGCCGCTCGCTCGAATATTCATAAGAACGACCGGTAATTCTCCCGGCGCGCAATTGGCCCTCTCGACTCCAGTTTAATAACGATATTCCCGTTTGATACGCGCGTTATTCGTCGAAAGTATACATATCCGCGGTGCACGTATGGCACGGGCACGGCATCCGCGATGGGCAGGCGATTCTTCTTCGCAGCTCCGGGGGCCAGGACGGCGCGTCTAGGGCACTGGATGGCCAATCAGCGAAATGATATAGATCGGCGCAGGGTCGTGCGCGAGATCGAGGCGGAAACAGACGCGGGGTAATTCTTCTGAGCGCGCTCCACTCGCGCGGAACGTTCGTTGAATAATCGAGGCAGGGGCGTGCCGGTGCAATTTACTCGAGGAGCGGGCTCGGAGCTGTCGCGATACGTTTCGACGGACGGCCGTGGATCATTAGCGATTCAACGGCGTCGCGCCCGGGTTTGTCGAGCGCCTAGACACGCGTACAAAGTAATTATCCCTGGTAGAATTTACGCGCCAGGTTCGCCGGCTTATTTGCTCGTTGCGGCCACTGACCGTTTGTTATTTCATTCATCTATCCTGCGGTTACGCAACGCCGGCCGGGGTCCATCGACCGTTTGGCTTCGAGGGCAATGCCGTACGGACGATCCTCTCCGTTCCACTGCCGACGCTCGCATTTTGTTTATCATCGCGCTCGCTTTGTCCGCCGATCGATCGCGTCGCCTCGATGCTCGCCGATTCGTTCGCGGCAAAAGCCATTGTCCGAGCTTCCGAGATTTGTATTCTATTTGGCCTTACCGTCGCTTTATCGATTCGCGATAGGTGTCTCGCGTTCTTCGTTTCTCGCGCAATCTCTCCTCGGTCGCGTATCGGAGTTCGTTAAACGCATGTCCGAACCGACGTGGCGCAAATAAGCGAATATCGTTTTATTCGCGTATCGCGATGTAGCGATGAAACGTTTCTCGAAGGCTGAAAACCTTGCCGCGGCTTCTATCTCTATTAACGGATTATGCTCTACCGAACTCTCATACGCGTGATTAGGTTTACGTACGAGGATTTCGATGTACAGCGAGGTTCGATGAACCGTGCTCTCGTTTATCCCTCGTATGACCGTATAACGTCCGTCGTTAAGCGTTTGACGTACGTAATCACGTCAATCGTGTAAGTTACTTTTCGCGGACTCTTTCGGAAAATAAGTATAACGAAAATCAGTGTCGTTCCGCGGTCATCGCTTTGCCGCAGTAAAATACAGTGTTGCCTCGGTCAACGACGACCTCGGATGAAGTGCTCGGTTAACGAGTAGGGTAAGAAGAAGTACGCAAAGTCCCTCGATAATCGCACGCTCCGTGAAATCGCGTACACGCGAGTTTGGCCATCAAGTCGACGTTATGTCTTCGAGCTGATTTGAGCTGCTTTAATGCCAGCGCAAAAAAATACAAGGTCGAGGGATTAACGTATTACGACGCATCCCTGCACGTAACGTATCCCAACGTACGACCGCGTAATCCATTCCGAAGACTGGTCGAGTCCGAATCGACGGGAATTCCGTGCGCGAGTGTTTCTATGTCGGGCGTGACTCGACAAGCGGGCGCAGAGCGTCGACTCCGTTCGAAGGCGACGAGTTACGTAAGCGCCGAAGGAAACGTTCCGAGCGCAAGTTTGTCGCGCGATTACGCACCGCCGGACCAAAGTCGGGCCGCGCCAAGAGATATTTCGGCGCGTGGGCGTGCGGCACGTGGTGTGAAAACCTTGATACCATCGGCGCGCATTTCCATTCGTCCGCCACTTCTCCTACTCTCGCCCCTCCTCGTCCATTGTTTGATATTGTTGGAAAGCCGTTTATTTGGACGACTTCCGAGCAGCTTCAACTTCCCGCGGGTCTTCGGGCTGGTTTACGAGAAAAAAAGGAGAAGGAGGAAAAATAGAAGTTGGACGACGCGAGGCAGGGAAGGGAAGATCGGCCTACGCGGTGCATCTAAACGAATCTATGAATTAGGAGCGCGCCGTGGGCGAAAATGGGAGGAAAAACTTCGGTGCGGGGCGGTGCACGTGTCGTTGCGCGGTAAACAGTAGCGTCAATGAAAATATTTGGTGCTCGTTGGCCGGGTATTTTTAAACATTTTTTTATCGGTCTTCCAAATCTTCGAAATACCTGCATCAAAATCTCTTGACGGGAATTTTTAATAATCTCAATCAAATGCGCGATGTAACGCGTATTTTGTCGACTTTAAAAATCCTCGAATCGGAAGACGCGTTGGAAGAGCCTCTATCGAAGGTTGTGAATATAAAACACTTTGCTCGTACCATTTCCTTTGGCCTATAGAGGAGGTATGGAAAATCGATTCGGCACGCACGAGGCGATCTGGGCGAGACAATGAACGAGGAAAGTACGGCAAAGAGGGCGGCGGAAGTAGAAGTGGACGAACGGTGATACCGAGTACCACGTGTTCTGGTCGAGGCGCCAGGAGGAAGCGTGTATCGCGATGCGCGAGCATGGCTATAGCGGCGAAAAAACATTAATTCCAGAGCGGAGAATGTAATCTAAGTCTGGCTCGGGAAAAAAAGACAGCGGCCAGGAACGAGCGGTGCGTGTGGTGCAATAAGAAAGAGAGTCTTCTATGTACCCAAAAGAAAGAGTACCGCGATAAAAGTATTCAACGAAAATATACAGGCGCGACGGAGCGCGTATTCTGGTACACCGAATTTAATGTTTCGTATACGATCTCGATGTATCTTAAGTTTGAGGCTTGGCGCGTCTCGCATAATTTATGCGGAAAAGTTTCCCAGCAGTTTTATCGCACGTAATATCGCGTAACCGTACGTTCGATTCGAGCTACCGAATAGCGGCATACTGTAAAATTTAATTCGACGTATCGATATACGAACAAACGGACTCGCTGTGTCGTAAAAAAAATCCGGTCGAAACGTGTGCAAATCGCGTTGACGACTTTTCTCGAACACATTCTCGTTTCCATCTTTGTCAAAAGGGATCGAGTCGATTGTTGCTCGCGACGCGCTCGCATATTCGCGTATATCGCGGCGTGCATCCATAGGGGAAATGGGTCGGATGAAAAGATCGGTCCGAAGCAGCTCGGATGCTGCATAAATCTCCGTTATCGCATCATCGAATCTCGGCGGCTAGTTAGGCCTGCTTCTATGCCCGATCGGCCGGCCTCGCCGCGGGTAGGTATGCTACATTTAAGATCGACGCTACTTTCGTATTCAGGCCCCGACCGGATGATATCCCAGAAATGGCAATGTTGCCGCGTACGCAGCGCCGTAATTAGCATTATCAATTTCCCCCATAATTCCACCCCTGATCCTGGTCGCTTAATAACCCACGATTTCTCGATGCGATCGACAATGTGCATGCGTTACAAATGTTATTTTCCGTGGCTATAAATCTGCAGGACTCGTTTATAGAGCGTCCAAGCTTTTTAACGAGATCGATACTCTCAAAATTCTGTATCGTAAGCTTACAAGATCTGTGTTAGAGTACGATACCAACGTCTTTTCTTGGTACCTTGGATATCGGGTTAATGGCGTCGAAAGCGCGCGATAGAAATTTTGATCAAAAACGAAAACCGCTTTAAGGTCGCCAGTTCTGAGCTTTATCTTAGCAACGAATGCTCAAAGTCGAAGAAACGATTATCAGCAAATCCCTCTCATCAAACGCGAATAATTCCATACGTGCTCGGTGTACCGTAGATCCAATGCCATTATGAAAAAGCGAGCATCGAGCCAAAGGATGGAAAGCGACGGAAACGAGCCTCCGACATAATGATTCGCAGACGCGGATGCGTTCGTGGTTGGTTCGAAGGAAAGCACCCGTTGGCACTGGTGTTGACCGAGTTAGCGGGCATTTGCGACAAGGTCGTACCCCGAGGCATACTTGACATTACGAATCACCATAAAAACGGAGGAGCGCATCGCGGCCGGCGAGCGTGGGCGGTCGTTACGCTCGGTTCAAAGTCTGCTAATCTAAATTTACAGCCACCGATGGGACCCCGTAAAGCATCCGCCGACTGGATTCAACGCTTCTCGTAAATTACCCTTTTTACCGCTCCATTTTTTTAGCGGGCTAAGACGAAGATCGGTCCGGGAAAGTCGAGGATGCTGAATCACGGTCGATGCGTTAATCGATGTTAATCGTGGTACGAGTCGATCGAGAGTACGACGGATGGTTGATGATCTTAACGAAGGGTAAATGAAGCGCGCGAAAGGGTATGTAGCCTTCGTAATGGAAGTAAATCGAGCAGCGGTAGCGTTGATTTTTCTTCACGAGCGTGATTGGTATCCTCGTCGATTCATAGCACGTTTGTTAATTCGTTTTGTCCGATACGAAAACATTTCTGTGGCTAAAAGCTCTTTTCGTCGTACATCCATCGTACGTCGTTGAGAGTACGTTTCTTATCATTGCGCGTAGGTATAAATCGTGATTTTTAATACGATTTGAGAACCGAAGAAGGCACGCCTCAAATTTAAATAATAATCTTTGCCCAATCGTAAACACCGACGTAAGTCGGAAGTTTATTTCCAATTGTATCAAAACCGTACGAGCGATAAATCCAACGCACGTACGCGCGGTAAAAACCAGAAGCTAAACTTGCCAAACTAGAAGTTGTCCTTTATTATAAATGTAATCGAACTAATGGCAAATTAAACCGAGGCCGCGTCCAACGGCTAAATCACGTAAACCGCGGATAAATCAAATCCGAGCCGTTTCCCAACATTGGGTCGAAATAAAGCGAGGATAAATTGCAGGGTGGAACTCGTTTTAATTGACTCCGATCGGGAAAATTGGCTCGCCGGACACGCGGTATAGCGGCGCGAAACCGAAGAATGTGAAATTGGTTAAACCAGAAGCGTTTCTCGATCGGTAAGGTAAACCAGACCGGTGACAAATTAAATCGTACCCCGCTTCCCGTTGCGACTCAAACGGATCGATGATAAATTAAGGCAAGAGTGTTTTCTCGCTCCTGGCGCTGGGCTACGCCCACGTAAATTGAGACGCGAGTGTTTTAATTGCGTGCCCAAATACGAGCGGCGTGAAATTGAAATAGAAGCTACTCAAACAAACCTGTGCGCCGGGAAGATACGAGTATGGTTATAATTAAGTTTTGAAAGAAAACACGGCACTCCCGTGCGCCGGTTAGAAACACAAATCCAGGGCTGGTAAGCGAGCAAGGGGTGATGCTAACCTAACGGTTAACGGAAATCTTAGGAGTCTCCGTGGGATCAGAGCCCGGCGTATTCACGTCGCCTCGACTGTGCTTCGTTAAAAGCTTCGAGTAATCCAGCTGTATTCGATGCGTAAACACGTAGTGGGCCAAATCGCCGTGTAATCGTGTATTCTTACGGACTCACGTACAATGCGGTTAAACGATCTTGCATTATACTCCCCCTTTCTTCCCCGCTATCGACGTTTCCTTTCGATCTGTGACCCGACGCCTTAGATTTTCCTTACGAAACGCCTTGTCCATGATTTTCTTACGAAAATCTAGCCGATCGAGTGGAATAAGGACCGATGGAATTTTGTTTACGAATCAATCTTAATATACTAGATTAGACTATCGAAATAATTGAAAGGGATGGAATTTCTGCGGACCTATTTGAGGGAACGAGGAAGAGAGGAAGAATGGGATATTACATCGGAGTTCATTGTCTTCTGTGGCATTGATTCGCAGACGTATGGATCAATGCCAATGAAAGCATCTTCGAGCAGGTACCAGATTGCGTTGAGTGGTGGATCCAAATTTAAGCGGGTGTTCCCGTGCCATTAAAAATTGAGCGTGTTGATTTTGAAAATGCTCGACGCGTTCTTCGAATAATTTCAAATCCCGCCGTGTTTCTGGAAACTTACAAATTTATACGTATACCGTATTATCGGTTTGATCGATTTGAGCAAACAAATAACGGTGACTTTTGTGAATCTCGCTTAATACGTTATTCGCGATTGATATTATCTCTTGAAGGAAAAATGAAAATAATAATACGCGGACCACGAATCGTCGTAAACGTGGTATTTTCATTCTGTCTAACCATCAAACGAATCGATATATCATCGTGCACCGGCCATCAATTTTCCACGATACGAAAAAATTTATTAATAAAAACGCCGATCGAACGAATAGAAGCGGTGCATAAACGTATCCATTTCGGCGGGCGCCCAAATCCATTAATTCCATAGAACGTCAGGCCGAATTACGGAACCTCTCGACGTTGTCCAGCGAGTCTTTTCTTTGGCCACGGCGAAGCGTGCCTAAGAACGTCTAATCTGGTCTAAGCGTGTCTAAGCGGGACTAAACGTAGCCTTAGACCACCCTCGCTATTTTTGTATGTCGAATCGAGTGGGATCGTCCACCTACGTGCGCGCACCTACCCATCGAGCTCGAATCACGATAAATGCCTCTTTAACGTCGCTGGGAAATCTCTCCTCGAGAATTACCACGGCCGTTGTCCTTCATGGACGAAAATTACGAGAGATTCTTGGACGAATAAGATTATATTCCTTCTTCTTCTTCTTCTTTTTTTTTTTTTTTTTCATTTTTGGCACCGATCGTTATGGTTATTTGGCCAAGAGTCTATCGTTTAAGGTGGGTTCCGAACCACCAGAGCTACGGTATACGTATCGCATGGAAAAAGCAGAGGTGATGGACGGACTATCATATTCCTTTCGACATTTGCGCAGAATCGATCACGTCGAATGTTTGCACCGAAACTAATTCAATCTGCTCGAGTATCTTGATCAAATGAGCGAAATTGAATCGGATACGTAATGATTATAATGTCGTGCACCGTATTCAATGCTCGTAAGAGACCGGTGCAAACCAAAGTAAGATGTATAAAGACCGTACGTAATCGATGTATCTTATCCGAGGAAGTGAGTACAAGCGTGTCGGTAATTATGCGATATATCAAAATACGGTATCCCAATAAATTATAAGAAATGAGCTTTGACGGCGAAATAACGGCGAGCAGAAAAACTCGTACGGATCGGATATATCTTATCTAAGCCGGCACGGTGTCACGGTACGTGCGTAGAACGAGAAGTGCAACAACGTCGAGAGACCGCTGGTAGGTTAAGACGATATTTTTGTGACGGCTCAATTTATGTACTCGGTGATTAAAGAAGTGTGAACGCGCTTTTTTTATTCCTTCACAGCCCGCACTAAACTCAGAGTCGCCGGTTAATCCATCCACGTCACTTTCTCCGTGTACTTCTCCGTGTAACTGGGAAAGTAAATGCGAGGCGCGGCGGTGTTTTTGTCAAAATATGATACACGAGACGTACGGTTGCCCTACTACACCACTTCTTCGCGATTCCTTTTACTGGGTATTTTTTCAAGTTCGACGGTACACGCTTTTGATCGCTTCGTTAATTCTCCGAGGAATGGGATAATAAGCGTCTCGCCTTTTTAACACGCGTACTGGTTCTGCGCACGAAATTAAACTTTTTGCGAGTCGTATTCGCTCGGTTGTAAATCGAAATTCAAATTTTTATTCCACGCAATACAAATGTGTGCGCAAAATTAAGAATATTTACTAATTTGTACGGCAAAGAAAATTTGTAAGGTACACCTTCTCCAGATTACCCGCAAAAAAACGCAGGAGAAAGAGTTAACCTTGCGTCAGACGCATTTCCGCAGGAGAATAAGAATGGACGAACCGTGCGATATATTTATATCGTAACGGTATCGACGTGTCGGTCAACATTGAGGAAATATTAAACAAATTCATCTAGGGAGAGCGAAAAAAGAATTTTTCTTCTACCCAATCCTCGACGTTCGTTCTCGAATTCCATTTAAGATCGTCCCTGTGGCGTCTTATTCGAGTCAAGGGTTAAGACACGAAGGGTTCTGCGAGGCGGAGTTGGCCGTGAGCGGACACAAAGGGCAGGGAGAGGCGACAGGACGACAGGGCGACGAAGAAACTACACGGCGTAGTCCTGAGCGCGGATAAAGAAGCGCCGGCAAATGTATGGCCACCGCGTAAATCAGCGAGCCCTTTGCTGGTCGTCAGGACGAAGCGAACCGCGACGATGCAACGTGTTAATCGTAAATTTTGGCGGCGTACGTGCGCCGCCGATTCGCCGAGAGGGAAACGAGAGTCCCGAATACGACGAACGAGGAACGAAAGCAAGGTGAGCGCAATGCGAAATAGGAAAGATTTAAATCGGCGTTAAAGCGGCTCTCGCTTGAATTTCAATTTAATTTATAACCCTTACGATAAAGGCCACTCGTCAAAATCGAGAACGCGAAGAAGTTACACGATGCTCCTAACAAGCCTTAAAATTAGCCCTAGAATCAAATTGGTTCGTAAATAAATCTGTAAAATCCTGATAGAGCGAGTAAAAGCGGAGACTCAAAACCACGCGAGGAAAGGAGTGCCAAAAGAAAAGACGTCGAAGCGATAATAGAAATACCGAAACGCGATTAATCTGAAGCGGGAGAACCGAGCAAGAGTGAAAAAAAAATAAACAAAAAAATGGGCGACGAACGATAAACAATAAAAAAGCTAACGAGAACGACGAAGCAGAAAAATCGAGTAACCGTATCGAAGAAGCAGCGAGATCGGTGAAAAGGGGGCAAGCAGCGCGTACGTGAACGAGACGAAAGAAAGTAAGAAAGAGGCGATAAGGGGAGAGGGGGGGGGGGGGAGAAGAAGGAACGGAAGGGAAGAAGGGGGGCAAAGGAAGAGCAGGAAGAGAAGAAAAAAGGATGTGAAGGAGATAGAGGGGGGGGGGGGGGGGACCCCCCCCCCCCCCCCCCCCCCCCCCCCCCCCCCCCCCCCCCCCAGAAACGGCTTACGTGACTCGAAGGAGCGTGCGGGAGGCGTCTTTTGATTTATTTCGCGAACGATAAGTTCGGCTTAGATATCCCACGCACACGCCGTGGCCTAGCACGTGTTCGGTCCCCTCGTCTGGCAGGAGGAGGAGGAGGAGGAGGAGGAGGATGGCATGAGCCGCGGGGAATGGGGAGGGCGGAGGGGGGATGGAGGCTTGCTGGGAGCTGGAGAGAGATCGACAGAGGAGGCGGAGGGCCGAGTCTTTAGAAAGAATTTAACGTTGACAGTCGGGTTAGGTGAAGCGGCGAGAATGAGCGTGGAGGAGGAGAAGAGAATCGCTTACGATCTTGTAGCGCCTCTTTTCCTCCACCCGCCCCCTCCTTTTTTCTCTCCTCTTCTCCCGGGGCAGAGCTCGGGCGTGATGAGATACGTCGGTGAGATCGCTCGTGGGCAGCCTTAAACCCCCTTTGACCAGGCCCCCCCGAGATTTAGGGTCCATAATAATACTGGATGAGTACATTCGAGGATTCGTTAGCGAATGTTGCACGGATTGAAACGTCGGAGTTCTATGCATTTACGAATTAGGATTAGCCCCGGCTTGAATGCGCGCGGAATAGGGAGAAGCTTTCGACGAGCAACTCGGAGATTTACGATCGTTAATAACGCTGGATAAGTACGCGTGGAAGTTCGTTAGCCGATGCCGGACAGATTGAAACGTTGGAGCTCTATGAATTCGCGAATTGGGATTAGGGTCGGTTCGAATGCGCGCTGAGCGCAGAAGCTTTCGACGGGCGGCTCGGAGATTTACGAGCGTTCGCGATACTCGATAAGTATGCATCGAGATTTATTTGCTAATGTCGCGGAGATCGAAACGTCGTTACGCGCGTACGCGTCTTCGATTCGGTTTCGTATTCGGCTCGAAATTTTGATCCTCGATGTTCGACCACCGCGTATCGATGGCGAATTTGACTCATTAGCGTGTTTCCTATTTTCGCCTCGAGAAAAAACGATATTAGATAAACTCTCGCATTATACGCTCCGAAGATAATGCCGAAAGCATTTTACATGCCGCAAAGAACCATGCTTCGTATTCTACGCAAAAAAAAATTCCTCTTTTTATGCCCATTTATCATCGTTAATTCCCGCGATACGAGATCCCCAAAATTTCCTATAATTGCTCGGAAAATTATGCTCGGCACGGCGACGATAAGCCAATCTCGTTATGCAACGGCAGATAAGATCCGCGCGCTGTCAAATGATTTCATCCTCCATTGATAATCGTACGGTTTAATATTGTCGTCGAGTTACGGTTCGCGTGGAATCTTATCTGCGGATGGTGCAACTCTCACGGTGGAAGAAGCGCTCGTAGGATGCGAACGTAGGATACGCGTGCAATAGGAATCCACGCTCCGCGCTAGTCGAATGGGCTTCGCGCGAGTCACGTAGCTCGTACAAATACTCCGCCACTTATATAACGAACCGTGCTTCTAATTTTATTTTCATTTCTCCTTCATAGCTCGAAATGGTATCTCATCCAAGGCTAAATGCCGGAGCGATGAGCGTTACTTTCTCATCGGTATTACGACTGCCGAACGTTTCGATTTTTTCTTCAACGCGCGCCTTTTCGGATGGTATTGGAATTTTTCTCCATAGCCGGAGTCACGGTTGGGAGACACGAATCGTATAAATTCATTTATGTACAGCGTTATACGTGTTTTTAGCACTTTCACGAATAATCTATATAGCCGATAAATCCGCGAGTATATACTCAACTTTAGATAAGTTCGCTATTTGTAAAGGGATACTCTTCGAAGCCCCTGAAAATCTCGCGAATAGCCCGTGATTCCCGAGAGACGTTGTACACCGTAATGTCTTCCGAGAAATATCGAGAATCTTTACTGCGCCCTGACCGATAAATCGCCACCGAGGATCTGAAAAGTTCGTTACTCGTGAGAGAATTCAGCTTGGAGCCTCCGCCTCTCTCGAAGCACCGAGAACCGTATTCTCCGCGGCGCGCATTAACGGCCACAAAGCTTGAACGCGATAATAACGGATTGGGTAATCGCAAGAAGGGACGAAAGCCGAGGCGCATTCTGCGATAAAAGTAAAGCAGATCTATGATGGCCGCCATTAAAGGCGTACACGTGCACCAAGTCGTAATTGCACGCCGGCTTTTCTTGCCGGCACCGGAGTATCGTTACGCCGCGCAGGGGTATAAATTCTAATTCTGGCGCGACAAAATGATACTTTTCAATCGCTCCAAAACACGTTTAATTACTTAAACACGAAAATAGAGGGGAAAAAAAAAGAAAAGAATATTAAGACGCGTACAACCCAAGCCAATTAAAGCTTGACCGGTAATTATCCTGAATTATTAATATTTTCGTATACCTTTTCCATATGAATTATTACGTAGTACGAAATTTTCAAGTTTCAGAGGCATGCGCTGTTTCTCAAAAGCGGTTTTTCAGACTGTGGTCGAAGAAATTAAGCAAGGATATAGAAATTTCGCGAGTATTTCGATATCGCCTAAATTATTTTAGCGTTATCTTCAAAATGAAAAAAATCATTTCTGCGTTATCTAGCTTATAAAAATAAAGGATGGTTGGAAAAAACAAGTGTTGTCTATATAGAATCAACTTTTACCACTTGTGCGACGGCTACTTTACAATTCGCGCGGCTGCAGACCTCGGCGATCCCGGTAATTCTGTCGATCCTGTTCGTCCTTTCGTTCCTTTCGATATGCACCTTTCTCGATCGCCTCCGCGTGAAAACAGACGGCGCTTTTCAACGGGCTCCGGTCTCCTTCGCCATCGCTTCGAAGCCGCTGGCGAACATCGATTTTAATACTCGGGTGTCACCTTGGCAAGATAAATCGCCTCGGTTTATTCCGATCTTGAGGAGTAAAAACTTGGTTCTGCTTGCGCCAGGCCAGGTTCACGTTGGTGTCATAATTACGGCTCGATCGAGCTCTCCGTTCGCGCTCGAGTTTCCACATTTCGATCGAAGCAATTTCTTTTCAGCGAGTGGAAGGTCCGAGGATGTTGACGAGGAATTAATTGAGGGGTATATTGAAAAATATTTATATATAAAATCGCGGGTGTGAAAACATATGTATTGTATATATTATCCTCTGTGGCAACTGAGCAACGTTTTCGGACTTTTTTATATGTCTTCTCTGTCGCCGGGTTTTCGAAGCAAAGTCCGAGATTATCGATGGTGGAGTAATTAGAGTGTGTACCGTAAATTATTTATAATTAAAACGATATTCATCAAAATCCTTGCTCTAATATACTCCCGCTATCTATGCGAACGAGTGGAATTTTATGGGACTTGTTTTTTCTCTCGCTTCTATACCGCTCGATTTTCCAGACTTCGATCGACACGCTTTGATTACCGCGGGTGGAGAAGCCGAAGTTGTCGATGAGAAATTAATTAAAGGGTGCCCCGCAAGTTATTTACAATTAAAATCGAGTTCATTAGAATATTCGTTTGAATATATTCGTGCTATTTATAGAATTAAGTGAAATTTACTGGGATTTGTTCGTAACAAAAGTACCTTCACACCCACGTCGCTCCCGATTTTCCACACTTTCATTCTACGCCGCAGTTTGGAGTTCGCGAGAGGTGGGCTAATGGATTATCGTTCGAATAACGTTTATCTATCCGCGGTATTGGAGCTAATGCATTTTCGGACAATAGGTTTTTCCTCGTCGATGATCTCAGTCTCCGTAAATGCGAACGCCCTTATCGACACTGTGCCGACAAACGTTCCGTGATGCGAGGGATCTCGCGAAAAGTTTGTAACTTAACACTTACGTACTTAACGCTGTACGTTCACTAACCGAAACAAAGAACGCTTAATGCACGTCGTCCGGATACCTTGCCGCTAGTGGAGAGTCCATTAATCGAGCTATCCGCGAGAAGTCTATTATTAAAAGGCGTGGGCAGTAATCCGATGTTTCGGATAATAAACCATTCTCTTACAAATCCACGAGTGCTCTTACGGAAGAAGCACTATCCCTGATAAAGGGTAATCTAAACCTTACCGAGTATAATTCCGTCGCTATTTTCACAGTCTCCTTTAGAAAAATAATAATACGACTGTCAAACGAATTTTGCATTTTTACGTTAAAATTTGTCGTACAAATAAAAAATATCAGTTGCCAAAGGCAACGGTGCCCTCCCTCTTTAAAGATGTTAGTACTTTACGTTTATGAAAAACTTGAGATACATTTCAGCATTGAACGTCTTTTGTTTCGCATTCGTTGAGTTTTCACTATTCTTCGGGTTTACCAGGAATATACTCCAAAGTTCTTCGCGTTATCTCGTGGTCGACTAAAATGCGGATCCGCATACTGGATGACGTTTTCACGGGGCAATAACCATTTCCACGACGACGCGTTACCGGCCCTCCCGACGTTTTGCTTCGCGGTTATCCAGGGGGGAATGATCTACCGCCTCGTATATCCGCAGAAGTCGCGCCAAGTCGGAAAGAACCGAACGTTTATCGCTTTTCCAACTCGCAAATCGGTCCACGACCATGACCGCGAACCACGCAGGCACCACGTTCCTTTACTGCTCGATCCGCGACTTGCTTTCCGGAGACCGACGCTAGATCCTCTCGAGGGGGCGATCGACGTTCGTTTTACCTTTATTTAATGCCAAGAAAGACAAATAATTCAATGACGCGAACAAAAATGAAATTTTTTTTTAATTCGCAGATATGATTAAGAAACTTTATCATACGTAAGCACCCAGTTTTTTGCGCAACTTCATTTCCTTCCAAAAGCTAATAGCAATGCCGAAAGACGTATACCTTACTTCTGCATATTACATCGTGGAGCATCGCGCACCAGAATGGCGCGAAGAGGACCGATCGAGCTCGTATTTCTTTGGTCACATTTATCGTCCTTACCATCTTGCTTTCCGCTTGTAACGGTCAATAAAGCGTCGAGATCGGTCGTCGCGTGTTCTAGCGCCGCTTTTATGGACTTACGTGCTCCGTGTTTAGCTCAATTGCTGCCCTTAATGCACCGAAGAGCGATGCTTTCTCGCGAATATACAGAATTGATTACTCGGCCGGCCGTTGGCTCAGAGGCGCGCATCTCTCCGCAAATTGCCTCGGCTCTTTCTAGGCGATTAGCCGGGCGCCAGCAAAAACTCCCGTTAATGAGCTCCAGGATCGCTTAATAAACACTATGCAAACATCGCGAGGTACGGCTCACTTCGAGAACCGAGATACTCCCGCGGACGCCTATCATCCTTGATGAACAAAACGCGGATCGTGCGACTGCTTTGTCGTAAAAAGCTTTTCTCGTCTATCTCGTTAACGACCACCTCTGCTAAATCTGTATGCGTATATTAGTTCAATGTGTACCAACTCGTACATATTTGGCGTCGAGAACGAGACTGGGCTGAAGAGCGATGAAAGTTTGAGCGATGCTCGCGATTTTATTCGTGCAGCATCATTATATATTGATAATAAGAGTAATGTAACGGTGCTCCGCCCCAAGATTTCTCCTGCCTATCCTCAAATTTTTTACATCGGTCGCATTTTTTTAGGAAAGTCGGAAAAATTGGTTAAATCGCTCCAAACGACCAATCGTTGTAACGACCGAAAACAGTAGGAAAAATGCCTATCGTTAAAGTACGTATATCGATAGTCGCGCATTTCCACCAAGTCGTAGATACGGGGGTCGAGAAAAAGTCATTAGTTCTGGAGAGAGGGGAAAAGAACGAGAGGGAGAAGGATAGACGGCTTTGGAGAGAGGAGAGATCCAACGCAGATTCGGGAGGCTAATGCATCTCCGGGCACACGACGAAAATCAATCAAGTCCATTAGGGGCGCCATGCATTATAATAATTCCGATAGGAGCTAATGTAACGCGATACCTATGCGCCGACCCTCCTGTTGTGTCATTAATGAATATCCATTTAACGTGACGCGCTGTCGATTATCGAATCGATGACGATTTCGTCACGCATCGCTTCACCGTGCTTGCGTTCCCATTCGAGCTCTCGTATCCAGCGGATCGATTATGAATACGATTTAACAGGAAATTAAACGTACACGTGCATCGAAGCAAATACTTTGCGTCCTATAACCAATTATTTGTGTACCGGGCTAATGAAAATTTAGCATCGAATGTCTATTTAACTCGTTTTGAGTAATTTAATTTAAGGCGCAAGGTATCTGGATTTTAATAAAGTAATAAATATCTTGTTTATTAAAAGAATTTATGCGACGCTTCATCTGGATTATTTTGTTACGCAAAGTATCAGCTTCGACTCTTGTTTGGTTTTATATATCGCTCATTTAAATCCTGCTCATCGATTCCTACGCTACCAGGCGACCATACGAACCAGTTCTCGCGGTGTCCAACGATAAGTTTCATCGGATAAAATGGTGCGGGATTTAGGCCGATCTGTAAGCTGCATGGGTGGCTCGATAAAACGGTGAGGAAAAGGTGGGTTTGTTTAACCCCTTCTGTCTATCTACGTATGGTTGATTTGAATGAACACCGAGGAAGCGAACCAGTAACGAGAGGTAAATCGTTGACACGAAAAGTGCTAAATGATTTAAGGAGCGAGATATTTGAGAAACGATCGACCAAATGATTTTCAATAATGACGAAAAGTAAATGATATTTAAAACAAAAATGAAACAGCTTAAACGAAGGTTTATATAGGTGTGAAAGATTAAAGATCATTTTATTACGAGACCACGCATAGTGGTAAATATAAAAATTCATAAAATACTCGCAAGCGATCGATTAGAATATTTTTTTTAAATAGGCTCTAACGAGGAATAAGTAAAAAGAATTCGAAGAAAGCTCGGCAGAGGACGAAGAGTCGTCGCGTGGGTTTCCATCGAAAGGAGTTCAACGAATAGCTACATTATTCGATGCGTCTTATCGTGACCTAGATGCGTTCGAGACAGACGAACCCGGATAATTATTATGTTGCAACATTAACGCACGAGCAATGCAGGATTCATTCGACGCGACAACTGCCGGGAATTTACAGCGCGTACCGCAACGCGGTTAATAATAGGAGTGGCGCTCCAGTTGCTAAATTTCAAAGCGCTTTACTCGAACGGCGTAATTGAATCGTTGCATCGCCATTAAGCTCGCATTCCGCCTTTAACGAATTACCATCGATCCGCTACCGCATTATATCCAGATTTCTACCAAATTTCTCGTACATTTTTAAAAACTCGATTGCAGATTTAACAGAAATTTTCTACGGGCGTAATCTAATTATTTTGCATATCGATACCAAATTTTGACGGTCCATTATGGAGATCGGTAAAAATTCTACCAAAATTCTAGAAAACCGGCATCAAATTCTTTGCTTTATACTTGATTTCCTGCAAAATCGTACCAAGTTATCCGGTGCAATTAACGTTGATTGGTTCGACGGCACTCTGCTCGAACGAAATCGTTGCATCGCCATTAAGCTCGCATTCTCCACGTTATACAAGCATTCCACTGAAATTAACTGCATTACGGAGTTACCAATCGCGACGACGAATGGCTTCAAATCTTAATTCAAACTAAGTATACCAATTTACGTTCACATCCCGAATCGACCGCATCTTCCCTTTCTCTCTAATTCCGTCCATCAACAATGTTGCTTTTAAGAGATCACCGCGCGCTGTCCCAGATCGTCGATCGTACGCGCGTTTCCACATCGAATCTCAATAATCCCTTACTTTGCCGTCTCTGTATCTCAATATTATTCAAATCCAGCCCTAATACGATACGAATCTCAAACTTTTCGTCGTACGTTTCATCCACCAAAGTTGTCCGTCGTAACGAAAATTACGATCGACGAGCTTCCAAAATAATACGATCATTTTCTCGAGCGATCGGTCGCGATTCCTATTCGCACAAGAGTATTCCCTCCGTCGTCCTGGAAGCTTCGTCACGAAGATAAATGACTCACTGTGCGCGTGCACGGTCGAACGGATCCGCTCGATGCGGACCACGCGTCACGTTCTCGTCACCTTTTCACCGAGGCGCATTTGGCGCGTGCCGCGCGAAGGACGGAGGCGCCGTTTGCAGAGGAATCGCCGACAATCGGCTTTCAATTCGATTCTTCGGCCCCGACAAGGCCGCCGAGTTCATTTATCATCTGCCAGCGCCAACGCTTCGATGCACCGTCGAACACGAATGCGCTCTCTCCGATGGAAACGGATCTACGATTCGGTTCATAACTCACCGGATAATCGCGGATTATGGAATTTGACGGGAGCATCATAATTATTAGTACTTTGCACGTGACGTTGTAGATACTATTTGTACGCGCCGTGTGGAACGCGTAATTAATATCGTTGATACGCGATTCAAGTAAATATTACCTTCACAATGCACTTGGTAGGCCTAACGATTTGGTTTCTAAATTTATTCAATGCCCCATGACGTATCTAATGAAGCGTGTACGCGTGATAAATTAATTTGGAAGGCGATAGGATAATTGCGATACGCTGAAAAATATCCCCTTAGACCGTCGACGTTGTACTCGTCCGGAGCGTGTAGAATAGTAAGCGTAACGCTTCCGATATCGTTTCCCAAATGTCATTATCACCTAGCGAATCGCAGACGGGGGACGACGATGCGATCGTCGTCAGCGTGACAAATGGTACCGCGATAAATATCCCTTGCTCGTACATTATTCCAGCGAAGGATAATGAGAACGGAACCGTTATTCGCTCAGAGATGGTCTCTTCTAATGGAAATCCCGGAGAAATAGAATCGTACGACCGTCCAAATCGGGGACGTACCGCAACTGTCGCCTGACAAACCAATTTTGTAGCTGACGGATAAAAATTTGTTTCCATTGAAAATTTCCATCTCGTTTTGTCCTCCAATCGAGTAATTCTCACATTTCGCGTTAACCTCTTTTATATCGAATACTTAAATTACGGGTACGTCGTTCGCACGATTTTGTCGTAATGGCATAAAGGCGTAGCGCATTTCTACGCTCCATTCGATCGAAAATTGAATCGTGAACGAGAAAATGAGGCTCTACGTATATTTTCCCTCTCCGATTCGTAAGGAATCACGCGGTGCCATGTTTTACATATTATTCTGGCGGATGCTGGATACCCGTTCCGCCGCGCGATCGATGGGCTGCTCACGGGTGTTCTTTGGGCATTAATCTCGGCCCGGTTACCTACGTCCGGGATATTTCAATTAAAAACGCCGGGCCAATCAGCGGCCCAGCACGAGGCGCGTTCCACCGCGTGGGTGCTAAGAGCCGTCTTGCTGCAGGGGTTCCTGCCTTTCGCTCCATCCTCTAATGACACCTCTTCTTATCCCTCCCCTTTCCACGCAACTTTCCGCCTTCTGATCCTTCCTCGCCGATTTACTGCCTCGATCGATTTCACCCCCGCGCTCCTGAGAGTCTAACCCAGTGCGTATTTTTCCTCATAGCGCACGCCGCTTTGAATTATCAGGAAGAGGACACGGTGGATCGATTCTTACGTCGTTTGTCGTGATCTTTTTTTTTCTTCGATTCATTTTTGGCACCGACCGCCAAGATCGTTTGGTCTAGGATCTATCGTTTAAGGCGTGTTCCAAATCATCAGAGCTAGGGTATGCGTATCCCATGGAAAAAAACATCGGTGCTCTCATCGGAGTCTCTATCCACTACACCATCGTAGCTCTTCGTAATCTTTTGTGGTGAGGTAACGCGAGGCTTCGTTATCTTGGCAACGTAACGAGGAGATTAAGCGATTAAGAAATTTAACTACGTCGCATCGATCTACGTAATATATACGGATTATATTATTCTCTGTTCCTCGAGTCTTCGACACGCGCGTGCAAAGGATCGGAGGAACGATGTATCTTATAATCGGGCCTCGATGTTCGCTTTCCGACACGCGAAATATCTCGTGACCCGCGCGCAGTGTGTTAACGTAAAGAGCGAGTCGAAGTGTGTTTTACGTCCTTTTGAGAAGAAGCCGACGACTCGTGAATCGAGCACCGAACGTGCGATTACGCATTTTGGATACGAGGAATCGTTATGGCTCATGACCGTAACGAGGAAGTACGAGAGACGCGTGAGAAAGCGCGAACCGGCATTGGGGGACCAACGACCAGCGCTGGAAACCGGCCGAAACGGTGCCTTTGGAAAAAACCGCAACCGTTTCTCGACGTAACTCCGATCAGACGCAGATCGGAGAAATCGCCGAGAAAGGAACGCCAGGATTATTTTAAATAACGCTCCGTTTATCGATCCGTATATCAATGCTCCCGATCGATCGTTTGAAAATATTTGTTTTAAATAGACATTTAGTAGTAATACATATGCACGTACGATCGAACAACTTTCCATCGCGACAAACGCACGAAAAGTAGTTTCCACGTATTTTTCCGAGCTGTTCTGGGGAGGCACGCGCGAAATCAATGCACTCCGATAAGTTAGCGCAGGAGATTTTACCGTGGCGCGGCCTATAGAGTCGCGCCTTCCACGATAAACGCCAGCGACGTAATCGTTTCGGTTCTCAAGATATCGTGCAGATCGGTATAAATAGGAGCACTTTGTCGTCACGAGATAAGGAGCCGAATCGACGTGTCCGCCCGCGCGTCTCGAGGTTTCATCAACTCACAAATCACGGGAGGGTTATCTCGGCGGTTTAAAGTCACGCGTCAACTACGCGCTTCTGCGTTTCGGTAACACGGTACGCGGTGTACCATTCACGCGTAGACGCGCTGGATCCGAACGAATCGAGCAAACTGCAACCGATAAGCTCCCCGGCTAGGCGCATTCGAAGCTGGTCCCCCTAATTAGTATCGTGACCCCTTTACGTCCACGAACGCGAACGCTAATACCCTTAAGCCGACTATTTATACCCCAACGTTTGCATCACCCACCACTTTGTGCTTCAAAGATAGCGACAAAGTTTCTTTTTCGAGAAATATATGAAACACTACATTAAATACAATGACAATACGTCATTAGTAAATCAGCTTCGACGAATCAAATACAATGATGAACGTCGTTATTATCGATTAAATAAATAACGTACGAACAGATATCCGATTTAGTCTCAAGGTTGCGCAGTTTCGCAAAGAAATCAACGAGCGTTCGTTTTGGCGGGTTCGGTAGGTTTATCGGTAACGACGACTAATTTTTCTCAAAGAAGAACGTCGATACCGGATTACGATAAATAACGAAAAGCCGCAAGGGGTTAATTCGTTTTGCGTAAGGAATCCTCGTTAGGAGAGAATCGCTGGAGGAATAAACTTCGTTAGAGGTAAGTGAGTCGAAGTCCTGGTCGGCAAGATTACCGTGGAAGCATAAAATAAACGTCTCTCGGTCGAGGATGCGGACGATGCGGACGAAACGCGGACGATCGCCGTGGATATAAATTGTCCCGCGACGCGGGCGATCGACCAATACGTCTGGTATAACTCAGCGTTCCATGGTGCGTGTCCAGACGCACGCACAATGTCGCGTTGTAACTTTCAGGGGCCCCACGCACTTTCACCTTTGTCGGTCCCTCTCCGCGGAAAATAATAATCTTGCTAATTAGACTCAGCGGATAATAATCGAATCGACGATCATTTATCGAACAAGCGTCTGCCAGTGAGTAAACGAGACGCGATATGAGATTTTTCGAACGCGAGATTTATTAGAGAAAATATAATAATAGATGCGAATTGTGCGAATAAGTTTTAATCGCAGGCCGATCTTGCTCAAAGCTCACTTACGTTCGCGAAAATAAACCAAGCACCAAGTAGGCTCCGCAAACGGAAATAAATTAGCCACACCGGTGGAGCTTAAAATTCTCATGGATTTCAATCCTCTCCGACATACGCGAGTATCGTAAAGCAGTGAAATAAACGAAAATAACTCTCGATACCTTGGACGAAGGCATCGCGCCAGGATAAACAAGTCGGCCCTGCGCAGAGCCTCGGAGCTCCCTTTTGTCGAAGGGCTCTCTCGTTAGTCCGCGCTACGGTGGGCGGATCGGGACCCCCAAGTGCGAAAAGTTAGATGGTACGCTATTATTTTTAGGGGCGATAAATATTTTTCGATTCGAGGCTCCGACGCGTCGCCCTGGGTGTCGATTTATTCCCCGTGAGGGATTTGCATAGGGCCCAGAGGGGGTGGCATCGAGGCCGATTGATTTATCGCCACTGGCCGGCACGCACGTAAATCATTCGATCCATCGAGCCTCTTAGGGGAATCATTTGTTATCATTACCGGCTCCTCCCGTTTTCGATGCGCTCACCTCGAGGACAGCCCTCGCCCTTCGCGCTCGATCCTCGCCGATTCGAAAGTCGGAGACGAAAGTCCGTATCGTCGGCCGACTTTTACCATCGTCGCTTTCGTCGAACCGGACTTTGCTCTCGTTACGCGCTTCATTTTCTTCCCCTCCCCGCATAAAAATCGATGTTTAATTATTTACCGTCCCGAGGCTGGATCGGTTAGAGGTGTCCGGAATAAATTGTACCAGCTCTACGTGGGTTCGAGCAACTTGTTGCTTTTGACGACAACTTGTTGCTCTCCACTTTATTATCTACCCCTTGGCGGTATCGCGTCTTTCCCAACGGAACAAAATGTAACGGACATAAAATTCTGCTCGCGTAATTACCCGTATCCTTTTAAGCTCGTTGATCGTGCAACGAGGCTTGACACGCTATACGAGCTTTGAATGAGAAAAACAGATTTACTCCGACCGGGAGATGGCCGGACGAGAAGTTAAACCATAATTTTCGTTCGACGAGGATTTAATTTCATTACTTATTTCGGGTAAAAGCTGACGTAGACGATGGAGAACAAAAATCTAAAAGGAGAACTTGCACCGCGATCGACGTCGAAGATCAAAGAAATAATAATACCATTTATCATCTCCCGTGACTCGATACTCGAACCACGTCAAAAATCCCTCGAAGCGACGGTTCGCGAAATTACGGTGATATAATGAATAAGGACCCAAAGAGAGTTCCAGGTGAATTTTCGGTGCGACATATATACACCGTGGTTCTAGCTGTGCAAAATCGATACGCCCCCCGCGAAACGAGCTTGCAATTCGATGGCGCAAAATCAAAGAGGCGATCGATTAAACTCCCATTTGGAGATTCGCCCTTCTCCTCGAGAACTTCTTGCCGTTCGACGGTAGCCCGTCGGGCTCCAGCCGATCGGTCTCCTCTTATGATTAATGCTCCGGCAGGGAGCTGCTCCGGGTGTTAGGAGTAATTTCTCCGGCGATTACGCAGATAAGAAGCGGCGCGCAGCGAGGCAAAGTACGCGTGGGATTGCCGACGCCGCGGTTTTGTCCCGCTGGGAGCATCGGGTTTCTCCTCCCGGAATACCATGAATAAGTTAACCCAGGTGATGCGATGCGCCTCGCGCGTGCAGGATAGCCTGGAGTTTAATTACTCCTCCGTCGAAGCTCTTTATTCCCCAACGAGCCAAATTTCGTACGAAATTGGACGCCGTTTCGATCGCCTTGCGGACTCCCTGACAAGCTATAAATCGAAGGTAATAGGGGAGAATTGTATCAAACGCACCGTGGAAAAGCGTTACTACCGATGCGACACTGTTGATCTACCCAACGTTTTGAAATACGACCCGAAATTTGTCTCTTAGACGGAGCATAACGCGCAATTTACTTATTCGCGATTCCCGGAGTTGGTGCCAGGATTTCGGGCGAGTCGTTCGCGTGAGATACCAAAATCTTAAATTTAGTCGGAAAATGTATTATAAATATAAATTTGCACGATTTCGTAACAAGATCGAACGATAAAATACTGGAAGGACGACCCATCCTTATATTAAGATATAAGTTAATATACGCGGAAAAGAGCGATGTTCGCGCTTCGGTGATGCTTTTGCAGGAATATAAAAATCGCGCGACGATCGCTCCGCCGATCGTGCGTAAATCAATGTCCTTCCTTATCCGCTTTTGGCCGTGCATCGTTAAATCGCTGTTACCAGAAGAGAAGAAAAAAGCAACGACGGTGCACCTTTATAATACGCGTACACCTTATCGCAGTACGTTCGGCACGTGTCGACCCTCGTGACATCGGGAAGCCCGTACGAAAATCGGCGCGCGGATAAAGTCCGGCGAATGGCGATAAGAGATATCCGCGGAGATGCACGGGACATCTGGCCGGCCACGTGACGCGTCTCGGATATCGACGTACCGCCTGGAATGCCTCGCCCGTATTTCCAGTCGAAAACTCGAGGCGGAATCCGAGGTAATCGTGTAATTACTCCCACGACAACTCCGGCTCCGGTCTGGTAATAATTTTAGCCGCGATACGGGCCGGACCTAAGTGGAACGACGCGAAATTATCGTCGATTAGTACCGGGGCACGAGATCGCAAAATGAGCCTACGTATTCTGCGTGCACGGGCATTAATTTCGATCCGTATCGCGATCCGTTTATTAATTATCTCGGTGTCAGAGTTTTTCATCCTGTCCAGTGGAACCGATGTGGAGTGTCGTGGAAAAGTAGCGACCGAATCGAATTATGGAACATGAACGACTACGTGTCGTGTGCGATATTTTTATCGCGTATTCTACGGATATTCCATGATATTACGGATCGTTATATCCACGATGAAGAGGACTAAAAAGTATTTCTAATCGTGAAACGCAGATTTCCTCGTTCGACGCGATGCTTCCTCCTACGATACAATTATTCCTATTCGATACTCCTTTTTAACGATGTATTCGTCGATTCTCGTAAAATTCCTGATCGCGTACGTTAAAATATTCCAGCCCACGATGATGGTTCTCCAAGTGCCGAATATCCGGTTCGATGCAGCCGCTCGCCGCAGATTGACTTTCGTCCGAGCTGCGCTTAAAGACACGGTGATCATTGAATTTGATAAATAATATAATTGGTTGCTTAATCTATCAACCGGTCGATGACCCAATTCTGTCCCTAGCACGTTCAGCTAGAACGCGCTATGCGACGTACGAGGCTCTGCGCCTATCTCCGCGCGCGGATTATTCGCGCAGATTTCCACGCTGTGTGCTTTACTAATCACCGGGTACACGGTTCTCGTTTAATGCCAGACGCCATCGTCCACGCTCTGTTTTTACTCTCCCCGTTCCTCGCGGCCTTTTCTTGCCTTTTCTCCCGTCGTTTTTTTCCCTACCTCCTTGCGGATTAAGGAGATCGGGGGAGAACAAATTCTAATGGAAGATTACGCTTTGCGCATTCAAACTCCCTAGTCTCAACGATGTTTATATCAATCTAATTACCGCGATGGAAACATCAAAAAGCTAGAAATCTTACTTTATATACTTGGCCGTGAAGGAGAAGCTTTCGAAGATTTGACTAAAGTAAGGATTTTTCATAGCGCGTCTTATTAAGCAAATACGACGACAATACTCGTAATAATGAAATAAAACGTATTTGTAAGCACGATAAAACTCGCATACCGAAGATGTAGAAAAATATGCGGTAGTTCGATGCGGCGAGCGTTGCTTCACGGGCTTGGAGTCCAACGGTTGCGCACGGTTCGGAGGAGGAAAATTAAAGGTTCGAGGGTAATTCGACGGGGAGGAAAAAATTCTTCTAGCAAAGAATTACACGCGTCTCGCGATAATTCTACCTACACCGACTTTGCATTACCGTCCTGCGCCTGCTTCGATAATTCGCTCTTGCCCTTTACATATTAATTACCCATAACGAGTATTTTGCGGACATTTACCGGTTTTACGACATCAAATTTCCGTGTGCGGATATTCGAGAAGAACCGAGGGATCGAGAGAGGTGAGGAGGGGCGCGCGGAGGGAAGGTGCGGGGGCCAAGGGGGAAAGAGCAAACGATGGTAAAGCCGAGAAAAGCGAGGTATCCGAGCAGGAATGTCGCGTATGATCGTTACACGATCGTAGGAGCGCGGCGTTTACGCGAACGGGGCATCCAGGACGCGCGTTAACCGCAGCAACCGCATTTCGAACACGATCAAGACTATGTACCAAGCTCGCGACACGATCGATACAATGTGCCCGTAAAAATCAGAAAAAATAATTCGATATTTGGAGCTTCGAGTTTTTTCCTCTACTCCACCGTGGCACATAGAGAAAGCGCTTTTGATTTTCTCGTACTTTGAACGCTGCTTAAAGCAAAAAAGAACGGCTACCGAAAAATAACGCGGATACTCAAAAGGTAATCGCGGAAAGCTGGCAAAAATTTCCACAACCTTCGAGACTGACAGCGACTTTCGGACGATGCAGCAATATCCAAAGACCAACGGGAAAATCTTTTTCGTGGAAAAAACGAATACCGGAATCGTAGAGAGGGTCTGTCGTTGCGATCCACACGGAAACGTAAAAGGAGAGCGGCCCAAAAGGAGTCGGAATTTTGGAGAGCGACGGCGAATCTCGCGTTAATCGCGCGAAGGCATTTGCTCCAAGGACAGCGATAAGCATAATCGCACGTGGATTAAGTCGAAGGCGATAAACAAAATCCATTCGCTATGGAAAGGAGGAAAGGGGAGCCACGTGATTACATAAAACCGGTGTCAACGCCGCGAGACGCCGAGAATTTCAAACACAGGCCTCGCTTTCGGATCTGTGTGCTTTCACGCTTCGCTTTCCGCGATCCGGGATTGACGGTGCAAACACGACCGACGACGTTTAATCCTCCTAATCGACCGTCGACCCTCTCCGCTCACGTACTCCTCTTTGCTCGATCAATTTTAGTCCCGGCCATAGGCCAAACCGTTCCTCTCCTCTCGTCTATCTTCCTCTCGGGGAACATCACCGGTTACTAGGTGGTCCGCTCGTGTCGTCCTCGTCTTTTCAAAGGCCCGCCTCGTGTTTTGTCAACGGATTTAATCAACGAGCACACATTGCGCGTGTACCGGTGTAAAAATAAACGCGGTTCGAGTCGTTATTTCTGATAATGAAACCGAGAATTATTTCCGCATCGACCCAGTGTATTTCGTCGTCTTTTTCTATTCTTGTTAATCGGTGTTATCTTTATCTCGACCGATGTCATACCCACGATCTCCCAAGCCACGTTTACAAGCGCAACCACTGCAGGGTTATCTTAAAAATCGCGTCAATTTCACGCTTCACGGGCAGCTTAAAATTACATATTCATCATCCAGAGCGAAGAAAATTTTCCCTAAAATCGCTTATACTCATCGGCGCAGACGCGATCCGCGGAGTATCTCGGAACATCGCGGCGGTTCCAATAAATCCTGGATCGCCGGGCAAAGTCGCCTGGCCTAATGCAAATCGCCAAGTCTCGAGCCCTTTGTCGAGGTTACGCGTTGGCTGAGTTACGTCCCCGTATCCCATATACAATCGTTGTATCTCGACTAAGCGGATATTACGCGCTTTATCCCTCCCCTCGTAACGGCCGTCTAACTCGATTTGATAACGAGATACGGCCGGGCTTTCCCAGAAGTCGCTTCGCGGCACCGCGAGTGCGCAAGGCCGAAAATCGAATGGGCTCCCTCGGCTGGTCGGCGATCGAGACCACTTTCGCTCGGCTCGTCCGGCTGCAACCGCGGTATTTCAGGGGATCAGCTCCGTGGCCCTTGGTGCTCCTCTTTGCCGTCGAGTGCTCCACTAATCGACCTTAATGTCCGAAATCCCGCGGGCTTATCCTCGTGCGGACCGCCGTTTCCACGTCACCTTACTAAGCATCGTGGCCCACTTTGTCGCTTAACGCGATTTCATTGGAGTACATTAGGATTATGCCTCGCGCATTTCGAATGCTTATGGACGCTCGGGAGAAATTGATTCGTGCACGCTGGAGTCGGTTTTTATTCGCGCGCTGAAAGATGGTTTACATATTTTATGGAGACCTCGCGTGGATTATTCTTGCCGGTTATGTACGCTTTGGATATATCGTAAATCGTTTACTCGCGATCGCGATTATTTGGATCGATGATTTCTAATGGAAAGTATTTTGGAATAAAAACTCCAAGCGATGGAATGCGCGATTTCGTGGAAATATAAGTTTGGGGTTCGATTCTGCGGAGTGGACCTCCAGACTTTCGCGCACACGCTTATCG
Source organism: Ampulex compressa (assembly GCA_038496175.1). Classification (NCBI taxonomy): domain Eukaryota; kingdom Metazoa; phylum Arthropoda; class Insecta; order Hymenoptera; family Ampulicidae; genus Ampulex; species Ampulex compressa. The sequence goes on from JBCFXI010000011.1 coordinate 556,978, forward strand.
TCGAGTGCTCGACCGAACGACCTTAAGTCATTTTCTTCGAGTTTGTCGACTTTATATCGATAAAGATTAAGTAATAGCCACCCCGCCCCGATATTGGTATTATTAGCCGTAATATCGCGTCTGTAAAAATCTGCGGAATTACTCATACCAAAAGTATGAGATCGGTCCAATAACGCGAATGGTTTTCGATTAAAATCTGACATAATCGTCCGTTATTACGAGCATTATCTACGAACCGCTGTTCGGCGGAAGCTCCTTATCCAATCTGTAAACAAAGGATTTTGCCGGTACACTTGTCGCGAAACATAACTTTACTCGACATAACTTTGCTTACTCGCTCGCCTCATTTGTCTTCCTCAAAGTTTTGCCTATTGATCATCGATAAATGACGGATCGTCGAATGTACTTTTCGTATACATTATCATATACTCGATAGTTATCGTAATTTATCAATAAGAATCGCTATAACGCTCGTAAATGTTTCGTTCTTCGTTGTAAGGAGAAACCGAATGCGCGTTGGAGTGCGTACAAATATAAAGGATAAGGTAGATATTCGTTCATGTATTTGTCACGTGTTTTATTATAAATAATGAGGAGTAATAGGAATATCATTCGCTACTCTTCCAAACGGATTTAAACGACCTTACCGACTACGCGCATTACAATGTAGTATTCGCTTTCTCCTTGTTATGTACGACCGATTGATTTGTGAACCTGTTGCTTTACATCTCGTTAATGAAGCTTTATGCGGCAAGTGCTCGAAACTAATTTCGTTGGGAACTTTTTTGGGTATTGGTCGAACGCGTACATGAGCGTGTAGCCGTAGACGCTCATAAATTACGCACGTATCTCCGGAGATCAAACAACTTGTTGCTTTTAACGACACTTGTTGCTCTCCCCTAGTCCGAAGGATCACTTTCTTTCTACCGGGCTACGGTGGCGTAATAAAATACCGACTTCGTGTCTCCCTCGTCAGCTCTAGATTCCCCCGCGTGATCCAAATTTATTTGGAATGCTAGGTTCTACTCTAAATAATCTGTACAAAATAATACCGAGTAAAAAAATAAATATAAACTAGGATGACGCGGCGAACAGGAACGGATATTATATCTCACGAAATGTAACTTAGATTTAACGAGCGCGGTTATTGTGCATAGCGTAATATTTGGGTAATCGAATAATTTTCAAATCTTCCCTGTAAAATAAAATTCGATTCTGCCTTTTTTTAAAACGTCGTTTTTTTGTTTTCCGAGATAATAGCGTCACCGTGAGGCGGTTCAGACATCGAAAGTTGACGCCTAGTTAAGGATGACGTCGTAATAAAAACGCGAGCGATAGGGTCGGGTCAAAGAAACTGGTTCAAGTTTCGGTTGGTCGACGTGCATTGCCATATGGCGCGTATGTACATGACCCGCAAGGATTTATCAACCTTGACTTTCATACATTTTTTATTACACGAAAGCGGAGAGATAAAACGTTCTTCTGTATGCACAGTCTGCATAAAGGCGGAGTTTTTATTGCAGTCGCCTCGTGAAACGTTCGTGCAAAGGAACGTGTTTAAAATACTAACTTTTTGCGCTCCGAACGCGTAAGAAGTCATTAAAGAATTTTCGTTTTTTCAATGTCCGTCGTCGACAAAATTCGATCGGCGCCACTAAGCATTCTAAAATCACTCGTACGATTGCTTCATTCAACTTTCAATTCTTCGTTGCGAATGAGTACTGCATCTATGTAAACATTGGCAACTATACGAAAAAAAAATCATGCCTTCTGAAATTCTTGGAGTTTTGCAAATTTTGATGGATGTACGGATACCTCGTAAATATGAATGTACGCGCAGGATTGCCCAGAACCGTTAGCTATTGTTACCTGAGAAAGCGCAGGAATCGTGGAGATAATGACATTATAAAGTTCAGCAATGCGCGATAAGATCGCGAAACCTACGATAAAATTGCTTAGTCAGTCGGAATTATTAGAGGCGTTGAGCGTTTCACGATAGACGCCACTCGACGAGGAAGTATATTTACCGACCCATTATGCGTACATTCGATAATTTACGACGCGTCGATTAATCGTAGATTTGCATCGTACACGCATCAACTTTGCCTACCCGATTATTATTTTCGTATTCCATTCAACTGCCGGCGAGATATACTTGTAACCATTATCCAACCGTACCTCTCGAGCGTTGATAGTTTTTAGAAATAAAGATATTTCTCGATCGAGGTTCGTACGAATACCGATACGTGAAAGTAGCCACGTGAAAGTAGTGGAAAAGAGGAAAACGTTTACGATCCTGAGGTGCGATTCTTAATTAGCGTAAGATGCTCGTAGAATTCCGGAATTTTCAAAAACAGTTCCGATCGACTCAAAAAATTACACGAATTCCGGCGTAGCGTTTTATTCCAAATGCTACAAGATTCATTCCTGGTATGTGTACGATGTACAAAACAGCTTACAATTAGAGGGTTAACGCGTTGATTGCCCACTACGAGATATCTCGTAATTGGCACTAGAATTTTTTAATTGGCCGGTATTTTCTACGCAGAAATATACGGCTGTATATGTTAGCAAAAATGACCATGAATGAACGATACTACGCAAAAAAATATCTTGGAGACAAGAACGGACTTTGATCGAACTTTTATTACCAAAATAACCGCGAAGATAATTATTTTAAAAAATCGACAATAAGAGAAACGTAAAAATTTATAATATTTTCATTTTTATCAATGCCAGTCGTCAAACTGTATCCGCAGCCAATAAATATTTAATTTAAAAAGGTTTCGCTATTTCCTTTAAAACAAACTTTGGGTACTCAGGGCAAGGCGTTTTTATTTTCCCCGCAGTGAACGCGTTAAACGTTAACTTAACACGCAAGAAAACTGGAACTTGCGTTAGGCAGGTTCAAAGTTGGCGCCAAAAAGCCGTGAAGAGATAAACGACAGGTCGGTGCACGAGGGATCGCGTGGCGAAAAGCAAGCTCGGCCGACGGTGGTTTTATTGCAAGTGCAATTGAGGTAGGTCAATACTATCCGACGCAGAATACCGACGCGTTATCTTCGCGATTCGCTGGTGTATGCGTGACATTTCCGCGGCGGAGTATCGTGCGGCAAGTCACGTCTCTGCCTTGGGAAAAAAAGTCGCGCTCCTTCGAAGAAATGGATGAGACGTGACGTATTATTAACGCTATAACTACCGGCTACTCTCGGGACGTATTTGAGTACTTCTCGCATGGTAAAAAGAGAAACGTAGAAGTATCAATAGATCGATACGATCGTTCACGAAACAAAACGTCGAATCGAAACGACACCGAATCATAGAAAATTTTGAGATAAGTAAAGGGTCGTTATTTCACTATTGGCCAAGAAAGATTTTATAAAAGATTAAGATATTTTTTTTTTAAATCGACGATGGATCGGTGTATGATAATTAATTCAACGTTTGACGTTCATTTTCATTACAATCGTAGTACATTTTTTTGTGGTTGTCGCTATTTCAATAATGCTCAAATATTAATGATCGCGTTGAGCGGGAAATAACAAACATTTATATTCGTTGCTCCGCACAAGAATCGTTAATGTCTTTAAGTATAACGATGATAAGTATTTTTTACAATTTCCGCAGACTACTATAAAATTTCGTGGTCCAATTACTACGTTACGTCATCGTCAGAAATGACTATAGGACCTTACGAAGGTTAATGCATTGTTGACCGGGGAATTTTTGTAGAAACGAACGCCTCTGGCCGGCAAAGATACGCGATGAGTAATTTCTGAAAATCTTAGGCCAATCGTATTCCCCTTATAAACGTATACCGAGTACAAAAAAAAATACCTGCGGAGTGGATACGCAGTTTTGACGCGTTTGCGAAACGAATGTTTCGCAATGCGAACGAATCGAAACAACGACGAGCACCATAATACGTTCGACGACTTATCAATTTTAAGTTCTAATCGTTTTACGCGATGATTTTAATTGCATCACGCTTCGAAATGTTTGTACACGTCCTGGTGAATAATGTTCGGATAACCAGAGACGCGTTGAAGAGTCTCTGGTCAATAATGTGTTAAGAACGGAAGTGTGCTCGAGAAATATCGTCGGGAAAAATGTACATACGTGGTTATCGCTCGGCCGACGAGCATTATGGCGCTCTTACTTTGGTGCCCGATGATGAAATCGTTTTTGGTGAAATTTACTAAAGCGCCTTTTGCGTAATCGTAGATCATTTTCACCTTTCGAATTTTTTCCAAGTACGGGAACGAGAGAACCGTTATGGAATATCGAGAATTTGGACAACACCCAAAATTATCTACTCGACCGCAAGAAGTATTCCGAAAGATACGGATGCGATCGGAGCGAATATCGCGTATCAATAAGTTGGATGAAAACCCGGTCCAGCCGCTCGACTCTGCATGAACGATCGTAAAAGAAATGGATGAAACTAAAGGTAATATTGCGTATCAATAAGTACCGCGACAACCGGTTCGACCTGCTCGACTTTGCATCGAGAATCGTGGAAAAAGCGGACGGAATCGCGGATAATATCGGGTATCGTCGATTTGGCCGAAAATCAATTCTACCTACTCGTCCGCAGAGGGGCGATTTTAGGCCTCGACGGGACGTAGGAAAACCAGCCGCTCGATTTTGCATCGACGATCTTAGAAAAAATCTACATAACTACGAGTCATATCGATTATCGATAATTTGCATGAAAATCGAGTTCACCCACTTGTTCCTCGACGGGCACTGCTAAGCATCTATTATTTATAGGAAAACCACCTGCACGACTTTCCATCGAGAATCGTATAAGCGGCTACAACCGCCAATATCAAATATCGATAGGTCGCACGAAAATCGAGTTCACCCACTCGTTTCCACGAGATCGTATCGAGCATCGACCGATTACGGGAAAACCACCCGTTCGGCTTTCCATTGAAGATTTTACGAGTGCCCGCGATCGCGAGTAATAACAACGCTGGATCCAGCGATCGTTATCCCGACATATCTAGACGCACCATAAATATCTAAGATAAGAAAAGGGCACAGAGAGGAGGAGCAAACGGATCCACTTAACCGTTTACGTATCGCGACAAAACGATGCGGATTTTCGAAAATAGACGATTACGAATCCGGAAAAATTTTTCGGAGAAACGATAGCGCGGTTATTTTAAATACTGCGATAGTACAAGTCGTAAGTATCGACGGGCTGCGTGAAAATCGAGGGCGGTATCGGAGCGGGAGAAATCGAGGCGGTATAAAGCGTTCCCGAATAGCAGGAAAACCACCTGCTCGAGTTTGCATCGATAATCGTGGAAGGCGTGCGAGGCAGCAGCAGGGGTAATCTGGGTTACGACCTCGCGATCCCTCCGGACAGTTCCGTCTTTGCCTAATCGCGCCGCGTTCTCGCCGCTTGATAGCAACATATCGGGGGCATTGAATCCCCTCGAAGCTTCCGTTATCACGGGCCCTCGTCGGCCGATTTACTGCCCGGCTACCGCCTTCCTCTTTTCCTCTTTCTTCTCGATGCCACCCGACGCTCGCCGCGCTCGTGCCTTCCAAAATGGAATTCGCCGGTAGAGAAATACCTCGGAACCCTCCTCGATTATATTTCTCTCCTTAAAATATTATCCGCGACGGTGCACTCGAGATCGTTCGATCGTTTTCTTAGCTCTTCCCGATGATAATTATCGAGTTTCCATCTCGCTGGCACCATCGAACAACGTTCGCCGCCTCGTCGCTTCCTCTTCCAAAACTCTGGTTTAATTTAAAAAAAGCAACCATCCGCTTCTTTTCATCGCGTCACATTCGTTTTGAAGGTATCCCCTGATTTTTACAAGCGGCGTATATCCGAAAAGTGAGCGGTAGGTTTAGCGTTGAAGCAGTCGCCGCATTAGCGGGGTGAGGCTCGACGTTTGGGTGTCTTCCAAGCCTTCCGGCCGAGCCGCCTGAAACGCCTGCGCCGCCGGTTACCGCCTCGGGCCACTTACGTATGCGTACGTGCGTTTACGGGATCGAGCAATAACCGCGGCCACCTGAAACAACTCGTCCGTTCCCGGCCGTGCGGAGAAATCGGCCAAATCGGAATTACAACCTTCGTAGGGGTTACGTCACGTACGCCGCATCGTCTCCCGGCGCATTCCTTCCTTTCAAAACGGCTTCTGGCCTTTAAATGGCGGCCCCCTGCTCCCGTTTGTTTAATTCTCGGTGCAGACTTTTAAGGTCGTCAAACTCGACGTCGAGCTCTCTCACCTTGCCCTCGTCGTTTCCGCTGCCCTACGTCGTTACGGCCCTCGATTTGGTACGCACCGCTTCGTTCTCTACGTTTCGTTCTACCCTGCATCCTCGATCGTCGAGATTTGATCGAGCTAGGTTATCGATCCGTCTTTCTCTGGTTTTTTGGGGTAGCTTTTTAAGGTTGTCCAACTCGCTCTACGCTCTTCTTTTATTTTCATTGTTTTTCGGATAATTATTAATATTGATTCTACTCGTCGATTCTTTTGTTTACCGTTTTATCGCTTTCCGAAAATAAAACGTGCTATTTCGCGTACGATTTTTTGGTTCGTCTGCGCTTGGAAATAGTTTTTGACGTTACGTAAATGAAAAAAAAACGAGTAGACGGAGAGGCGATCTCTTCCCATCGAAAACCGTTTCCTACGATCCGGGAAACGAGCCTTTTCTCGCGGGGCACGGTGTATTTATTCTTCCCACAGATGTTCGACCGAACGGATCGACGCGACGCGAGCCGCTCGGAAATTAAGTGCATATGTATAAACACATGAATATTTATGCGCGTACGGATCGTCAAAGGAGAAACGTAAATCGATTAATTGGCAGATGTAAGATGTCCTTCGCTCGATGCACCGACCACGATTTCTAACGCCAGGACCGAAGGCGTTCGTCGATGTTTCGCAGCCACGAGCCGACCGATTTTCAACCCTGCGACCAAACAAACGCGCCGCCGCCCAAATACGTATGCGAGGGCTCTCTCTCTCGAAAAAGCAGCTTTGATCCGGTCAAATTTAAAGGTACAGCCGGCCGGCGATCAAAGTAGCAAAGGTCAGTGTGGACCAGTTAAGAAGACGTGGTGGTACGTGCACGAGCCACGGCGTATTCTTGGATCAGCTCTCTCCTAGCCCAGTCCCAGACCTGATCGCATTCTCTCCTTACGCGCTCCGATTCGAGTTTCCGCGCACGACCGATTTTTCACTTTCCCCTTGATGGCCGATTTTAATGCCCCGACGTATTTCCTACTAAATATTTCGGATGTAAACAAACGGAGATCGAGATGATTGGAGTGGATGAAGCGGCCCGCAGCTTTTGATTTTACCGGGCCAAATTTTACATGGAATACGGTGTTCTTTTATAATTGCTTCGACATTGTCTATATCCATATTCAAGCTTTGCTTTCGTTATTGAAAACAAGAAGCGCTTCTTTCGGTCTCTTTAAAGACGACACGAATCAGCGACGCGATTCACGAGCGTTCCTTTTTAAAAAAACTCCGCCTCGCGAAAAAGTCCGCGATAAATTCACAATAAATAAAGAACGGTCCATTCAGCAGCGTTACGAAATTCTTGGGACCCTCGAATCGAGTTTCCCCACCGCGAAGCAATATTTTACCCTGGAATTCGGCAACTCGAGAATTCCCTACGTTCTGATCGCATAGCCAAGATGTTCACCGTGATTCGAACGTCCGGAATTTGGAAACAAGATCTTCGCCCGCTGCGAGGTAGCCTCGAGAATGTGGAACATCCAAAATCGAATTTGCGCGTTAAGTAGCATCGTAAACATTGCCCCTACGTCGATGCAGAGATTTTGAGAAACGAAACGTGTTTTAATGGTGCATCGAAATACAAATATTAGTAATGATATTAGATCGAAAAAGACCCGTGTTCGGACACCGCATTTTTCCATGCTTCTTCCCACTTTATACATTCGCTCTTCAGAACCGATCGCCTTGGTACGTGGTTGTATACGTTAAACGCTCCTTCTCCTTTTTCTTTACCCACAATTATTGGACTA